>JACVVK020000020.1:2567500-2577500 GCA_018292915.2 Batillaria attramentaria
ACAGCCTCCCCATCAGATCGGGCCCATAGCACACCCGCTCTGGGTAGGAGCCGACCTAGGTAGGAAAAATCCCGCTTGTCTCGGCTGGGACTCGAACCCGGGTCTCCCGGTCCATGATCCGAAATGCTAACCACTACACTACGGGGACCGGTCTAGTACTGTGACTTTTATAAATGTTATGATATATGTAGAGTACGTGGCTGATTACTAGGAAACCAGCGGCTGATAGGGAGCCCACTGTGCCTGAAATAACCCCAAATTACCATCAGTGAAATGGATACATTTTTCCACTGTAATTATAGCCTTGTTTCACAGTCCTGGTAAAAGGCAGTGTATTTGGTAGAGTTTCTCTTAGTCTACACTTATACGCATGAAATTTAACCAGAATAATGAAGAGATCTAATGGTTTGTCCGCACGCACCAAGTGCTTCGTACCAAATAAGGGATTCTGGTAAGTTAAGAATATCGCAATGACAACAACCTTCTTGAGCCAGGAGAGAGGGGTGGGTGGGTAGGGTGGGGTGGGTGGGTGTTTGGGGGTTTAACGTCCTTTTCCACCACATAGGGTGATATCAAAGACGGGGCAACGATGAAAAAGCCAGCACAAATATTTGTGAGCCAGGAGAGAGAACCATACGCCATGGCACCATATTCTTAAATTCTTAAACTTAATAGAAGAGGGTGAATGGGTGGGTGTTTGGGGGTTTAACGTCCTTTTCCACCACATAGAGTGATATCAAAGACGGGGCAACGACGAAAAAGCCAGCACAAATATTTGGCCCCAGCCGGGATCGAACTCACGACCCGAGCATTAGAAGTCCAACGCTCTACCATTCGACCACCCCGGCTCCCCAACTTAATAGAAGAGCTTTTATTGCGGGGCAGTTGAATTTGTGGGTGCGCCTATACTGACGCTCGAACTAGTGTTCTTTTCAAAGCATCAGGGAGCCATAATTATCGTAAGACTATTTCTGGCTTTCTGAGACTAACATGACTACTTAACATGAGTTAGAGCTGTAGAGTCTCCACAATCGTTTCAAATGCAATGAAACACCAAACAATTTTTTTTAATTTTTTTTTAATGAGCCACCGCACCTGACGCAAGGGACATCACGGGGGTTGCCTAGTTACTCACCCTTGCTCCTGCAACTTGAGTCGCTTTTGACTCCTGCGTGTCTGCCGGTGGGGAGAAAAAAACAATGGGTTTTACAAATTTTATTACCGGCTTTCTTAACCTTTCTGTCGTAAGATGAAAACTATTTACCGACGACCTACTAACCTCTTTTTAGCGGCGTAAATAAGCTAAAACAATTTAACGCCGGCCTACGCAACCCTACGTTTTTTCTTCTTCTTTTTTCCCCCCGCCTCACACAATGAAATGGGATACGTTTTATAGCGTCGGGGACTTGCACTTTATAAAACGATTATTTGTGTCGCACACGTGATACTTGTGTAAGTTTTACGCATCGGATGAGATGCTTCGGATCTGCAGCGTCCACCCCCGGTTTTACCCGCAATACCCATACATTGTTTCACTTAAAAATTCTTGTATTTTAGCCGCGGAATAGTCTTTGTTGCTTGCGCGGCGTTAAAGCCCTAAATAACTAACTCCCTCCCTCACTCCAAATTCACTAGCATTCTGGATAGCCCTATTACGGTGTATTATTATTATTATTACTATTTTATTACTGTTGTTGTTGTTGTTGTTGTTGTTGTTGTTGTTGTTGTTGTTGTTGTTGTTGTTGTTGTTGTTGTTGTTGTTGTTATTGTTATCGGTAATATTATTATTGTCATCGGTATTATTATTATTATTATTATTCACAGACAATAGTGTTTAACAGTGCGGGGGGGGGGGGGGGGGAAGAGCGTGGGGAGGGTGTCTGGATAGTCGAATGGTAAAGCGTGGGATTTTCCGAGACTGAGCCAGAGCCGTGAGGCGGGCAGCAGCTGAGCTCCTGATGGGGGCGATTTTGCACACATGTGTTCAGATTTAGAGACCATGGAGGCCACTCTGTCCACAGAGAGCCAGAAATCTGCCCATTTCTGAAAAAAAAAAAAACCACAGTATCCTGCATATGATATTCATGTTTGATACTTTGTTTTTGCCAGAGATGGACACAAGTTGTGTTTTACCTAACAGCTTGGGTCTAAACTGAGCCGGCAGACGGGCACCGGCTGGGCTCAAATGGGATTTGCACATTTTCTGTTTTTTTTTTTTTTGGGGGGGGGGGAGGGGGATGCCCAGCTAATGTTCGTATCTGGCGAGCAGTCGGTGAGCTAATCCTGTGCTTGATGGATGAGAGCTTGTAGCAGACTGGGCAGACAGAATGGAAATGAGGAGGAGGAGAAAGATGAGTGACATTTAAGTCCTTATGTTCGTAACCAGTTCTGAGGCGGGAAAACTGCGTCTTACAGCGCTCTAAGCCTGTTTGCCAAATGAATAGAAATTCGTTTGGGCCATTGCGACCATTTTCGTGACTTTGCAGCTTATAATAGTAGAAAAATATGATTTTCTTTGGCCGAACGCTTCCATACCTGTACTACACGGCGATCGACAAAGTCCCTAAAAATAGCCACCATTCAGCGCGGTGTAGATCATAGATGGTCTTCAGTCCGCAACCAAATAACGTCGTCTGTCCAGTACTCGCTACGTTTCTGCGTACGTAGAACTTTTTTTTTTTTTTTTGCTGCCACAACTCATTGCCGGCTCCAGTGGCGTTCCTTCCTGGTAATGGGTGGGATCCACGGAGGGCTCGAAAGCTGGGGCAATTTTTATTATGCATGATGATGGAGATGAGGATGATGGTAAGATGATGCTATGGAGGTCCGTGTGGTCCGTGTGGGACTGCGGGGACAGGGCAGCATTCCACGCTTCCTGTCATAAATATCCCGGCATTAACCAGGCCCGGGAACTACGGCACCTGCAGTGCCGGCCGTGTAATCATCCACATCATAAGACGTGTCACACCAAGGGAAGCACCCCCAAACTCGCACCCGTGAAGTGGATGAATCTCGGCTGTGTGGCAGCAGCCTCCCCACTGGGCCCATAGCACACCCGCTCTGGGTAGGAACCGACCTGGGTAGAAAAAATCCCGCTTGCCTCGGCTGGGACTCGAACCCGGGTGTCTCGGTCCATGATCCGAAGTGCTAACCACTACACTACGGGGGCCGGTGTAGAACAATATATCATTATACGCCAAGCAGAGTCACCACAATGGTTTCACATGCTATACTGTGTCCCCAAGTGACTGATTCTGATGCACGGATGAAGATCATTCGATGAAACGTTTTCGACAGCGTTGTTGTATGCCTGACGAACGTGTTGAGACGTGAAAGAAACAAGGCGAGGAAGTCTGTTGTCCAATCATGACTTGGTTCTTGTTCTGCAGACCTGCCCATGTCAGAAAACGGACTAATACGGACTAAAAACACTTCGTAACAAAACAAAACATTCAGCCAGGATCGGTTCATGTGGCAAACTGTAGATCGGGGGGTGGGGAGGGGGGGGGCTACATTCGCGTTGTAATGAAATGAAATGAGATGCAATTTAATGACAAGCAATTAAATGGAATGAAATATAATACAGTGTACTAACTTATTATGTTTTTATTGTATAAAACAACTAAAACGTTGGAATGCACGGTGCTGTCCGGTCACACAGTCTCACACATACACCCAAACATAACCATAACAAATGGTTAACTTGAGGCTATACACTGCTGGGCGATACTTAAAAAAAAACCCAAAAAAACCCCAGCTAAATGTTAAAAAACGGGGGGGGGGGGGGCGCCCGTTCTCTGAACATTATCGCCTCCTTAAGTTGAGAAATCAGGCAGGCGTTCTTATGTGTGGTACTTAAACGGGCCAATTCCATCTTTTCTAAGCCAGCTTAGAACAGTTTTAGGACAGTTTCGCTCGTGAGTGCGCCTGTACGCTCGAAATACTCTATCTTGATGATTAGTGCAGCTCGTAATGTTGTTTACACTTTGCGCGAGCGGTCGAAATTCAAATTCTACGATTGTTGTTACACTACTGGAGCGCTCAGTGTAGTCGCCGCGTCATCGAGTACGCTTCTGCTGGCTCAGTACCAGTAATACAGACGCTGTCACTGTGCAGGTGTCTGAGTTGCTTGATGATAGATACCACGAAAACGGCTCAGAACGATCTGAGAGCAAGCGCCTGGAAGTCTGACGTACCGTCGTCAGATCAGCTGCAAGGATTTTTTTTTTTCTAAAATGTACCTACGTTTGCCCTTTGCAGAAACCTGTGGAGGAACAAGATTCGGTACGTCGATGAAACCCTGTCACAACTCAGAAGTCTGCAGTACCTGTAAGTACGCACATACCCACCGTCCTAACTCTCACAACGATTAATCTCAAGTCAAGTCAAAGTTTATTTCAAAACCCCGTTGGGGGAACATGAAACGAGAAATTAACATGTAAATCAAGCTCACCACACCGGTCAACATACATCATGATCGCTCGCACACACGTTTTACAGGACTCAGGCATACATACTTGCATGCAGACAGACAGACAGACAGACAGACAGACAGACATAATGCAATGGAATGGGATGGGATGGGGTGTGTCTAACACACATACCTACATGCATACCTACATACAAGCATAAGCATACATACATACATACATACATACATACATACATACATACATACATACATACATACATACATACATACATACATAATGGGATGGGATGTGGTATGTCTAACACACATACCTGCATGCATACCTACATACAAGCGTAAGCTGAGACCGTGCCATGGCATCGTCACCGGTTTTCCCGAGAATGTTGGATGTTGCTTGACTCTTAAGGGTCTGAGCCCGACCAACCCCCCTGCCCACTAAATAGAACAAGCCACTGCACACCAGTAGGACTGAGCCACTTCAAGCCACTATTACGCAAGGCGAGGGCCTACCCCGCTAGGCCCGAGACCGCTGCAGATAGCCGTAATACTATACAATAACAATGGCTTCTATCGATCTGAAGGTTTCGAGAAAATATGCGATTTTTGCAAGGGCTTTTTAGAGTTACGTGTGTATGTGCGTGCGTGCGTGCGTGCGTGCGTGCGTGCGTGCGTGCGTGCGTGCGTGCGTGCGTGCGTGTGTGTGTGTGTGTGTGTGTGTGTGTGTGTGTGTGTGTGTGTGTGTGTGTGTGTGTGTGTTCCAGATTCATTCATGGCAACGGTTTGGAGGACATACACCCGCGGGCTCTCGATGGCTTGGATCGTCTGGTGCAGATGTCAGTACTCCACAAAACTCCCCTCTCTCTCTCTCTCTCTCTCTTTCTCTCTCTCTCTCTCTCTCTCTCTCTCTTATGTAAAAACAAACATGAAAACATGTTTTTTTTTGCCTAGTGCGGTGAAACCTATTTATATAGCTGTTGTTTTTCTCTTGTTGTTCAAGAAAAGACATAAAACAGATACACACCCACTCCCACCCTGTGTTTGCTGTCAGCAACAGACGAACTTGGTGACAAATTATTAAGCGGCGTGCGTGTGCGTGCATGCGTGCGTGTGCGTGTGCGTGCGTGCGTGCGTGCGTGCGTGCGTGCGTGCGTGCGTGTGTGTGTGTGTGTGTGTGTGTGTGTGTGTGTGTGTGTGTGTGTGTGTGTGTGTGTGTGTGTGTGTGTTAACAGAAGCCTCAACGACAACAACCTCAGAACGCTCCCTGTGGGTCTGCAGCCAGCGCTTCTGCACATACGCGGAGAGGTGTAAGTATAACTATCAGTAAAGTATTATTTGCATAATTATACAACATTTTGTTGACAATCTGTTTTTATTTTGTAATTTTGTACGGACTGCCAGTTACGGTACTGAGAATCTGTGCATTCGGCTTTTTATTTCAAATTGTGGGATGTATTCGAAGCCTTTTCTGTTTGAGTCAGGGTTTTCTCTTGTTTGGTTTTGTGGTTTGGTTGGTTGGTTGGTTGGTTGGTTGGTTTGGTTGGTTGGTTGGTTGTTGTTGTTGTTGTTGTTTATTTGTTGTTGTTTTGTTTTTATTTCTTGGTTGGTTTTTAATTTTGGGGTATTTTTTGGTCCGATGTTGTTTTTGCTTGTTTTCGGGGATCCCTGTTTTATAACACCACCCACAACAACAAAATGGAAAAAAAAAACTGGCTACAGACTATTTTGTTGACAAAAACGACCCCAAATCCAATTTTTAGTAAGAAACTACAAAGAGCAAGCTCAGGTTCCACTCCCAGGCGTAGATACGTGCAGCACACACGTTAACGTGGTATGTGATGTGCCGGACTTTCGACCAGAGAGAAAATACAATTAGGCCAGCTGAAGGTGCTTGTAGTCTTGGCAGTAAACAAGATTTACCTACTGCGGTGAGACCGTTCTCGGCGAGATGAGTTTGAGAAGGAAACTCGTCCTTCCAGCGCCTGTTGCGGGTAGGAGAAGTGTCCAGATCGCTCTATAAACATGATTTTAAACCGAGCTACAGTGACATCTTCCTTTTTGAGATGGGTCCAGTCTATGTGTGACATGCAAGAATCTCTTCGTTCCAGTTGCGTCAGTACTTGCCGCAAGTACCGAGGAAATGTTTGGAATCGCTATAAAAATAAGATTTAAAATAAAATAAAAAACTACATGGAATGATGTCTGCTTATACGGGATGGGCACACAGCCTGTTTGTGTGACACGAAAGAAAAGAACCTCTTCCTTTTGTTGTCAGTGTGCACGTACTAAGGAAGTGCCCGTTGTAAACAAGGTTTAAAAATTGCTTGCAGTGAAATCTTTCTTTTCGGGATGGGTCCTGCCTAGTTATAGCTAACCCATGAGTGATCGGGGAAGTCACATCCTGGATTACGTGGGAGGGGCAACATGACTAGGTCCAGCCTATCACTGTGACAATACAGAAGAGACACCTTTCCTCCTAGTGGCGGTTCGTATTTAAAAGTACTACAGAACTTTTGTCAGAATCCGCTGTAGACAAGTTTTTAAACTACAATGAAGTCATGTTTTACGGGATGGACCGACACAATCTGGCAGCCGGTATAGCCGGATGGTAGAGCGTTGGACTTTCAATGCTCGGGTCTGAAGGGTCACTTTAAATATATTATTATATTTTTTTTTAAAAACAGAAAAAAACACGCTAGTTGTTCTCTCCTTTAAATAATTCTTTACCCTCACCGACATTTCAACGAATTTGTATATACGCTTTCGAAGATACAAACGGCGACAACCAAAATTGGCGGGGTCCTGTCCGGGCCCTTTATCAGGAGAATGTATCTATGATACATTGAGTTCATTCTCAACCAATCGGCGCCATTAGCCTCCGGGAGATATAACAACCGACTTTCCTTCATTAAGTAAACGTCTGTAATCTCAACAAAAAGCTGCCAACTTTTTTTTTTTTTAATTGCGACTCCTGCGACTGCGCATAATGCAGGGGGAGCCGGGGTGGTCGAATGGTAGAGCGTTGAACTTCCAATGCTCGGGTCGTGAGTTCGAATCCCGGCTGGGGCCAAATGTTTGTGCTGGCCTTTTGCTCGTTGCCCCTTCTTTGATATCACCCATACGTGGTGGAAAAGGACGTTTAACGTCCAAACGCCCACCCCCCTCCCCTCCACCCCCCTCCGCCCTATCTAAATGACACGAAAAAAAAATCCTTCGAATGTCAGTGCGTGCATGTTGCAAGCGCTAGAGAAGTGCTTAGAATCCGCTGTACAACTACAGTGAAGTCGTTTTACGGGGTGGGTTCAGCCTATCTGTGTGACAGGAAGAAAAGAAAATTTTCCTTAGAGTGTCGATGTGTGTTGCCTGATAAGACTCAGTGTGAAACAACATTCAGAACATGGGCTATATTCAGTGAAGTCTTTCTCCACGGGAAAGCATGGCTCAACCTTGGGTGAAAAGAAAGAAATATATACCTGTCCGGGTAATAGAGAAGTGGCTTGCGTGACTGTCTCTGAGCATGATTCAGTCTGGCCGCAAATTTCTCCTGTGGCGGGTTTTTTTTTTTTTTTTTTATGGATCGCCCAGCGCAGTTTCTTTGCCGGCAAGAGTTCTGCCAATCGCGAACACTTACACTGCCACGAACACTAACCCTAAATCTAACCCTATACCCAACCCTAAATCTAACCCTAAACCTAAGCCTGAACCTAACCCTAAACCTGAACCTAAACCCAACCTGAACCTAACTTTGTCCCAACCCTAACCCTAAACCGGACCCTAAAATCTAAACCTAACCCTAACCTGGACCCTAAACGTGACCCTAAACCTGAACCTAAACTTAACCCTAAACCTAACCCTTTAACCCTGACCCTAAACCGAACCCTAAGCCTTATCCAAGTCACTCTTGGGTTGGGCAGAACTCTTTCAGGGAGAAAAACCGGCCGGGAATGCAGGCTCAACGATCTTGTCATTTACAGTAAGGATGTGGGTTAACTGGTCTCCAGGGTCTCATTAGGGATCACGATGAGTCTCCAGACTGCAGCAGCCATTAACGGATCCGCCACAGATCAAGCCAATTAGCCTTACATTTTGATCTCAAGACGAGTTTCAACGTGCATAGAACTGAACGCGCGCCTAGGGCCTGTAGCCTGATTCTCTGCCGTTGACCTGAAGCATTTGGGCCATGGAATGCCCGATTTTCCCGCATTTTATGCGCACGCCGCAGGACTATCTGCCAAGCTGAAACAGTCAGTTTGTTTCTGTACGTTTAACGAAAGATTATTATGGCTTTTTTTTCGGGGGGGGGGGGGGGAGAGGACACACAAATTTGCATTTTTTCAGGAACAGCCACGTCGTTCATGCAATTTGGCCATTAAAAAACATAGTACCAACCCTGTACCGGGTCCTCGCTTCTCTTGGCCCATGCGATGACGGCCAAGTCGAGCTAACCGAGACCGAGCCGAGCTAAGTAATAGCTAAGAAGGAAAAAAAATGAAAATACTCGGTAACAAGGAAAGTGGACAGTTGCGAACAACTTTGAGGTCCCAGTGTTATTTCACAGTGTGCACAGAAGCGATGAAAACTGTCGCATTCCCCAGCACAGTACATTTTCAGCCTGGTTAAAGAGTATTGCCTGCATGTGTTGTCTCCCTTGCCGCAACACGCACGCATTTTTCGTGGCAGAGCACAAAGCTCCCACGAAAAATGCATGCTTGCAGCGGGGCTGTGTATGCACGAGGGACAATTCATACAGGAAATAATCTCTAAACAGGCTGAACATGTACTGTGCTGGTAAAATGCGTTGTTCCTCCTAAATAATGGAATAGTATGCCTGCATGGTAAGGTAGGCTTCTCCGCGGCGCACGTATCCGTCTCTTGTGAAATGCTCATGGCGCCGCAGGGGTGGAGGACGAAGAAGTGAAAGCCTGCTGCCGCTAAGCGCTACTTTATGTGCAAACCTCCGCCCTGCTATTCACTCTGGTGCGTGCGACAGTGGGTGTTTCTGTTTTGCACACCACACTACACGTGGCAAGTTTGCCCGGCAAGAGCGGTTTTGCGGCCCCGGCAAGTCGACGGCAATTGTACAAGCAAGATTACAGTCTTGCTGCCCACGGCTTGCCGCGGCAAATTTCGGATAGAACGACTTTCTATTTGCTCGGCTTGCGCCTCACAAGTGCGCGCGAGGCACCCTGGGAGCGCCGCTAGGACGGCCAATCGCACGCCGCGTAGTGGTCACGCGGCCAAATGAAAAACTCGCGACCATGGGCGCCGCCATTTTCCTCTCGAAAGAGCCGCGAAATCGCGCGAGACCCCATCCAAATATGGGGTTGAAAAGGTCACACAAAAGGTCAATCAGCCGACTTGTGGTGCGGGGAAGCCGGGGTGGCCGAATGGTAGAACGTTGGACTTCTAATGTGAGTTCGCATTCCGGTTGGGGCCAAATATTTGTGCTGTCTTTTTCATCGTTGCCCCGTCTTTGATATCACCCCTATGTGGTGGAAAAGGACGTTAAACCCTCAAACACCTACCCACCCACTCGTGGTGCGGAGGTTTCCGCGTGTGGAAGCAGCGACG
>JACVVK020000020.1:2582500-2665000 GCA_018292915.2 Batillaria attramentaria
TTTGTAGTTTCTCGAATATTTTCCGGGGAGACGGGGTGGCCGAATGGTAGAGCGTTGGACTTCTAATGCTCGGGTCGTGAGTTCGTATCCCGGCTGGGGCCAAATATTTGAGCTGGCTTTTTCATCTTTGCCCCATATTAATTTTGATATCAACCTTGTGGGTTGGAAAAGGACGTTAAACCCCCATACACCCCCCCGACCCCTCCCCCGACCCCTCCCCCCTCCCCGACCCCGTTCGGGCGTGTCTCTCCAGAACTGTCCTTAGGGGCATTTCGATTCTGACACATAGATAGTATATTAGTATTAGTATAGTATACTCACGGGTGTAAGCAAAGACGGCCGGCAGTTTTGCGGCTGCTAATTAAATTTCTCTAGAGATATATTATAATTATCCGTGGGTCCCCCTCTCCCCCCCCCCTCCCCCGCGATGCTGCTGCTCTTAGAGCGCAAATAGTCTTCATCGTAATTATCTCTAGAGATATAGAGCGTTGGAGCTAGAGATTATCTCTAGAGATAACTAGTGCTATTTCTATATATAATTTCAATTATCTTGTGTTCGTATTTCCGTCACGCTCAGGCTGCTGCCTTACGAGCGCCAAAAAAAAAAAAAAATAATAATGTTCATTGTAATTATCTCTAGAGATAATTATAATTATCAGTGATCATGTCATCAACATAAGCTTTGGAGCTTTCACGCGATAAAAAAATTAAACAGTTAATCTTTTCATTTTGCCCTCACATGAGATGTGTGTGCACTCTGCTAATGCAGTCACATAGAGACAGCAGACTTCAAGCAAAGATCTTGGAAACAAGGTCTTTGCTTCAAGTAACGTAACTGCACTGCTCATGTGATGCAAACACAAAGTATACAATGTTACAAAAGAGAGAAAGCCGAAAGTCAAGGCAGTCACTCTAAGGCCAAGATTGTTTTGTTTTGTTTTGTTTCTTTGTTTGTGTGGGGTTTGTTTAGTTTGTTGTGTTTTTTTGTGTGTGTGCGTGTGTGTTTTTTGTGGGTTTTTTTTTGGGGGGGGGGGTGTTTGTTTTTTTTTTGCTTTTTGTCGCTGTTTGTTTGTTTGTTTGTTTGTTTGTTTGTTTGTTTGTTTGTTTGTTTGTTTTTTGGTGTGTCTGTTTTTGCCCCCAACTCTTCGCCAGCTTCAGTGGCTTCAGCTTCAGAAGCAGGAGCAATTTGTATCATGCATGAGGAGGACGAGGAGGACGCCTTGGAGGTCCATGTGATTTGGGGTGACAGAGCATCACTGCACGCTAGCTGCTAATGACAAGTTGTTACTCTGTTCACATGTTCACAATTTCTTATTACCGAAAACACAGTGAAAAAAAAGCTGAAACACACAGCACCCTATCTGCTGAAATAAAACAACTTGGTCAACGATTTCTGCAGGCTGCGAGGAGGGGGACATGGCATCCGTTCAGTGCAAGTGGTGCCCGCCTTTCCAGAAACCGACATCGGACACCAGATGTCAATGCATGGAGGGTTACGAACCAGCAGATGGAGATGCCTACGCCAAAAACAGCGCGTGCCAACGTAAGCGATAATGCCCCCCCTCGATGATGCTTACTATGTTTGTTGCTGTTGTTGCTGTTTTCAGCTTTTTAAAACGTGATATTTATTTTCAGTCAATCCCATAAACGGGAAAGTACATTGTCTGCTCAGTTGAATAAAATACACGCAACTATCACATGGACACGGTGTGTGTGTGTGTGTGTGTGTGTGTGTGTGTGTGTGTGTGTGTGTGTGTGTGTGTGTGGGTGGGTGGGTGGGTGCGTGCGTGCGTGTGTGTGTGTGTGCACTCGCTTCTTTCTGATTTCCTTGTACCGCTTCGTTCAGTCCAAGCAGACCACAAAACGATTTTGCAAATAAATGTCGTCTTCTTTGTCCCATTTTGCAGCCTGTCCGGTGGGCTGGTATAAAGCGGAAGTAGGGACTGACGCATGCGTGTCGTGTCCACCCAACAGCACGACACTTACTGAAGGGTCAAGCTTTTGCGTCTGTAAAGATGGCTTCATGCAGACCGCCACACACGTCTGTGACCGTAAGTAATTCAGCACTGGACTTGTAAAGCTCGCGTCGTGAGTCCAGATCCTGCCTAGGAGCCATATATTTGTGCCCACTTTTTCCCCGTTCATTACCCTGTCTTTAATGTAGTGCGTTTAGTAATTCCGCTTTTGGGCGATACCTTTTGGTGGACGGAGCCGCTTTCGTATGCCTGTCAAACAGATAGAGCTTACATGATTAGTTCAAGTGGTTTTTCACGAAAGAAACCTCGAGACTGATGTGTCATTTCCTTGCTGTAGCTACCGAGTCTCCATCTGGGCACTGACTTGTGAGGAAATGATGCGCAGGACAGTCGAAAGTGTTTGATGTTAAGAAGAATATCATTTTTAGAATATTATTATTATTATTATTATTATTATTATTATATCATTTAAAGCAAGTGCTCGTGTGCTGACATTCGAAACTGCACTCGCAAATACTGCCCAGAGAATTTTCTGTGCGATCATTTTTTTTTTTTTTTTTTTACGTGATCGGAGCAGCATAAAATTTCACCCCCATGAGTGAACAAAATAACAATGCACCGGCCGTGATGTATGAGTTCCAAACTGAATGTTTGAAATGACGCACTTTCTGTGCGTCTCTGACTGATGACGTAACTGGAGTGTGTTTTTGTGAACTCGTAAACCACACTGAGTGGGTTATGGAAAGTCATTACTCACACTTCCGATCTCTGTTTCCTTACTATTTTCGGACGTAAAGCACGCATAGTTAACTCACTGAAAGTTTGCACTGGCGAGTGGTGTAAAAAAAAAAAAAAATGCCCATCTTGGCTTGGTGACCTTATATACTTCAAGACAGTCTGGGTTCTCACTTTCTCCGTTTCTTCCGGACACAAGTGAAATTTTCAGTGAAAACGCGAGCTGAAAAAAAAAAGTGAAGTATCGAGATTAGCCTGATAAAATATACCTCCGGAAAGCCCCCAATTGACAATGAAGTAAAAGGTAACCACGCGCAGTAATTGTCGTGTGCCCCTAAAACCTTCATGAGACAGCAAGAAACAATGACGCCAGTGAATTACGTCAATGTATTATTTTAGAATTGTTCCAATATTTGAAAAGGACCAAAAAAAAAAAAAAAAAAAAAACCGCTGTTAATATCGATTTGGGCTTATTTCACTTAGACTGAGAACCCCGACTATCATGACAATATATTAGGTCACTGGGCAAGGATAAACCTTTTCTCTTTGATAAGCATATGAAAGTGGCTCCATCAAAAGTAAACGCCAAAAATCGTTGGCGACTGAAATACCAAACGCACCATAATTATCACCCTTCTTTGGTGGGAAAAGACGTTACACCCTTCAACAAAGTGCAGGCCAACTGGAGTTTGTCAAGATGGTAGAATGCAAAAAAAAAAATTTGAATGTCTCCTTTCCGCCCAGGCCTCACTGGAGTAGTGCACGTCTACTGTCTGTTTAGGCCAGGGTGCTACTTCACCTAAATCTACTCGCGTCACCTTTGCCTCTTTTGTGCCGCAAAACAAATCCCTACTTCACTGGCAGCCTGCCTCCTCTTGCAGCTCCCTGGCATGCACCTTGCCCTACCAAAATACAAAAATCACAAAAATCACGCTTTTTCGTAACAACAAAAATCACTGCAAACTAGCACACTCGCATAACAGGGTCCGTCAAAGAAACACTGCAGTTCCCATATCGAGTCAAATCCATGTGCAGACTCGTTTGCGGTGCCTGTCTCGCCTTCGTGTACACACGCACGCACATACATCAAGTGTGCACGCTAAAAATCCCACGTTCGTCTTTCGATCAAGAGTAGGCTGTGGCCGGTGGCGTGGTAAACAGAAATACTGTCGCACGCACCAGAGTGAATAGCAGGGTGGAGGTTTGCACATAAAGTAGCGCTTAACGGCAGCAGGCTTTCACTGCTTCGTCCTCCAGCCCTGCGGCGCCGTGAGCATTTCAGCAGAGATGGATATGTGCGCCGAGGAGAAGTCTACCATACCATACCAGCTGACCTCACGCTCTATTTAATAATAATAATAAATATTGTATAGGCGCTTTACCCAATTACACGAATCGGCTCAAAGCGCCGCGAACTGAACCCAACACGCACGCTCACGTGAATCACATGCATTCTCTCACACACTGGACACAAACACGTTACAATCACGTGGTGCGAAGGGTCAGCTCAGCTATTTAAATTTCGGAATTTAGAATTACATTTATTTTTCAAATTTTTGAGGGCTGAACATTTCCAAAGCAGAGGGGGTGGGGGGCGGGGGAGGAAGCCGGAGTACCCGGAGAGAACCCCCGACGATCGACCCCAACGAACGGTGCCACATACGAGAAGGAAAAATTCTTTGCCCCGAGTGGGACTCGAACCCCTGACCTCTCGCATTGGTGACAAGTCTCTCAACCACTAGACCACCGATCTTGCGCCTACATCCAGTTGACGGTAGGCAGGTAAGCTAGCGTTTAACGTCCCAGACCCAAGAGTGACAGGAGACGACCCTCACGGGCAGGTTATGGAACGGGTAGGGGGGAGGGAGGAAGGGGGAGGGGGGAGGCTTAAGGGGCAGATATCCAAAGGGAACAGGCGAACAGTCCAGCTGAACACGATTCAGTTCAGTCAGATTGGGGAGCCTCTGATTTGATGCGTCCTTGGCCATGATGGACCTGTTACTCAAATGAACCCAGTTACACAGTCACAGGAAACAGTTCCCTGAAGCAACGGAACTTTCTGTGTCAGCAGAGCACCTGAAATATGGATGCTGCCGCTTTAAACGAAGCTAATGCGGCCTCGTCTGAATAGAACCATCTTGCATAGCTTGTGGGTGGATTTTCGTTGTCTGTCACGCAAGCGTCTGCGTCGATTTCCGCCATCCCTTCTCTTTTCTTTTTTTTTCTCTCTTTTTTTTTTTTTTCTTCCCCTTCCTCCTTCTTTTCTTTCTTTCTTGGACCCACACAAAACAAAACGGAGTAGTATTACACGTAAGAAGCTAAAAAATCCTCTTGGAAGACAGCAGAAACTCATTAAACAAAGGTTGTACACTTTGAAAAATTGGAAGACGGGCCAGGTAAATGTGGCCCTATCAGGCGCCAAGGAGATAGCCGTAATGCAATGGGGTAGTCGGCTTATAGTGTGTGTGTGTGTGTGTGTGTGTGTGTGTGTGTGTGTGTGTGTGTGTGTGTGTGTGTGTGTGTGTGTGTGTGTGTGTGTGTGTGTGTGTGTGCACGCGCGGGCTGTCTCATCTTCGTTTAGTGTTCGTGAAAGGGCAGAAGTAATCAGTTTCCTAAGCTTCGCGAAATCCTATTTACTCGTCTGCAAAATGTCAGCAGTCACTGTTGTTTTCCGAAGGCGTGAAAACTTTTCCCCATCAAAAATGTAATGTTTTCTGTGCGTCTCCAATACAACACCTCAAACTTTCCGTCGCTCTTTAAGACTTCTTTGAGTGGGGATTTCAGGGTGCTCGATTTTCGAAATGAAAATGACGGAAGGAAAAAACACGCCTAGGCTTCTTTGTGACTTTCAGAGGTCGCATTCAAAGCTGATTTTCTTTACGTTTTCCCGCAAAATGTCAAGAACCACTTCAACGGTGCGACAGACTTGGGGGGGGGGGGGGGGGGGGAGGGGGGGAGGCCTAAGACCTAGAATAAGACCTAGTTTAGATGAGTTGTTCAGGCAGAAACAAAACTATAAAGATAACCAAAAAGTTGTTTGTTTTCGTTTTGCCGCCAATAGTAACAGAAGGGTATTAATTTTGTTTTCATGTGTACACTAAACCCTACCCAGCGTGCAATGCTCTTCCGGTATTCACTGCGCACAACCGATACAACACATCAATCCTTGTACCTATTGCGAACCTTAGTTTGCATGCAGTTTCACAGATTAAAGGTGACATTTTTTTCATCTGGTCACTGCAACGCCAAACCCATTGATTTTGCAGTGTTAAAATCGGTAGAATAGAATAATGACGTCATAATCAACATAAATTACGGTAGCGGCGGAAGATGGAATTTCCAGGGGGGGAGGGGGTCAGGGTTGGGGGGGGGGGGGTCAGGGGGAGGGGTTCGGGGGGGGGGGGGGGCGGATCACGGTTGACCCGGAAAAAAAGACTACGGGGATGGGGGAGGGGGAGGGGGGTCACGGTTGACCCGAAAAAAAAGACTGCGGGGACGGGTGAGGGGGGGGGGGAGGGGTAATGATTTTCAAGTGCTCCTCACTACAAAAACCAACCAACAAAAAAACCACGTGGGGTGGGGGGGGGGAGAGAGAGAGCCCAGTTCCGCCGCCTTTGAATTATACCTACCACACTCTGCATACATACGGAGCGACTAACAAGTGAATAAGCTCTAGAATGAACCCAAAACTGATGTCAGTTCCTTAAAAAAAATAATACGACGATGGCACCAGAATTCGGGAACAAAATTCACGATGTTGCACCGTGGCATTGACGCGCTTTTGAATCCAATTTCAAGAGGTCCTCATTACGTTCATTCAAGGGTATAGTCCCTCCAAAACAAGATACGTGTTCGGCCCACAGACGTAAAGAGATAGACGCACCGCCGCACGCTGCCACCGCTGCTTGCGAGTGTCGCTATCGCGGCCATCTTACTAATACCAGAACTCAGAGGCTCAGTGTATAGGACGCCTCGTTCGAAATACAAAGTTCTTTAGAAAGACGTCATCAGAAATGTGACGTAAGATAAAGCGGACCAATGCTATGCGCGTTATGTAAACAGCTGATAGCGTCTGGCCAATGCTATGCGCGCTATGTATACAGGCTACGCGATACAGATGCAAATCTGGAGGAAAACGCTATATATTCCTCTTACACATAACGCTGCAGATGACACCCTAGAAATGCTTTAAAATTCACCAAAAAATTCACAAAAATCAGGCAGCCATAGACTCATGCGTAGAGGAAATTTAAACAAATTCCAATATTCCGTTTTTTTGCAATGTTGGCAGCGACCACATACCCCCTCATTCCACGGTCGTCTGCTGGCTCCTGTGCCAGCCGCGCATGAATACAAATAGTCCACAAGCCAGCCTCATTTTTCCCTAATTTTACTATTACCTGGCATGAAACTTGTTTACAAAGCCAACAAAAAGCACCAGATTGCCATATTTTACTATGCACACAAATTTTAAAAGGGGCAAAGATTTTATACTATATTTAGCCAAGTTGTTACTACATGCCCCGGAAGCTAATACTATCACGTAGCCTGTACTAAACAGCTGGCACTTCCAGGTACTAGCAACATGGCGCGCGGCGGCGTCACTTTTCCGGCACCGCGGTGCGTCTATCTCTATACGTCTGTGGTTCGGCCTGACAGCTCTGAAAAAAAAAAGCGTGTGTTATCAAGCCTGTGTTTCGTGACAGCAGAGAAAGCGGTCGACAACGTTGCTGAGGGTGGTCATGGCTGGAAGCAACAGTTGACGACATCCCCAGGGATGAAGGGAGCTAAAAGCAAACTGACCACGGCCAAGACACCCTTCGTTCAGTCAGGTATGTACGTACCATATGCCAGTCTGCAGATGTACTCCCGGCTGGGGCCCAATATATGTGCTGGCTTTTTCGTCGTTGCCCCGTCTTTGATATCACCCGTATGTGGTGGAAAAGGACGTTGAACCCCCAAACACCCACCCACCCTGCAGATGTACCGTCAGCGTAGAAAAAAAAGAGAGGGGGTGGGGGGGGGGAGGAAGCGAGGGGGGCGGGGGTGCTAAGCGCAATATATTTGATTGACGGTTAGTCTCTTTCTAGATGACGGTGGAGATACGAGCAGTGTTTGTTTGTTTGTTTGTTTGTTTGTTTGTTTGTTTGTTTGTTTGTTTGTGTGAGGTAGGAGCATGTATTTCAGTGCAGATACATTTTGGTCACTGCCACTTGCAAAGAATGGTGTGTGTGTGTGTGTGTGTGTGTGTGTGTGTGTGTGTGTGTGTGTGTGTGTGTGTGTGTGTGTGTGTGTGTGCGTGTACCACTTTGTGTCTGCGTTTGCTTGTGTGCTTGCGTGCGTGCGTGCACGTGTGTGTTGATGTGCGTGCGTGTACGTTCGTTGTGTGTGTGTGTGTGTGTGTGTGTGTGTGTGTGTGTGTGTGTGTGTGTGTGTGTGTGTGTGTGTGTGTGTGTGTGTGTGTGTGTGTGTGTGTGTGCAGGCCTGATGGTGGCGGTGGGAGTAGGGCTGGTTGTGGTGGTCTTCGTCGTCCTAGTGATGGGCCTATCTCTGGTCTGCGCCAGACACATGCCTTGCCGCAAGCCAGACGACTTCTTCGTTGACACGACAGTAAGTATAGTTGTGCGATGAAGATACGGGCTCAGAGAAAACAAATTACAGTGAAGAGAAAATCAAATGCGGCCGAATTGCATCTCGTGGTGTTCAGCTTCCTGTGTTTGACTCTCTGCCCCTGGCTTCAACTGACGGATGTGCAGGGGAGCTGGTCTAGATTAGAGTTATTCGCCCTTTGCACGCGAGAAAATACGAGATGAAAGCGAAAACTGAAGTTTTTGATGAAGGTGAATGTCATTTCGGTGTGCATCCAGAGAGAGAGAGAGAGAGAGAGAGAAAGAGAGAGAAAACAAGAACAAGAACAAGAACAAGCACCTTTACTTTACAACGGTAGAAGTTACAGACATATTCAGTACCAATTTTAAAACTTGCCGTTGTGAGCAACAAACAAAATTGAAATAATAGGTAGGGGCAAACCACACACACACACACACACACACACACACACACACACACACACACACACACACACACACACACACACACACACACACACACACGCGTATTGTTCACACGCATTCATCATTCGAAGCTCCGCGTGCTCTTTGGCACATGAGACAGCAGCCAAAGGTTTTCTACTTTGATCGGTTTCCCGCAACTTCCGGCGCTGCTTCCGGTGAGAGGATCCTTGCGTTGAGCTCGTGCTCACAGGCATCTGTACAGAAAATTAATCATGTTAACAGAGCGCAAAAACAAGCTGCAAAAAAAAAATACACAAAAATAATCCATTTGCGCCTCCTCCTGCACAGCACATTCCCCTCCCCTGGGATCCAAATAATGACAAAAGCATCCTGCTGTTGTCGCCACGCGGATGAAAGCGAAAGGTGTAGGCTTTGATGACTTGAGGTGAATGTCATTTTGATGTGCATTCAGAGAGAGAGTGAGGGTGGGTGGGTGTTTGGGAGTTTAACGTCATTTTCAACCACATAGGGTGATATCAAAGACGGGGCAACGATGAAAAAGCCAGCACAAATATTTGGCCCCAGCCGGGATCGAACTCACGACCCGAGCATTAGAAGTCCAACGCTCTACCATTCGACCACCCCGGCTCCCCGAGAGAGAGAGAGAGAGAGAGAGAGAGAGAGAGAGCGCAAAAACAAGCTGCCAAAACAGGTAATCACCAAAAAAAAAAAAAAATAACCCATTTGCGCCGCCTCCTGCAACAGCACATTCCCCTCTAGTGAGATCCAAATAATGACCCCCCCCCCCCCCCCCCAAATCCTGCAGTTATCTCCACCCACATTTTAACTGCGAGATATTTGAAAATTTCATACTGAAAGCACTATGTCATCTCCATTTCTTGGGCCCTATTCCTGCGATTTTCGGGAAGCTGTAACTACATATTTCAGATTCGCAATTTGGGGTGAGCGATGGTCTGCTAGGCGGCGCAACGTACTCAGGGGGAGCCGCGGTGGTCGAATGGTAGAGCGTTGGACTTCTAATGCTCGGGTCGTGAGTTCGATCCCGGCTGGGGCCAAATATTAATTTTGTGCTGGCTTTTTCATCGTTGCCCCGTCTTTGATATCACCCTATGTGGTGGTAAAGGACGTTAAACCCCCAAACACACACACACACACACACACACACACACACACACACACACACACACACGCACGCAACGGACTCAGTCTCTGCGCGGCTATTGAACGGCCGTGAGCGCTGTCACGGCGATGAAGCGTGGGTTCTGTGATACCGGTTTTTTCCTGGTTAGCGGGCTGCTCATCGTGGTTTTCTGTCCGGGTTACCCGGGTTTACTCCCCCATCAGCAACATTGAAAAATAGGATAGGCCCTGCTGTGCGACTCTAGACACCTCAGTTCATCGACACGTCTGGGAAGTGCTCGTGCCTCGCTGTGAGCTTCACCCTGCAGTCATTTTTTTAAAAAAATATTATTATTCGGGTTGTGTGTGTGTGTGTGTGTGTGTGTGTGTGTGTGTGTGTGTGTGTGTGTGTGTGTGTGTGTGTGTGTGTGTGTGTGTGTGTTTTGCATATCTGGCATATATAGAACTCTCTCTCTCTCTCTCTCTCTCTCTCTCTCTCTCTCTCTCTCTCTCTCTCTCTCACACACACACACACACACACACACACACACACACACACACACACACACACACACACACACACACACACACACACACACACACACACACACACACACACACACGACACACAAGTTATGCATGCTTATTGTAAGTGGTCCTTAACTTTTTTTAGATGAGTATACAATTATACTCCATACCTTTGTGCTAACAGGACGTGACGCACCACGTACTTGGTGTGAACATAGATCACGGCATCATCACCCTGGCCCCGTGTGAAATGCGCCTGCACATCAGGCGTGTGCGAGTGGGCCGCCTCCTAGGAAGAGGGGCCTTCGGTCAGGTGCACGAGGGTGTCATCTTCTGCACACAGAACAACTCCAAGAGGACCCTCCCAGTTGCCGTCAAACGCTTGAAAGGTAATAATGATACTAGGCAGATTTAGTAGGACTTCGTAAAGAGGACTTCGCAGAGCAGCGTAACCCATAAATTTACATATGAATTAGGCTCACACGGCAGAGGCCGCGAGCTGCTAACGCCGCGCTGCGATTGGCTAATGGCACCCGTAACGTGCCTAATTTACATGCAAATGGGTTACTATGCTCGGCGAAGTCCTCCGTACGAAATCCTACTAAATCTCACTAATAATTGTGTATTGTGGGGCGGTCGGTGGTCTAGTGGTTAAGAGGCTTGTCACCAATGCGAGAGGTCAGGGGTTCGAGACCCACTCGGGGCAAAGGATTTTTCCTTCTCGTATGTGGCGGCACCGATCATTCGGGCCGATCGTCGGGGGTTCTCTCCGGGTACTCCGGCTTCCTCCCCCTCTGCTTTGGAAATGTTCAGCCCTCAAAAATTTGAAAAATAAATGCAATTCTACATTCCGAAACTTAAATAGCTGAGCTGACCCTTCGTACCACGTGATTGTAATGTGTTTATGTCCAGTGTGTGAGAGAATGTGTGTGATTCACGTGAGCGTGCGTGTTGGATCCGCTTTGAGCCGATTCATGAAACTGGGTAAAGCGCCTATACAATTATTATTATTATTATTGTGTAGAAGCTTTCCTCAATTTCTTGAATTTTACTCAAAGCGCCGCGAGCTGAACCCACCACGCACGCTCACGTGAATCACACGCATTCGCTCACACACTGGGCATGAACACATTACAATCACGAGGTGCGAAAGGTCAGCTCAGCTAATTACATTTTGGAATTTAGAATTGCATTTATTTTCAAATTTTGTGGGCTGAACATTTCCAAAGCAGAGGAGAAGGAAGCCGGAGTATCCGGAGAGAACCCCCGACGATCGGCCCGAATCAGCGGTGTCACGTGCGAGAAGGAAAAATTCTTTTCGACTCGAACCTGACCTCTCGCTTTGGTTGCGGAGTCTCTCAACCACTAGACCGCCGACCGTGGGCAGAAGACGTCAGAGTAAACAAATGTGTACCTAACTCTTTTGCTTAACAACCTTCTTCTGTCTTCAGTCTCTGTCTGCATGAGACTGGAGCCACATAATATTATTTGTGCTGCCCTTGTCCTCCTTGTCCCGGCCGTCTTTGGTGTCACCCATGTGCGGTTGAAAAGGACGTTAAACCCTCAAACAGCCGCGCACCGTTGTCACTTGGGGAAAAAAAGGCACAATTGATAGACAGACGGCATCTCCCTACAGGCTTTTCCTTCTGTAGTCATGGTGACCCTCTCGTGACTTCCCCGATCACTCATGGGTTACCAGAGCTACTCCTTCTGTAGCGTCGAATTTGCCAATGACGTGAAATGCATGGAGCAAAGTAGGGTCCCCTGGCCATCCTCATTAATTTTGCCCAGGGATCGAGACATCAAGTTTCTTGATCTTTCTGTTTTATCTGGATCCATGCAACAAAACACCTGGTTGACGTACTGGCGAGGCGAGAGAATGGCGAGGTGATCGTACTGTGTGTCGTGCATTTCGTGTGTGCGGGCGAGTCGGTGCCACAGATGGAGGTCCTTACGTTTTGACGACTGTGTGTTCGCGCTAAATTATCCACCTTGGTTTGAAATATAGTTTGACTAAGCCGAGAGTAAAAGACTGGTGCGAGACGGTAAAGCGGGAACTAGGGAAAGTCTGAATATTTCAGGGACAAAGCATTAAAGATCTAATCTCCCAACAAAAAGCTTTCCGAAGTGTGAAAAAAAGTTTTACAAAGTCGACCGTGCAAGCACAGTCAACTCTGTCCAGTTGCAGAGTTTTCAGCGTCCCTGAAACCCCAATAAAAGCCAAGGGCAGCCTGATTTCACAGCTCAGTTTGCGTAGACACTGTAGCGATGTGTCTCGCTCACTGACCAAAAGCCAAATTATGTCACGGCAAACTCGTGCTCTGGTTTTATAAGAGTCCCCGAAGCGCTGAAAACTCTGCAACTGTGACAAAGTTGCCTGGATTATGCACAGTCAATGGAGTCGCAGTTAAAAAAAACAAAACAAAAAAACACGCAATGTTTGCGGCTTTTTGCTGAGATTGCAGACCTTTAACGATAGCTCCTACATAATAAGTCTGAGGCTTGAGCGAAGTCTTTGCTTCGTAAACAGATGAAACAATATCAGACGCCGATCTTTGGGTTCCAGAATAGTTTTTGCACTCGTTTGTCCAGGAATCGAGACATCAAGTTTCTCGATCTTTCTGTTTAGAATGGGTCTAGACTACATAACATGTGGTAGAATGTAGAGGAATATTATGACTTCATGACCTTTTCGTGAGCTCATTACGCCGTCACAGTTTCGCGATACGCCCGTGTTTTCGATTAATCAAGCCTGTTACATCGGCCACTGGCCTCATTTTGCAGTAGTTTATCTCTTCTGACACTGGATTAGTCTGGATGGCCCGGTTCATTCCTGGCACTGGCTTTGCGTGGGTCTAACGAGGGAATTGGGAGGGGGATGTTTGTGGGTTGTTTTTTTTGTTTGTTTTTTTTAGGGGGGGGGGGGTAGTTGGGTTGGTTGTTTGTTTGGTTTTTTTGTGTTTGTTTTTGGGGTTTTGTTGTTGTAGTTGTTGTTGTTGTTGTTGTTGTTTTTGGGGGAGGGGATCAGTGAGTTGGCGGTGAAGGGGGGGGGGGAGTGACCTTTCCCCTTACCTGATCAACTGGTTTCAACGTCCTGTTCCACCACATAATTATGAGTGATATCAAAGACGGTGACAGTGGTGACGTTTGTTTGAGCGAACATCACTCTGTGTGTGTGTGTGTGTGTGTGTGTGTGTGTGTGTGTGTGTGTGTGTGTGTGTGTGTGTGTGTGTGTGTGTGTGTGTGTGTGTGTGTGTGTGTGTGTGTGTGTGTATGTGTGTGTGTGTGTGTGTGTGTGTCTGTGTGTGTGTGTCTGTGTGTGTGTGTGTGTGTGTGTGTGTGTGTGTGTGTGTGTGTGTGTGTGTGTGTGTGTGTGTGTGTGTGTGTGTGTGTGTCTGTGTGTGTGTGTGTGTGTGTGTGTGTGTGTGTGTCTGTGTGTCTGTGTGTGTGTGTATGTGTGTGTGTGTGTGTGTGTGTGTGTGTGTGTGTGTGTGTGTGTGTGTCTGTGTGTGTGTGTGTGTGTCTGTGTGTGTGTGTCTGTGTGTGTGTGTCTGTGTGTGTGTGTCTGTGTGTGTGTGTGTGTGTGTGTGTGTGTGTGTGTGTGTGTGTGTGTGTGTGTGTGTGTCTGTGTGTGTGTGTGTGTGTGTGTGTGTGTGTGTGTGTGTGTGTGTGTGTGTGTGTCTGTGTCTGTGTGTGTGTGTCTGTGTGTCTGTGTGTGTGTGTGTGTGTGTGTGTGTGTGTGTCTGTGTGTGTGTGTGTGTCTGTGTCTGTGTGTGTGTGTGTGTGTGTGTGTGTGTGTGTGTGTGTCTGTCTGTCTGTCTGTGTGTGTCTGTGTGTGTCTGTGTGTGTGTGTGTGTCTGTGTCTGTGTGTGTGTGTGTGTGTGTGTGTGTGTGTGTGTGTGTGTGTGTGTGTGTGTGTGTGTGTGCAGACAGAGCACTAGAGGAGGAAGGAAAGGTACTTCACGAAGAGCTGGAGCAGATGATACTAGTGGGGTCTCATCCCAACATCATAGGCCTGCTTGGCTCATGCGTACACGAAGGTGAGGCAACACACACACACACACACACACACACACACACACACACACACACACACACACACACACACACACACACACACACACACACACACTTCAAACTTCAGTGTAGTATATGCTGTTTTGTCTGTATATACTTTTGTCTTGTTTCTTTCTTTCTTTCTTTCTTTCTTTCTTTCTTTCGTTCTTTCCTCTCTTGTTCTTTCTAACCTTCTTCTTTTTTTCCCCGCTTGAACTGACAGGGTCAAACTGTTTTGTCTGTCACTCTGTCTTTGTTTCTTTGTTTCATTTATCTCTATCTTTCTTTCTTCCTTTCTTTTGTTCTCTCTGTCTGTCTGTCTTTCTTTCGTTCTTTCTTTTGTTCTCTCTGTCTGTCTTTCTTTCTTTCTGTCTTCCTTTCTTTTGTTTTCTCTGTCTTTCTTTCTTTCTTTCTTCCTTTCTTTTGTTCTTTCTTTCTTCCTTTCTTTTGTTCTCTCTGTCTGGCTGTCTTTCTGTCTTCCTTTCTTTTGTTCTCTCTGTCTGGCTGTCTTTCTTTCTTTCTTCCTTTCTTTTGTTCTGTCTGTCTGTCTTTCTTTCTGTCTTCCTTTCTTTTGTTCTCTCTGTCTGGCTGTCTTTCTTTCTTTCTTCCTTTCTTTTGTTCTGTCTGTCTGTCTTTCTTTCTGTCTTCCTTTCTTTTGTTCTCTCTGTCTGGCTGTCTTTCTTTCTTTCTTCCTTTCTTTTGTTCTGTCTGTCTGTCTTTCTTTCTGTCTTCCTTTCTTTTGTTCTCTCTGTCTGGCTGTCTTTCTTTCTTTCTTCCTTTCTTTTGTTCTGTCTGTCTGTCTTTCTTTCTGTCTTCCTTTCTTTTGTTCTCTCTGTCTGTCTGTCTTTCTTGCTTGCTTTCTTTCTTTTGTTCTGTCTGTCTGTCTTTCTTTCTGTCTTCCTTTCTTTTGTTCTCTCTGTCTGGCTGTCTTTCTTTCTTTCTTCCTTTCTTTTGTTCTGTCTGTCTGTCTTTCTTTCTGTCTTCCTTTCTTTTGTTCTCTCTGTCTGTCTGTCTTTCTTGCTTGCTTTCTTTCTTTCTTGATCCGACGGAGTCAAACTACTGTCTGTCAGACACAGACACAGACACAAACAACGACCAAGTTTTTGAAATGGGTCTCCACAGACTTTGTCAGCGGTAATTTCTCCTGTTTCAAACAAGCAGGTTGTGCTGAGCACTTTTGTGCTCGGTGTTTTTGTCTCTTGAGTGCTCTGTCCTTATACCAGACGACCCACTAGCGCATCAAGTGCAAAAAGGATACGAGGAATAACCTGGTTTTTTTTCAGGCAGAAACGAGAGCTATTAATGGAGGCTCCCCCCTCCCTCCCATCCCTCTCCCATCCCCCTCGCCCTTTCGGTAACGCTGTCCCATTTTCCACCACCGTCGTTCCTCCTTCGCTGTTTTCAGCGTGAAGCCTAGCTATGAAAAAAAAATAAATCATGAAAAATAACTCAAAGGTGACAAAGGTAAGGAGACTGAAAATCTGTCTTTTAGCGACTTTATTTCCTTCTTAAAGGCAAGTAGGACTGTATACATAGTTAGTTTGTTTGTTTGTTTGTTTGTTTGTTTGTTTGTTTGTTTGTTTGTTTGTTTGTTTGTTTGTTACTTACTTACTTACTTACTGAATTACTTACTTACTTACTTACTTCAGATTTTGTTCACATCTAAATGAGACTATATTCTTGTAACCATAACAAGCGTAGGTCGATCTGTGAGCTTAAACAAGCTGCGGTATGTATCTTTAACGTATCGATTGCTCCATACCCCAAAATCTGAAGGAAAAAATTAAATCTTGAATCTTGCATTTAAGTAAACATATCATACATGTATCTTCGTCAGATTACGGAAAGATCAGAATATCCTGAAGCACGATCTGACGAGAATAAACGAGACTTTTTCATTTCCGGCCTAGGAGCCTCGTCAGGGGAGACAAACAAGCTCGTAACATGACAGCACTATCAACCCTGTACCATCGGGCTTCGATCACTACGCTTACCCTCAGCACTGACCCGAACTCGGCTTGCCGAGACCTGCGCCGAGGCATTTTCAGCCTGTTCAGAGATTATTGCCTGCATGAGTTGTCCCCCGTACCGCAACACTCACGGCGCTTTTTTCGTGGCAGATCACAAAGTTGCCACGAAAATGCATGCATGCTGCGGTTCTGTGTGTGCACGGGGGGACAACTCATGCAGGCAATAATCTCTGAACAGGCTGAAAATGTACTGTGCTGGTGAATGCGACAGAACTCACCGCTTCTGTGCACTCTGTGAAATCAGTACCACGTTGACCACAGAGTTGTTTAGGACTGTCCACTTCCCTTGTCACCGAGTATTTTTGGTTGCTGGTTTTTTTGTTGTTGTTTTTTTCCTTTTTAGGTATCACTTGTCTCGGGGCAGGTCAGTCTCGGCTAGCCGATTTCGGGTCAGTGCAGAGGGTAAGCGTAGTGAAGCCCGATGGTACAGAGTTGAATCACTACTTGTCTCTTCCTCAGGGCGACCGAAGTGGTTTAGTGGGCTGGTCTGCGCGCTTTCGTTCGAAGGTGTGTGGGCTCGACCCCGACCCGAGGCAGGTGTAGAAAAAAAAAATTTATACTTACTTCAGAACGTTGCCCGTTTGCTTTGGCTGTGTCAGTTGGATCGATATGTGTAACGTGTTCATCACAGTCAATGATACGTCAGATGCGGCCGACCTGGCAATATGACTGGATTGAATAGTGTTCAGGTGAACTGTTCAGTTAGGGTAGCTGCCCCCCTTCCCATAACGTGCCCATTAGGGCCGTCTCCAGTCCCTTTTGGCGGGGGCGTTAAATCCCAAGTAACCAACCAGAAATATCTTTCTGCGAAAGTGATAAAAGTCTGCCTTCCCACGTGCAAAAGACAGAACATAGAACATGCCTTCCTGCGCAATAGTTGTTTATCTGCAGCACTCCTTAGAAGAAGTTGCGAGGGATTAGTGTTCAGTCCGTGAATCCCATAAGCTTTTTTCTCTGCCAGAGCACTAAAAGTTCACGATGAATAATCTGAACTATCAGGAAGACAGGAGAGCTATTTTCATTCTGCCAGAGCATGAAAAGTGACAGGGATACCGAAAGATGTATGAATCTTATAGGCTTCTTTGCTTTTTATGGCTTTGTTAAAAACAGTACGAACTGACTTTAATCTGTTTGTTTTGTTTTTTTCCTCCCTAAAGCTGTGTGAAAGATCCTGAAATATGACCGATGGAATTCGACTCTTCACACCTCTGCACAACAGTTTATAACCTAACAATATTGCACCTGAAAACTTTCTATAGGAAAACGGCTAGGCTCAGGTGAAGCGTTCTCCGAATAAAAAGTGTTTTTCTCAGGAAAAAACAAAAACAAAAACAAAAACACGCATTCGGCGTAAAATATGGGCGTACATTCTTGAAGAATCTGATATTGTTTTCACTATAATCACAAATTATGACTTAAAGACATTTTGCGGTGTCAGTTGGCTGCACCTGCTGTGCCGTATTCGTCACGTGGAACATTCTGTGGAGTTTTGAAATTTCAGGAATGTTTTACATGCTTCAGGTGCACCAGCTGGTGTTGCGGCCATTTTGTGACCTAGCGACCAGTAAGACAGCCCATTTAACACAGTTGTACGTAGTTTTCTCATGGTTCGTGTATCGATATTGTAGCCTAAAAATATCTGTTTAGGCAGAAAATAATGCAGAAATATGAGTTACATTGGCTCCCATATGAAAAAAAAACTCCTACAATAATTATCAGCTTATTGAATGAGCATGTGTGTATATAAGCACCGGGAGGTGCAGGCACCTCTGTGTGTGTGTGTGTGTGTGTGTGTGTGTGTGTGTGTGTGTGTGTGTGTGTCTGTCTGTCTGTGTCTGTCTGTGTCTGTCTCTGTGCAGGCGTGTTGGAGCAACTAGCATTTGTATTGACATATATCTGCGCCTGCCTTGTTGATGTTTTTGTTGGATGTTGTCATTATATGTTTGTCACTTGTTGGAAATCCCCCCCCCCCCCAAAAAAAAAAAAAAATCTTAAAAAATTGGCCCCTAAACAAACCAAGGCTCTCTCTATCTTCTCTGTTGTCACGTTTCCCGTGCGATACATGTACAATGTACTTGTGTGTTTGTGCAGTTTAGCAGTCTCTCTGTCCGGCGAGTAAGCGGATGAATATTCTCAATCTCGTGCCGTACATTCTAGGTCCCCGTGTGAAACAGCACGTTCCTCTCGTACAGACAAGGACGGTGGTCTAGTGGTTAAGACAATTGTCACCAATGCGAGAGGTCAGGCTCGAGTCCTACTCGGGGCAAGGGGCAAAAAATTTTCCTTCTCGTTAGTGGCACCGATCATTCGGGCCGATCGTCGGGGGTTCTCTCCGGGTACTCCGGCTTCCTCCCCCTCTGCTTTGGAAATGTTCAGCCCACACAACAAAAAAAATAGAAAAATAAATGCAATTCTAAATTCCGAAATTTAAATAGCTGAGCTGACCCTTCGCACCACGTGATTGTAACCTGTTTATGTCCAGTGTGTGAGAGAATGCGTGTGATTCACGTGAGCATGTGTGCTTAGTTCAGTTCGCGGCGCTTTGAGCCGATTCATGAAACTGGGTAAAGCGCCTATACAATACTCAGTAGTAGTAGTAGTAGTAGTTGCTGCCGCAAGCGTGATTCACGCCGGGCGCCTGTACTCACGCCTTTTTACCTGAGGTTGTAGGAAGCGCGGCCCCCTCCTCCGTTATCCCCTCATTCGGCTATCACTAATTATCTTATATGATCATTTTAATTGACGATAATCTTGTGTTTCAAGAGTAATTTTGTGCATGTGCATAAGGTGATTAAGGTAGCTTTGACACCTTTGTAGTATTAGTATTCGTCCGCACCTAACTTCCGGTGCGCGAAGCTCAAACAGTTCAGAAGAACGATACTCAAGCTGAGGGTCGCACGGCAGGTCCGAGGTCTCCTCCCCACCCCCTTGTTCACCGACTATGCGTTGCTTCTCATGCACATAAGGCCACGAGGTAACGTGTGATATATATCACGTTTTATTGTTATAGCATATTTCTTGTCGAATTATATAGTTGAAGTTGAACCGTGTTAGAAGTTCAAGCCATCCGCATGTTGACAAGATGGCGCAGACGAAAATGGAAGAGAGCAGACGACGGTTTCGTAGAGATAGCGAGACTAGAGAAAATTTAGTCTTCTTTCGTATTTTGAGAGATAAGAAACTGGTTTGCATTTTCTTCATCAGTATTATGAGAATTGGGACAGGCGAGTGATAAACTTGTAATGCTTTCTTGCGTTCAAGCATGTAGACAAGACACAGATGTTCGTGTTTTATTTGGGTTGAGAATCAAGGCTTGTTACTCAGTAACCCGCAAGGGACATTGTACATATGTAACATAAATATTCACCAAGGAAAGAAACCAAAACAATTCGTGAACAAGGATAAGCAGGAAAAGGTTTTACAGTGAGAAGTGGGGTAGCCGCCCTGGTAGAGCTTTTAAAGATGCTAATGCCACCATTTTTAAGCTGACAGATCGTTCTGAGCTGTTTTCGTGGTCACGGTATCTATTACCACACCACTTAGACGCCTGGACAGTGGCAGCAAAGACCGTAGATAATTATTATCTACTGTCTTTGGTGGCAGTGTCTATAATGCTGGCACTGAGCCAACGTAAGCGTACTCGATGACGAGGCGACCTCGATGACGAGGCGACCACATTGAGAGCTCCAGCAGTGTAACATCAGTCGTAGAATTTGAATGTTCGACCGCTCGCGCAAAGTGTAAGCAACATTGTGTCGCATAAAGAGCTGTACTAATCATCAAGATAGAGTAGTTCGAGCGCACAGGCGCTTTCATGACAGGTCACAGAACACAATTCAAATGAGGCAGGCCAGGGAGTAAGAGGAGCCTCACTATTAAAATGAATTTTCCCCCTTTCCTTGTGTTTTTGTGAGTTTCTAAAGGAGCATTTGACCCCAGATTTTGGGTTTTGGCGAAAAGAGGGATGTCTGTTGTGCAGAAAAATGGGAATGCTGACTTGAGGGGTGACATATTTTTTGGCCATATCGGTGGGCGTATGCCAGAGCATGGATAAGTGAGTACACTGGTTTGTTTACGGGATGGGGAAGGACGCCACACCGGCAGAGTATGAAAATTACGGTTTCCAGGCTTTATTTTTGGCATGCAGCTTGCGGACATGTGTTGCTTCTGGAAACCATTGTGGGTTTTGGTTTGCAAAATTTTTTGAATGACCTGTGCTGCCTCACATTTGTAGGAGCCAGAGAGCAGCAAAAAAAATGTATTCTGTGACCTTCACGAGCGAAACTGTTCCAAAACATAAGTTGGCGCAGCAAAGATGGAGTCAGCCAGGTTACCTGTAATGCTAGGGTTCGATTCCCAGCTGGGGGCAAAATCTGTGCCTGGATTTTTCTCGTTGCCCCGTCTTTGATATAATTATGTGGTGGGGAAAAGACGTATAATAATAATAATATATATTTGTCTTTATCGCTCCTAACTAATCAACAAAAGACTATGGGGAGGCTGTTGCCACACAGCCGAGCTTCGCCCACTTCACGGGTGCTACTTTGGGGGTGCTTCCCTTGGTATGACACGTCTTATGATGTGGGTGGTTACACGGCCGGCACCGCAGATGCCGTAGTTCCCGGGCCTGGATGTTTATGACAGGAAGGGTGGAATGCGGCCCTGTCCCGCAGTCCCAAACCACACGGGCTTCTTATCATCATCCTCATCTCCATCATCATGCATAATAAAAATTGCCCCAACTTCCGAGCCCTCCGTGAATTCCACCCATTACCAAGGAGGAACACCACTGGAGCCGGCAAAGAGTTGTGGCAGCAAAAAAAATAAAATAATAATAATAATAATGGGTATTATACAGGCGCTTTAGTCAGTTTCCTTGCTAAAGCGCCGCAAACTGAACCCAACACGCACGCTTACGTGAATCACAGGCATTCTCTCCCACATAGAACATCAACACATTATAATCACGTGGCGCGAATAGTCAGCTCAGGCATTTGAGTTTCGGACTTTGAAATTGCGTTTATTTACAAAGAACTAACCGACTCTGTTGCAGGTAACCTCCACATCATCATGGAACTGGCTGAGCAGGGTGACCTACTGACCTACTTACGGAACCGCAAGCTGTGGCACGAGCAGTACGTGTCCGTGGCCAAGGACGGCACGCTGAGCATGCAGAAGGCGCCGCAGGTCACGGACCACGCTGAGCTCATGATGTTCGCCTGGCACATCGCGCGCGGCATGAGCCATCTGGAGGAACTCAAGGTTAGCTCGGATGTTTCCTAGAGCCTGCATGGCCGAATGGGACCGGGGTGGCCGAATGGTAGAGCGTTGGACTTCTAACGCTCGGGTCGTGAGTTCGTATCCCGGCTGGAGCCAGATAATTGTGCTGGCTTTTTCAGCGTTGCCCCGTCTTTGATATCACCCGTATGTGGTGGAAAAGGACGTTAAACCCCCAAACACCCACCCACCCTCCTGTGTAATGAGTCAGTTTTACCAGTGTATGTCTGTCCATTGTAAAATGTACGTGAGTGTCGGTGAGTGATCGGCGCATTTATTCCAAGAAAATTTAATACGCCCTACAAATACAATTAATATTTTTACTCTTATTCAGTTCATGCACGTTACGTTTAGAAATACAGCACAGAGACACAGAGAGAGAGAGAGAGAGGGTGGGTGGGTGGGTGTTTGGGGGTTTAACGTCCTTTTCCACCACATAGGGTGATATCAAGGACGGGGCAACGATGAAAAAGCCAGCACAAATATTTGGCTCCAGCCGGAATCGAACTCACGACCCGAGCTTTAGAAGTCCAACGCTCTACCATTCGACCACCCCGGCTCCCCGAGAGAGAGAGAGAGAGAGAGAGAGAGAGAGAGAGAGAGTTTTAAGCTTTAAGCCGCGCAAACAAAGAGAGAGAGAGTTGGTTTCAGCTCCAGAGAACGGAGATCTGAATCTTTTTTCGCTCGTAACTGGAATTGTCGTTTAGCATTTGGCGCTTTGTCTCTCATTTCAAGACGTTTAGATTTGTTGAGATTACTTTTATGTTTTCCTCCATTAAATTTCCCTCTCCCTTCCACTGTTACCTGTTCTACTGTTACAACGCCATTTCCGCTCGCCACACAAACAACCAGCATCTGGTAGCTCAGTGACACTGGGACTGACACGTAGACAAACAAAGGAGATACTGTAACCATTATCTGGCATGACTTTAATTCCCAGACAGAAACCCCGGTTCAAGTAACAGATTGCAAGCGACGTGGGCCAGTCACGTATCGAATCTGGTTCTTGTCCTCCAAAACATCATGAATCATGATGGCAAGTGGTGATCGCTTGATCGGAAACTCCTGCTACGGTGTCATGTAGGCTGAGCTGTATAATGATGCTTTTTAACAGCGGATGACCTTTTTTAAATTAAAGTCAAGCCAAATCGGCATGAAACATAGACCTAAACACACAAGTGAGCCAAATAGGCTTTGCACCGTTAAAGATGATTAAAGCTGGTATGGCATCCTTAAAGCCACAGAACTCGTTTGAAACGATGTGTAATATTCGTGAATAACTCAGTCCTTCTGCACAATAATGAAGTCTACTTGCATGTCCAGCCCGTGCGTGTGTGTGTGCGTACGTGCGTGTGTGTGTGTGTGGGGGGGGGGGGGGGGGGGGGGAGAGAGAGAGCCACGGAACGGGGTGTGATAGTGTGTGTGTGTGTGTGTGTGTGTGTGTGTGTGTGTGTGTGTGTGTGTGTGTGTGTGTGTGTGTGTGTGTGTGTGTTACAGCAATCATCTCTCTTTCTGTGCAGTGCATCCACAGAGACTTAGCGGCGAGGAACTGTCTCCTGGCTGCGGGACCCGTGGCGAAACTCTCGGACTTTGGTCTGTCACGTGACGTGTACGAGAATGGATACTACTTCCGGCGCTCAAAGGTACCCGACACCATGACCTGGTTAGACACTCGGCGCTTCATACGACTTTCCGTGTCGGATATTAGTCATACACCGAATCATTTTCCATATTTCCGATTACTTCCTTACCAGAGTGGACATAATTTCATGACTGGCTACCACAAGAGAGGAACACAAAGTCGCCCAGCCGTTTTGACAAAATTGAAGAAAAAAAAATGGTGATAAGTCCAATTTCGCGACTTTGAGATTTTCTTTTTCATTTTCGGGTCCGTAAACAACTAATACAACTTGTGTTAAAGTTTCAAGAAAACTTACACCCTGCACTTTTCAGTGAAAGCAATAACTTCATATGCCCAAAATCACCCGTTGTCCCCATTTTGGGGGAGCCCGTCACAAATGTTCTATCACTTCAGCGCCATAGTGGTAGTTGTCCTCCCCCCCCCCCCCCAAGAAAAAATAACAAAAAACCTTCAGATTATTCAGGGGTATGTGACCTATACTCTTTTTTTTTTTTGCGTCAGCCAAGACAGTTGTCCTACACGTATTGTGTTTCCTGTGGATGCGAAGGCCTGGGTTGGGTTTGTTTTTTTGTTTTTTTTTGTTTTTGGGGGGGTGGGGGTGGGGGGGGGGGGGTTCGCGAGAGAACTAAACCGATTTACAAGATCCCCGCATGACAGTTCACGGAGGCTCGCGTCAAGCAACTTTTGCGAGTTCTCCGCCTCGCTTTAGAAAACCAAAATCCAGCGGTGGTGGTTTGTTTTTTGTTTTTTTTTCATTTTACTGCTTTGGTGTGAGTGTAAATAACTGATCTGATGAAATGTGAGCATGAGGACGGCAGGTGGCCCTACGCGGCGGTGTTCAGGGAAAAATCTCCCTTATTAATCTGCGTGTACTTTTAAAGTTTGCAGGTGCAAGCCGATAGTATTGGGGGGGGGGAGGGGGGTGTCCCTTTCGGTGTGCGTTGAGTCTTTGCGAATGAAGTAAACAAACACGGGGTGCAGTCAGTATGGACGAAGGTGTTTCCGGTGCTTAAGTTCGAACGTTTCAACGATGATTGCTCTCACGCAAAGCCCTATGTTTGAAAAATGAGCATGAGCATTCACACGACTTTGCATGGCAGTAACGCGTTAGTCAAAGTCGTTGTCTGCTTGATAAACAACCCCCCTTCCCCCCCCCCCTTTCTCAGTTTCACCCAAGTCTGTTTGGCACACACGGTGCTACTCAAATTTGAAAATGGAAACACTCGGTGCTACCGTTAGAAACATCCTTTTTTTTAAACCTCTTTATCATCCCTCTCGGGAAATTCGTGCTGATTCCCCCAAGCCGGGGAGGCGCGTCGCCGCGGTTCAGCGCCGCCCAATACTTATCATCTTTTTCAAGTTTGTTTGTGGCGGGTACGTTAAACTCCAGCTAAACAGCCATCCAACTGACAGGTTAATTACAGTTTTGAAAAAAAAAAATGTGACACTGGATTAAATTTGAATCGTAGGAACACCCGAATCACTCGCCACCTGACGCCATCGTGATTAACCCCCGTCAGTGCCGGAGGCGAGCTTCTGCACTGATAATTCTTCGAATCAAGTCGGTTAATGGCTGCTCTGTGCGTGCTTTGCCGGGTGCTTTGAATGACACTAAATGCTGTCTTTACGTCCCCACCACTGACGCAGCTGAGCGTAAATTTAATTCGAAGGACCCAGAGCAGCCTTTCCAGGGGCCGAGGTCACGACGCGAACGCAAATTTCTTTGCGCAAATGGGTTGCGGATCGTAAGTTCGTACGTGGCTACGTGAAAACTATCTCTTCCGCTAGTTGGCCGGTCACGACGCGCACTTACTGGAAACGGTGTCACGTACGGGATATTTTTAGATAGGTGTGGGACCCCCGGGATTCCCACGGAAAACACCATCACGTGACCTGCACAAATTCTCCCTCCAGCGTGAAGCGTGAAAGAGTAGAGGGGGTGTGTTCAGTACGCGTTCACTACAGAATTTAAGTTGATCGAGTCATGTTTATCTGCCGTAGCGTCAGGTTAAATGCGTGGCATGTATGTGGAGAGTGTGATCAGGAGAGCATGCAGGTCGCATATAGACCGCTCCCTAGCAGTCTCTATCTCAACATTGGACGGACTACAACCAGTAGAAGCATTTACTGCACGTACAAACCGTATGTAGCAGGCTCACTGGCAAGAAAACCAACGGAATGAACCTCAATCAAAGAACAACGAAAAACGAAAGAGTAGAGGATAACAACAACATCAACAAAACTCTCCACATACATGCCACGCATTTAACCTGACTTGCTACGGCAGAGAAACATGACTCGACCATAACTCTGAATTCGGAACCCGCACATTTCGGGTCCACAACACAATGAACTGAACGCGCCCCCTCTACACTCAAGTGAGTCGTCCTACAGCAGATCGCACAATTCCTGCAGGTCTCTCCTTCTAAATCTAAACCTTTGAAGCATGTCCACATCGTCGTACGAGTCAAAAGGGTTAGTACGATCGCGGAACACCCTTTCCCGTCGCAATGCTCTTCTCATTTGCAGTTGGTAAATCAAGCGGGCCGCCATTTTTCAGATCTACGCAAAGGCTACGGCACCTTTCCGACACCCTCCTAGGTGGTGTACAATACGCAAGGGTTTCCGAGCGGCCGTAACTCTGCGCAAACGTCATGACCACCCAATTTTATCACAAATCGTAAGTTACGGACCCTCGCGTGCGTAAATCGGTGACGGAAAAGTTACGAACGCGTCGTGACCACGGCCCCAGGTCAGCTACCAAGAACTGAACGCATCTTAACACCAGGCATTGCGCAGTTTAAATTAGTTTTGTTCCTGACCAAGACTGTGACAGATTACAGTGAAGCAGTTATTTTCCCCCTGGGGCCGGCTGGCCGTTAGCTGAAGCCGTTTGAAAACCAGACGTAATGAAATTGACAAGACTGTTTCTGGGTTGTAGAGGCGTGTAATGGAGAAGTTATGTTGAGCGTAAAGTTTGTTTTACGGCCTGCTTTGCGTGAAGGTATCTGAAAACTAAAAATTATGTGTCAATATTTCTCTGCCCCTGACATAAATGAATAAATAAATAGATAAATAAATACTGAATAAATAAATACTAAATAAATAAATAAATAAATGCTCAATAAATAAATAAATAAATACTAAATAAATGAATAAATAAATGCTCAATAAATAAATAAATAAATAAATACTAAATAAATGAATAAATAAATGCTCAATAAATAAATAAATAAATAAATACTAAATAAATGAATAAATAAATGCTCAATAAATAAATAAATAAATAAATAAATACTAAATAAATGAATAAATAAATGCTCAATAAATAAATAAATAAATAAATACTAAATAAATGAATAAATAAATGCTCAATAAATAAATAAATAAATACTAAATAAATGAATAAATAAATGCTCAATAAATAAATAAATAAATAAATACTAAATAAATAAATAAATAAATGCTCAATAAATAAATAAATAAATACTAAATAAATGAATAAAGACTAAATAAATAAATCAATCAATCAATACTGAATGAATAAACAAATAAATAACTACATATGAAAGAAGGAATGAATGAGTGATTGAATGAATGAATGAATGATATATTGAGGTCTGCAGGGGAATGAATGAATGAATGAATGAATGAATGAAATCACCACAAGTTCTGACAGGCATATTGAAGCTCTGCAGCGTTGTGCACATGCTCAAGATCCGTATACCTTAACCTCTTTGAAATTTTCTTGAGTGTTTCTACGAAGAGTCTGTGGAAATGACATGGTAAAAGGTTTATAAAAAATCTCTCGCCATTTGTTTTTTTTGAAGGAAAAAAAAAAGGCCTTAACCCCATTAGGTTTGATAAGTGATTAGACCTGTTTACCATTTGAAGGTAGAAAGGCTAATCCCGCTGAATCTTGTATCTCATAGCCCAGAAAGCGAGAAAGCGGAAACAGTTTAAACCACACTCGCATGCACAAATGAAGACAATAATTGTTTTAATAATAAACATTGTTGTTGCTGTGCCAACCAGCGCCTTCGCTTCAACAGCTGGCCTCAGGGCAGTATTACTGCGACGCGAGTCTTCGCGGTGACGTGTTACGCTGTATCTTCACACGTGCGATTGTTTTGCTAATCATAGGTTCAGTAGGTCCGGTAACCCATGAGTGATCGGGGAAGTCACAGGAGAGGGACATCATTACCAAAGTCATAGGCTGCCATTACTGCTCAGTTGGTATAGTTCGCCCGTTAGGGGGTACAAATGTATAACAGTCAATTCCGTCGATATTTCACATGAAGTAAATTCGTAGAACGAAGTCAGCGGCCACTGGACGACTGTTTATGCCGAAATATCGACGGAATTGACTGGTATACATTTGCACCCCCTAACGGGCGAACTATACCAAATAAGCGCCATTACGGTAAACTTTGCAGGGGCGCCGGAACCGGGGGGGCAGGGGGGGGCAGCTGCCCCCCCTGTACCCAAGCGGGGGGGGGGGGGGAAGAGTGTCTTTTTGCCCCCCCCCCTGGAAAATCAGGTGACTATGGCAAGAGGGGGGGCAAAGCCATGGTCTTGCCCCCCCCCTTCCCCTACCTCTCCCCCTACCCCTCTTAGTGCTCTCTCCCTCATCCCATCCCACCCAACAGAGAACTTCTGTCCGCTGTCCGCTCCTCTGATTGCCCCCCCCCCCTACCTCTCTCCCTACCCCTCTTAGTGCTCTCTCCCTCATCCCATCCCACCCAACAGAGAACTTCTGTCCGCTGTCCGCTCCTCTGATTGCCCCCCCCCCCTACCTCTCCCCCTACCCCTCTTAGTGCTCTCTCCCTCATCCCATCCCACCCAACAGAGAACTTCTGTCCGCTGTCCGCTCCTCTGATTGCCCCCCCCCCCCCCCCGCTTTTCACTTTTTTCGGGCAACGTCCTGGTTCGTAAAGGTTTTTTGTCTACGCAGCATTTGATCGCCGCCCCCCCCCTCCCCCCCCCCCCCCCCCCCCCCCCCCCCCCCCCGCTTTTCACTTTCCTCGGGCAACGTTCCCCTCTCCGAGATTCTGCCCCCCCCCCCCAACATCTTCCGGCGCCCCTGCTTTGTATAGGGAGAATACTGCTTTGCAACACTGAGTTACGCTTGTGACTACGCCTGTGTTCTCGAATCAGCCTATCTTGGAGATTAGTAGACCTCCGAATGAAACACACTGATGTTCGACGGCCGTTAAAACGAGGAAAACTCAGCCGTGTTTCTCTTGTCGGCTGCTCGGTGAAGCAGTCAGGGGAGACAATCACTGTCGGCTGCTCGGCGACAGGGGACTGCACTCTGAAGTCCAGGTCCATTAGTGTTATAGTAATGCACCGTTTTGGCTTTGAGTAAGCTGAACGCAAGCCTGTCTGTGCGTGTATTTGTGTATGTGTCTTAGTGGTGTGATACTAGACAACACCAGAATAGCCCAGGGCCCGTATGTAAAAGTTGAGGTTCATTTAAACCACGGCTACGGGCCTGCTAACCCAGACTAGGATGAAAGAAACCCAGCAGCAAAATTAAATTTTAGAAAAAGGAGGCGAAGAACGGAAGAAAAATCCTTCTATAACAGCTTAGCCACCTTGCTGGAATGGGCCTGCTTCTTGATTTAAAAAAAAAAACAAAAAAAAACAACACTTTAACCCCAGAGCTAGTTTAGTTCGAGGTTACACTCTAACCCAGGGCGAAAAGCCCTAACCTGGACTAATACATACGGGCCCAGAACGACAAAATTATGAGCCTAAATATTAAGCACGGATTTAGCGCTTTCAAGTGGTTAAATGACTTGAACTTGAAGTTATCCACAGTGTTGTTGCCGTATGCCTGACAAGCGTATCGAGGTTTTCAATCTTGCGTCTTCTCCATCATCCATAGGGCCGCATTCCCTACAAATGGCTGAGCCCCGAGGCGATGTTATGGGGCCAGTACAGCAGTAAGAGCGACGTCTGGTCCTACGGAGTCCTGCTGTGGGAGATAGCCACGCTAGGAGGCACGCCATACTCCGGAATCCCGCCAGAACGGATCGGGGAGATGCACCGGGCCCGCTACCGTCTGCCGCAGCCACCACGCTGTCCTGACAACTTGTGAGTATAGGCAGGAGACAGGAGAGGGCAATACTGATACAGAATACAGAACACTTTGTTGATCTTGTAACATTATTTGCCCTTTTTAGACACTAAGGTACACAACTCTGTTCGTCTCTCTGTAATGGCGTCACTGAGTCAGAAACGTAACAGAACCCGAACAGGGAAAATTTTTTTTCTGACCCGCATACTAGTAAACACACAGTAAACATTTTTAATAGATAATACTACAAATCTACGCCTGAGAAAAAAATGAGTATTGACCAATAAAATTATTTAAAATCAAGAATAAAATACACTATCACATACATACAATTTAAGTGTCACATTCAACACTCACTGATACACTCATTCCGGCATTCACGCTGCACATTCACTCGCTCTGCTCATTCTCTCTCCTCAGTCCCCACACACACCACTCTCTCTCTCTCTCTCTCTCTCTCTCTCTCTCTCGTGCGCGTTCTACTTGAGTTGGCAGCTCTAATAACCAACCGATATGAACTGCAACAACAACTGTGATAATAAGGGAAATTTTGCACACATCTTCGTGGCGTCAGGCTTTGGTCATCGTCAGTGGTCAGCCGCACGCAGCTCGTTTCGATTGTGACGTCACCGCCAGTGGGGGAAATTGACGGAAAAGCGTCATTTATCTCCCGGTGTCTTTGTCCATGTCTTTGGCAATATAGATGTGTAAGCTGCTGTGAAATCCGTTAACAACATGCTAAAGATGTACAACTAAACCGACGATAATCAAACTTGGCTCACGTTTCACGGGAACTACTTTGCGGGTTTGATCAATTGTTGACGTAGTGCTTCGGTTCCAGTTTGGTTGTTTCGCGTGGCGTAGAGGTTTTGGCTTCTTACGAGCCACGCTTGCAATGCGCGGATCGACCTACTTGTGCCTCGTGATTATCGACTGCGGCAGAGATGAGGTGAGACGCAAAATCGGCGCGTGCAGGGCAGGTCAGTCGACCTGTGAGCTTGGAGCAGCTAACAGGCGTCCCTTTTAATAATGTTACAGTTACCGAGTGATCAGATCCTCGTGCCAGCAACATCTGATCACTCGGTAACTGTAACATTATTATTAGCGACACCGTTCAACTGCTCCAAGCTCACAGGTCGACCTACTTGCGCCTCGTGATTATCGATTGCGGCAGAGATGAGGTGAGACGCGAAATCGGCGCGTGCAGGGCAGGTCCACTTGTATGGGTGGGTGTTTGGGGGTTTAACATCCTTTTCCACCACATAGGGTGATATCAAAGACGGAGCAACGATGAAAAGCCAGCACAAATATTTGGCCCCAGCCGGGATCGAACTCACGACCCGAGCATTAGAAGTCCAACGCTCTACCATTCGACCACCCCGGCTCCCCTCGACCTGTGAGCTTGGAGTAGCTAAAAGGTGTCCCTTATAATAATGTTACAGTTACCGAGTGATCAGATGTTGCTGGCACGAGGATCCACGAAAGCGACCCACTTTCCGACAGCTGTGTGACGTCATCGACCACTTCGTCCAGGCAGCAGCCGACACGGTAAGGTCACTGACAGTGTTTGTCACTGTTTTACTTGCCTGCGATTTGTGTGTGTGTGTGTGTGTGTGTGTGTGTGTGTGTGTGTGTGTGTGTGTGTGTGTGTGTGTGTGTGTGTGTGTGTGTGTGTGTGTGTGCGTGTGTGTGTGTGTGCGTGTGTGTGTGTGTGTGTGTGTGTGTGTGTGTGTGTGTGTGTGTGTGTGTGTGTGTGTGTGTGTGTGTGCGTGTGTGTGTGTGTGTGTGTGTGTGTGTGTGTGTGTGTGTGTGTGTGTGTGGTGCGTGCGTGTGTGTGTGTGTGTGCGTGTGTGTGTGTGTGCGTGTGTGTGTGTGTGTGTGTGTGTGTGTGTGTGTGTGTGTGTGTGTGTGTGTGTGTGTGTGTCCTACAAAGTGGCAGTGCAGCTCGCCGCTCGAAAGATCTTACACAGTAATGCCAGAACTTGCAGCAGCATGTGGACCACTTTTTCTGTGAGCAAAATGGAAACATAAGTAGGAAAGGAAATGCTCGAACCGACCGTTTCGCTTTCTTAAGAAAATAGTTGTTGTATAAAACAGGAGGGGCATTGCGCAGCAGCTGACGACACTTTGGCAGTTTTTCTTTGACAGAATTATGATCTCCTGCAACAGCTCTCAATAGATAATGCAGACTGAATGCAACCAGAGCAGATGGCACGTGGAGGAACCCATAGCGGCAAATTTGGCCCTGTCACAGAATTCACAAAGACCTCCACAGCAGTGTCATATGCCTATACATGTCCCATCATCCTTATCTTCAACGTCACTGCCTCAGCTTCCGAGGTCTGTGTGGACTGAGTCCATGCCTTTGAAGAATGGTACTGGAGTTGCCATAGAGCAGGAGCAGCTAAAATCCAAATCCAAATACATTTTTAAACAGTACTTATCCTAGCTTCTCGAGTGTGCTGATCGAGGCTACAAGTCCGCTGTGTTAACTCCTTAGTTTAGCAAATGCGAGTTCGAAAACTGTTTTAGTACTAGTATTTACCGGAGACAAAACTTCTAACATTGTCATTGTCTTCTCTGCTCTGGTCTCCTCAGAAATACCTCGACCTGCAACCTCAATCAGAAAAGATCTCCCCTGACGAGGCTTCATCCGCAGACGATCCTGGCGACAAACTGCTGGTGGCCAACATCCGGCGGAAGCTTCGAAGCCCGATGCGGCACGAGTCGGCCACGTCAGACCTCTCCCAGAGCGTGTCCACCTGCACGGAACGCGAGACTCGGGAGCTAGACATGGAGCTCGAGCCCATGCTTCGCGAGTTGTGTTCACGCTGGAGTGACGTCAGCAGCGCGCAGTCGCAGTGGAGCGAGGACGAGCTGACGATCAAGCAGACTCAGGACCAGGGCCAGAGTAACTACACTTCGGGGTACTTCAGCTCGCAGTCGATAGCTACGTGACTCGTTGGGAGCACATCAGTGACTGTGGGGTACCTCAGCTCGCAGTCACTGGTCGCATGACACGCATAGTGTACTGTGACCTCGTGATACTTTGTGAACTGTCAAAACTGTGAACTGTCAAAAGGAAAGGCATGGTGCACGGTCCTTCAAAAATGCAGCGCCGAAATTGTGGAACTCTTTCCCTAAGACAGTGAAGAAGGCAGTCAGCATTACCGCATTCCGGAAGCGCCTGAAGACTCATCTCTTCAGTGCCTCACCCCAGTAATCATCTGCAGCTTTTTTTCTCTCTCTCACTATCTTTCCTTTCAAAACCTCTCCCTAAGCGCCGTTGGCACTCAGTTAGGGTGGAGCCGTGCGCTATATCAAGTCTCCATCATCATCATCATCATCATCATCATCATCAACTGGGACTTCGGGATGCTTCAGCTTGCAGTCGCCGGTCGCGTGATTCGTCAGTTTGATCCACGATAACCTGACGATCCTTTGTGACCTCGGAATAACTGTGACCTTGGGATACGTCAGCTCGCACTCGTTGGTCGTGTGACTCGTCAGTTAGGTCTGCTATGACCTGGGGTTTCTTAGTGAACTGTGACTTCATGATACGTCAGTTGGCAGTCGCTGGTCGTGTTACGCGTTGGGACCTGGGTGTACCGTGATCTCGGGGCACTTCAGTTCACAGACATTAGTTGCGTGACGCGTCGGGTGTACTGTGACCTGGGATAACTCCCAGTCGTAAGTCAAATGACATTGAGTGTCCTAATGTGACTTCGGGATACTTCAGCTCGCGGTCTTTGGTCGCGTGGGACGCGTTGTGTGAACTACTGCGTCCGCGGGATTCTTTGTGAACTGGGACCTGATGCAGAATACTTTTCTGCCGCTCACCTCTACTGATTGAGAATCGCGGTCAGACATTACATTCCACAGGCCTGCCTGGGTGCCTGACAGACTGAGGGACATAATTCTGTGCCTTTAATTCGCTGATGGAGCTCAAATATGGTTGTACGGTTAACACGGTGTATTCATCGACAAGGTTGAAAGACTGAGAAAGTGACTCAGGTGTTCAGGAAGATCGCTATTTTTTTTTTAAATTTAGGTCCCATAAAAGGGAAATTACATTGCTCCTTTGATAAAAAAATAACACAATATTAATCACATGAACACACACACACACACACACACACACACACACACACACACACACACACACACAAATAATAATGCGCACGCACCCAGCTTCACACCCGCACATACCCACACACGCACACACGCGCCGTCACCATTCACATAATTCATCTCAGCAGTAAAACTAAAGTTTCACCTAAAAAAAAAAAAAAGTTTAGTACGTAGGTAAATCGGGGCACTTACTACATAAATACTGCAACACACTACTCAATCATGGAAATGAAGTTGCTTCAGAAGCTCATATGGCTTATACAACGTACCGTTTCGCCAAAACCATACATATGCGACAGCTGCCATTCCAGGTTTACTTCTCACAGTGAAGGTTTCTTTTGTCGCTGGCCGCACGAGGTCCTCCACACATTGCTTGTTTTGGCACAGCACTTTTAACACTCCCAATATTTTAACTGAGTCCAGTGACCTACTTCAGACACCCGACCTTGTTTGTTATACCGTCCGCCATCTGTTTTCGTCTGAAAGGTCTGCAATCTCAGCAAAAAGCCGCAAACATTGCGGGGTTTTGTTTTGTTTTGTTTTGTTGGGGGTTTTTTTGTTGTTTGTTTGTTTGTTTTAACTGCGACTCCTTCGACTGTGCATAATCCAGGCAACTCTGTCACAGTTGCAGAGTTTTCAGCGCTTCGGGAACCCTTATAGAACCACAGCACGAGCTTGGCGTGACATTATTTGGCTTTTGGTCAGTGAGCGAGACACATCGTTACAGTGTCAAGCGGATGTTGAGTGCTGCACGATCTTTCTCGCTCAGTGTCAAAACGCAAACTGAGCTGTGAAATCAGGCTGCCCTTGGCTTTTATTGGGGTTTCAGGGGCGCTGAAAACTCTGCAACAGTGACGGAGTTGACTGTGCTTGCACGGTCGAGTCTGTAAATTTTTTTCACACTTCGCAAAGCCTTTTGTTGGGAGCTTAGATCTTTAAATTAACGAGAGAAAAAGTGCGTTGTGTGGTGCAAGTGCGCTTCAGGGGAAACCAGCTAAGTGAGTATTTGTGCTGGATTAGCAGAGCTGTACGGATGTGTGATGGACTCGTCTGCTTCACCAAATGTCTGACATCAGTAAGCAGGCCTTCCGGCGAAACCCGGCAAGGCCAAGAAAGACATAAAATTAATCATGGACTCGGTCCAGTCGCAGGGGGTAATCAAAACAGCAGGAAGCCTTTCTGGTTATTCTTGGATTCAAAGATTTCATGACGACGGTCGCTGGACGACAATACTAAAAATGTAGTAATGATTTAATAATGAGGATATTTATTAGCGTCTAGAATCTTAAGTTATCCATAGTCGATTTTATGATATCAGTTCTTAAGCCTTGTCATGTCTTGTGGGTCTTATGTTTTTATGTCATGTGTCTTATGTGGTGTAGTGTATTTTGGGCAAAAGCAATTTCCTTTTTAGGGATGAATAAAGTATTTTCAATTCAATTCAATTCAGTTCAATTCAATTCAATCTTAAGTTATCCATAGTCGATTTTATGTTATCAGTTCTTAAGCCTTGCCATGTCTTGTGAGTCTTATGGTTTTTTATGTCAAGTGTCTTAAGTGGTGTAGTGTATTTTGGGCAAAAGCAATTTCTCTTTTAGGGATGAATAAAGTATTTTCAGTTCAGTTCAATTCAATTCATTTCAGTTCAATCTCCGAAGAGCAGTAGGTGCTTTACAGAAATTAAAATTGAATACATAAATCACTAATAATCAGTCTGGTAAAATGCATGATCAGTAATATAAGAAAGTAAGTATAGTAAATTTGGTAACTCAGTCACCAGCGATTGTCGGCGATAACTTTTGATGGAGCCACTTTGTTTATGCCTGTGAAAGAGAAAAAGATGATCCTGGCCTAGGGACCTAATTTTTTCATGACAATTAGTGTTCTACGTTTTTTTCTGATTTATACCTGGATGTGTTTTTATGTTTATGCTTTTTATCCGCGGCGTCCGAGACCGGCCATAGACCGATTATGTTTCGTTACGACCGATTACTTTGTTAACATGGCGGGCGTAACTATGGCAATGTCCTATCATTTCTGCGCCACAGTGGGCAATATTCAGGACAAATGTATAGTTTTACGGTCAGCCACGACGTCAATTTTGTCCTGTTATGTCCTATCATTTCTGTGCCACAGTGGGCAATAATCAGGACAAATGTTCTATACTTTGACGGTTATCCAGAATGTTTGTCCTGTTACAGTTCCCACCGACATGAAGCCTTTCGTCAGTAATTCTTTTTTAACTGACGGCCTTGGCCATTTTTGTGTAGTGTTCTTGCGTGCCTTAGCGATGGTTTCAACTCAGCCCGACAAAAAAAAAAATCACGTGCTGTCTCAGTGATGCGCAGCATGCAGCCCATCTCTGTTTTGAATTAGATTATTTGGGCTCAGTTCTGAACTGGCCGGGTTTATCATGATCATTGCTCGACCTACAGCTAACAACAGGAAACTTCTGAATGTATTATGCTGCTGCTGTTTTTTGTTGTTGTTTGTTGTTGTTGTTGTTGGGTTTTTGGTTCTGTTGTTGTTGTTGTTGTTGTTGTTTTGTTGTTGTTTTTGTTTGTTTGTTTTTGTTTTGTTTTGTTTTTGTTTTGTTTTTTTGTGGGTTTATTGGGGGGGCGGGTGTTTGTTTTTTTTGCTTTTTGTGCTTTTTTATCCTCTATGTTTGTAATGCCGCTCAAGATGAAAAACTGTCGCTTTCGAAGGTCTAACCGGTTTGCCAGACAGAAGGATGTTTCATTTGGCCACCTCGACCGTTTCCGTGACTTTGCGGCGTCTGCTATTAGAGAAATGCGATTTTCTTTTTAGTCTACGGTCCATCCCTGAACAGACTGGGACTCGACAAAGCTTCTAAAAATAGCCACCAACCAGCCCCGTCTAGCTGGTGTTCAAGTCCGCCACCAAATAACGGTCGTCTATTCGGCACACCGGCGGTACACGGCTAGGACAACTTATACGCCGGCCAGAGTCACCAAAATGGTCTCAGGTGCTATATTGTGACTCAAGTGTCTGATTCTGATGCATCCGTTGTTGTATCCCTGACATACGTACGGGGAGCCGGGGTGGCCGAATGGTAGCCGGAGCGTTGGACTTCTAATGCTCGGGTCGTGAGTTCGTATCCCGGCTGGGGCCAAATACTTGTGCTGGCTTTTTCCATCGTTGCCCCGTCTTTGATATCGCCCGTATGCGATGGAAAAGGACGTTAAACTTCCAAACTCCCACCCAACCTCCCACGTGTTGGGACTTTAAACCATGCGTACTACATAGAGCAGTCTGTCCGCCTGGTTGTCCGTCTGTCTGTCTTCACGCACTGGTTATCCGTATGTCGGTCGAGTCGAGTCTCTCCGCCGGTTTCTCTGTTTTTCCATAATGAAACTATCGCGTTTTTTCCGTAGAGTTTTGAATGTGTGTCAAAATGCCCCCCCCCCCCCCCCCCAAAAAAAATGCTGGATGATATTATGAGCTTCAAGGCATTGTCAGTGAAGTATGTGATGTGACCATGATTTTCCCTCCCTTTTTTTCCCCTCCTTTTTGTTGTTGTTGTTGTTGTTGTTGTTGTTTTGCGTAAAATTGTGGTCCAAGCTGAAATTGCTCAGTTTCCAGGAAATTCCCTGTAAACATTCCCATTATAATTTTGGCATTCCTTCAGTTACTTCGGGCTTTGATCGAGTTACACGTATTTGCCTCAAGCCAAAACATTCACCCTTTGTGTGTACGTGCGTGCGTGCGTGCGTGCGTGCGTGCGTGCGTGCGCGTGTGTGTGTGTGTGTGTGTGTGTGTGTGTGTGTGTGTGTGTGTGTGTGTGTGTGTGTGTGTGTGTGTGTGTGTGTGTGTGTGTTGCTGCCGGTGCATACATTTCTGAAACATTGTTAGTTTGCTGTTGTATTTTCTAGTGTACAGTACTTTACAATTTGTACTGTCTGTGTTTGTAATAAATACATTGTTTTTTTTAATGCTCAAAATAATGTACACTGAACAGTGCATTCTGGATTACTATTCGTTTTTCCATCCAGAGCTTTACTGGAAGAAGAAGAAAAAGAAAAAAAAACCCACTTTGTGATAATTAACCAATGATGCGTATACTTTGCAGAGGGTTTCGACACAATGAGTCTGTGATGCTGTTGTTGTTTGTTCTGTAACTGTATTCTAGTGTACAAGCGCAAGCAGTGCAGGGTTTGCACTAATGACGAATCTGCAGACATGATCAAGACGGCGAGGGTGCATGTACTTTCTGGTTTCAATACCACTATACACAGCTCAGGTCTTGGGTTTTTGTTTTTCGTTTGTTTGTTTGTTTGTTTGTTCGTTTTTCTTTGTTTTTGTGTTTGTTTGTTTGTTTGTTGTTTGGTTGGTTGGTTGGGGTTTTTTGTTTTTGTTTTGTTTTTGGTTGTTGTTGTTGTTGTTGTTTTGTTTCGTGTTGGATGGGGGGGGGGGGTGTTTGTTGCTTGGTTGGGGAGGGGTTGGTGGTGGTGTGCTTTTGTTGTTGTTTTGTTTTTGTTTTTGGTGGTTTTTTGTTTTTTGGTTTGTTTGTTGTTGTTTTGTTTTGTTTTTTTGGTTTGTTTGTTTTTTTGTGTTTTTTTTTTGTTTTTTTTTTTTTTTTGGGGGGGGGTATTTGTTTGTTGGTTGGTTGGTTGGTTGGTTGTTTTTTGTTTTTGTTTTGTTTTTCGATTGTTTTTTGTTCGGGTTTTTTTTTTTGTTTTTTTTGTTTTTTTTTATGGGCGGGTTTTGAATCTTAGTTGTTTTGTTGGGTTTTTGGTGGTGGTTGTTGTTTTTGTTGGGTTTTGTTGTTGTTTTGTTTGTTTGTTGTTTTATTTTGGGGTGGGGGTGGGTGTATTGGGGGTTTAACGTCCTTTTCCACCACATACGGGTGATATCAAAGACGGGTCAACGATGACACAAATATTTGGCCTCGGCCGGGATGGGGGGGGGGGGGGGGGCAGGGTGGGGGGGGTGGAGGGGGTCGGAGTGTTAGTTTTTGTCCTAGTATTCTTTTGTTTTTTGTCAAGGGTTTTCTTATGTTTTGTTTTTTTGCTTTGGGTTTTTTTGTTGTTGTTGGGTTTGGTTGTTTGGGGTTTTTTTCGGGAATGGTGCTTTTTTTTTTTTTTTTTTTGCTTTTTTTTGCGGGGGGGGGGGGGGGGTTTGGGGCGATGTTTTGTTTTGTTGTCATTTTGTGTGTGTGTGTGTGTGTGGGGGGGGGGGGTCTTTTTTTTTTGGTGTGTTGGTGTTTTGTTAGTTGTTGTTTTTTTTGTTTGTTTTTTTTTTTTTTTGGGGGGGGGGGGGGTTTGTTGGGTTTTGTTTTTTGTTTTTTTGTTTTTTTTTGTGGGGGGTAGGGTGTCGTTTTCTTTTAAACACAGACCAGCGATCAGGAGGGTATTCCCACTGTATAAATTTACAATTTGAAAGTAAGCCGTCCAGTGGCTGGGGACTAAGAATGACCAGTATTCCGGTCGTATGACACGCAGGATGCACTGACTCTCAGGGCACTTCCCGCGTTAAAGCTGGATATACCCCCCCCTAATTTAAACCACATGAAGACTAACGATTTGTTTCATTAGTGGTGGGCTACCAGGTTGAGAGTAACTTGCTTGTCAGGCGTGTGAATGGTGGAGTATGTCTGGTTCACGGCATACTGTGACAAGAGGAAATGTTCAGCCACCACATTTGAAAAATAAATGCAATTTCAATTCCGAAGTTTAAATAGCTGAGCTGACCCTTCGCACCACGTGATTGTAATGTGTTTATGTCCAGTGTGTGAGAGAATGCGTGTGAATCACGTGGGCGTGCCTGTTGGGTTCAGTTCGTGGCGCTTTGAGCCGATTCACGAAACTGGGTAAACGCCTATACAATACTACTACTACTACTTATTATTATTATTATTATTAGAGGGAATGCAATTCAGCGTTAACGCGGGAAGTGCTCCAGAGTTTCCGGAGCTGTGGAGTACACTGACACTCTCCGTGTTCAGTACACTGACCCGCACAAGTCACGTGTCAGTTTGACGCATACGATCAATACCGGCTTGTCCTTGTGTCAGCGGTTGTTAGCTGTGCAGCTTAGTTTCTTTAAAGTTCAATGAATCGTATTGCATTTGTCGTGTGTTGAAGTGTATTGCTTTCCGAGTCAGTTTTACTGTTTGTTATTGAATTAAACTACTGTTGATTATTGGAATTTGTGTGACGTGTGTGTGTGTGTGTGTGTGTGTTTGCGCGCGCGTGTGCGCGCGTACCCGCACGCAGGTGCAGACACTGTCAGATTGTCTATGAAACCCTAGAGGAGATCTCTGAAAGATTCCTCACGCGTTCTCGAGTTAGGAGCAAGGGAACAAACCAAAATTTATAAAATCCCCGGCTTCCGCATGGTCCTATTACTTCCCCTACGTAAAAATTATGTACAAGTTACTTCTCTTTCTTTTCCCTTCCAATGAGTCTTCACCAAGTTTACATATTATGAAAACCAGCACGGGCAGTTTCATTACGGACACCCTACAAAAGGTAAAAGAAAAGAAACGCACTTCTTCCTCATAACCAACTTTATTCCAGTTACCCACAAACAAGGACAGTACAGTACGTGTATTTTAAATCAACGCGGTCTGCATAACAAGGAAATAATATCTTGCACGAGGGATGAAAGTATCTCACAGATTATGTCCTTTTTCGCGGCCCACCATGGTCAGCATACATGCTTCTCAAACAATGTGAGTTTACGGGGAATCCAGCAAAGCTTGACACTTCACTTGCTTCACAACTCCACATGTAGCACGGCCATCTTTACTACAAGTACTGGGGGTAATGAAAATTGTGCAAAATACAATGTAGCCGACCCAACAGGCCTCATGATCTTTCTCTTACATATACATATACAACATCTAAGTATTGTGCATCTTGTCTAGATTTTTTTTTTAAATCGGAGTAAATACTGTAACTTAGATATACTGCATGATACACATTCAACAGACACACAAGCGGCAAGTCTGTTCCACTACATGTACCACTTCTGTGCATCTGAAGATGGCTGAACTGTTTTGAAACACATGTAAGAATCTTTGTTGTAAGTTTGTCAACAATAAATATATCTTTCCTGCTGCAGTGAATGTCCTAGGTAAAAATGTCAGTTTCCAGCCAGATCAGACACTGTTAAAAATAAAAAAAGGCGTGGAAAAGGTACATTTACAAAATAGGCCCTTTTCAGAGCGTTTAAAACCTATCTAAACGCTGCAGGCTGTATGACTTTCTATACATAATAAGAAACAATAAAGTCTACTACAAAATTTACTAGACTCCTTAAAACCCCCAACACATTCATAACTGAAGACAAACCAACCATGAAGCCAAATTACTAATTCTAACCTCAGATTCTGGCAGATTTCACGATATATGTTTCAGAGCCTTGCGACACATGGGAGCTACCTCTCCACACATGAAGAGAACAGTGAAGAAATATCACAGTGAAGTCACAACATATGACAACAGAATGGCAAATGGCATCGAACATATAGGAAAAACTCTTAAAAATCTGCCATGAGTAGATAATTCTTACAAACATTAGGGCTGCACCTGAAACCTGGGAAGAGAAACAGACAGTCCACGAAAGAAAGTCAGGAAAAGCACGACGTCAGACATAACAGATGTTTTACACGAACTGTAATTTGAAATTATCCGTCTTCAGTGTTTTGTCATCTACTAATAAATTATACGTTTTCAATATTATAAATATGTTGAGGACCCAGAGATGATGTCAGGTTGGAAACTAAAGAATTATTCTATTACCATTATTATTTGTTTCTGCGATGTTAATGCCTGTGACACAGGTTTTGGGGTGTCAATTTGTCTTCCCCGAAAAAACAAAACTCTACTTGTATTGGAGCAGGACAAAATTATTTATTTTACCGCAGTCATAATCAACAGCACAACAGTATGTGGCACATGTAAATTGCTGCATTTGTTATACTGTAGTTACTGTACAAGGGCCTACCAGGTAGATCAGCCATCATCTCAAATACACATAAACTACTTTTATGTACAAAGAGGACCAGCAATATGCCCATGATAACCTTAAAAGTGTGCTTCTATATGATGTAATTTAAACTGATGAATCAGGAAAACATAGCTATCTTCTTATCTAGCAATAAAACCAGGACCACAAAAGAAGTGTGATATGAGCTCTCAAGAAATGTATGTTTCCTGCACTCCTTTGTCCATCACCAAGTAGAACCGACAGGGCAGAGAAAGACAATGGTCATAATCAAATGAAAGAAATTATGTCAAAACTGCCGGTGATGAAAAATGAACAAGTACGTCGATCTGTTATGTATATATATATGTCACAACCTGGCTCCAACTAATGTTGACTCCCCCAAGTGATGCTACCAAAGGCAAAACTAAGTGTGTGGTTCCAACACAACACTATTGTTACATCGTTTGTGATTGAATGTGCAGCGCAGATGCACAGCTAACACTGACATATTGACAAGTCACCATAAGAAGAAATATATTAATTCCACGTAGCAGATGTACTTTGAAAGTTCATTTAACTGTTCAAATATGATGGTTTCAAGGGGAGTAAACATTTGACAGTTAAAAGCTGGATTGTCACCAAAAAAAAACCCAAAGAAATAAGATATGTCCCTGCTAAATTCAAGGCACAACTTATCTTTTTTTCATCTGAAAACTCCTGCTATATCTTCAATAATTATCCAACATGTAGTTTCCAAAAGTACTGCAAGTAGCTTCAATTTCATGCGTGGTGGGGTTGAAAATTATGAAACTTACCTCCCTAGCAGGAAGGTCTACCTTCTGAAACAACTCTTTTACACTACTGACCACACAGCAGACAGTCAAATCAGCAGCAGGCTTTCAACAGAAAATCGTTGGACCCTTAATTACAGTTCACCCTAGAATATACAGACAGTACAGGAACTCAGCGGCAGGCATTCAACAGAAAAGTCAGCAGGACCCTTATTTGCGTTCCCCCAGCATACGCAGAATGTACAGGAAGAGATTTAGAATGTCCAGGTAGAGATTGATGGCGGCCAGGATGTACTCCTCCGGGGACAGCTTGTGCAGCATGAGCTGTGTGTCCACGATGATGAAGAAGGAGAAGAGGACCGCTCCGCCGATGGCAATGCCACGCTCCATCAACTCCCCAGGGAACAGCACCTGTTGAGACAAAATGGAACAAACTACAGCAAACGAAAAATATCTGAGAAACACTCCCAGGCAAAAGGAAGTTTGTCAGGGTTGATAGCCATCAAACAGATATCAGTTTTCAACCCACCACACTACAGGCAAGCCATGCAGTCTTATGACCAGGGGTGGAATGGGGTGTAGGTGTGTGGTGTGCGGTGGGGCTGACAGAAGCCCTAATTTGTGTTGCCACAGTAATGTCACTATGTATACTGATACCAACACAAGTCTTTCTTCATGCAACTGATCTTTCTGGTACATGTGTACATGACATCAACATCAACTGACCAGAACCATAACACTGTACCTGAAGGAATCCAGCCAAGATCAGGATCCACAAGAAGGAAAAGAGGCTGAAACGACAGAGGATGCAACTGTCTGGTTAAAAGTGAAAACAATGTGTGTGGTATATGTAGCATAACTGCTCCACAACAAGAGCAGAAAAAGAAATAGTACAACTGTCTCCAACTTCAGCAATGCTAGCGCTGCATGACAGAAATGGCCAGAGAAAATCTGTTACAGGTTCGCCAGCAGCAGAGCTAAGACGAATAGATCAATGGGCAATGAATAAACAAATTAAGCGATCATGTGCGGGTACGTGCCAGTGTGTGTGCTTGCGTGTGTGTGCGTGCGTGTGTGTGCTGGGGGGGGGGGGGGATCTTATTTATCTTCGTTTTTTAGTCTCTCTTTTATTTTGTATTATATCAGTGTGTGTGTGTGTGTGTGTGTGTGTGTGTGTGTGTGTGTGTGTGTGTGTGTGTGTGTGATTTATTTTACATTATGATCTTAGTACATGTATAAGGAGCGGAGCGACTGCATGTCTAAAGACAATTTTCTGTTTTAAAATGTATTTTAGAACAGATAATAAAGTATTTTTGAATTTGAATTGAACTGAATTAATAAACAGATACATAGAATAGTTTATTAGTTACCAATGCACACAAGTGAATCACACTAATGAGCGTGTGGTGTGTGCTGGTCAGCTCTTGGATCATGTGTCTACAATGAGGAGCAAGTCAGATTCTTCTTGCATTCATTTTTTACAGGAAGCAAAATACATGTAACATCTGACAGGGTCCATACAGATTCATAGTCTCAAAAATTCATGACTTTTCCATGACTTTTCCAGGCCAACTCTCCAGTTTTCCATGACACCTTCCTCGCCCTCTTTCACACTAACACACGCGAGGGTAGAAATTATGAGCTTATCCAAGTTATCGCAGTCAGCAAGACCAATCTTCAGAGTTAGTCACTAGCCTTATGGGAAGGCAGTTTGTTGGTATTTTTGGCAATCAGTCCTGTGAGTAATCACCATGCTGACCGTTTCACTGTTGGGCTCAAAATAGCTTCCATAAAATTCTGAAATTCCATGACTTTTCATGACTCTTGAGATAATTCCATGACTTTCCAGGCCTGGAAAAGCTATTTCCAAATTCCATGACTTTTCCAGGATTCCATGACCTGTATGGACCCTGATCTGATCTTTTCTCATCTTTCAACATCATCAGACCCTTCACACACACAATGCATGGCAGACAAAAATCTATATATAATAAATTTTCATCTATCATTAAACTCAGCTTCCTGTGAATACATGTTGAGTTCACTGGGAAGACTTTCCGGGACTTTTTCAAGTTTTGCACTTTTTTCTCCCCAGACATATGATAAGTCAAACGTTCTCTATGTCTGACTGAGAGTACATCAGGAAATCCCAGTACATGTACAACTTACCAGCCATAGTGGACGGTGAAGTCTCGTTTTGTCTGGAATGTGTAGAGCGTGAGCCCACCTGTCACTGCCAAGGTCAGGACAAATGCCTCCAGTACTGCCGTTTTGTCATACATTGTCACTGTTGAATCAGAAGAGTACATGTATTTGCTATCAAAATGTCTGTAATCAGCCCCGTCCATTATGATACACCTCTTCTTGATTTTGGCACCATTCTGATCATTTTAACACATTTTTTTTTTCAAAAGACAGACACAAGAGTTCAAACTGTTTGGTTAAAAAAAAATATGAATGTGCACACAGCTTTTTTTCAGTCTGAGGCCTTCAAGCATGGTGGTTATTGCACAGCTACTTCAGGCATTTGCTGAATCTAATGCTAAAAATACATTACTTTGCTTCAAGAATTCCAACTGTGAGAGGACACAGAAGGTGCATCAGCTGATGTTAAAATGTGCGGTGACCACAGCAGCCCTGTTTCCTGCAGGCACAATGGACAAGACTTAAATTTGGGACAGCGTGGTAATGTATACCACCAAAATGTGTGCAGTACTCACCTATGACGCCAATGGCGTATGCCTCCATCAATGTCTGAAAAGAAGAAAAAGTAAACGGATACAGATACGAATGTCTGTATTAGTGTGACTTCACGATAGGCGGTTGTTTTTTTGTTTGTTTGTTTGTTTTTTTAATTTTTCTTGAAGGAACACTGATAACTAAAAAAAACTGAAAACCACCTTGTTCAGACTGTCCTACAACTAGATTCACCACAGCTTTTGACCCATTCTGAGCCCTGTTGCAAGTGAAAAGGCAGCTAGGGGGGTGTGTGTGTGTGTGTATGTGTGTGTTTGTGTGTGTGTGTGTGTGTGTGTGTGTGTGTGTGTGTGTGTGTGTGTGTGTGTGTGTGTGTGTGTGTGTGTGTGTGTGTGTGTGTGTGTGTGTGTGTGTGTGTGTGTGTGTGTGTGTGTGTGTGTGCGTGCGTGCGTGCGTGCGTGCATGCGTGTGTGTGTGTTATGTCAGTATGCGTTGCAGACTCTTATTAGTTTAGACGGTAATTGTGAAGCGCATTGAGCTCACCTTGTGGGGATACTGCGCTATATAAGAATGTTATATTACTATTATTATTACAACTGATACAAAACGACTGTCAATGATCAATCATGGAGAAAATGGAGTGGCTTCTACATGAGCAGATACTTAATCCTACATGAACGTACATGTACATGTACCATCAGTAGTAAGCTGACAACCAAACAAGAAGAACGATCGGATATAATAAATAACTGCCCTATGGCAGTCCCCTATGTGTTCTTTGTTATAAATATTAATTATTAGTTCTCCTATTCATATATATATATATATATATATCAACACAAGTTGAATATTGAGATACTGCAACCAAGCAAGCACTAGTTCTCACAACAGGCAAGATGACTCACAAAGACACCGAGCAGAATGTAGTTGGTGGGTGTTTCCTGGCGTTTCCACATGAGAGCAAAGAGGCATCCCAATGTCCCCACAAGTGAAAACAGCATCATCCAGCTACTGCAAACACACCAACACATACAAAATTGTATAAATTTCTCAAAGATCACCCCCCCCCCCCCCAACCCCCTCAAAGAAAGCAAACAATTTTGTTTTCTTCATTTCAGATAATCCCAGTTGACAATTGTGGAAAGAAAAAAGCTCACAAAAACTGCAATATGAAGTCACTGCAACAGAGGTGCATATGGCAACCATTAACTAATACTGTGGAGCTCATGCAAGCCATATATATACAGCAGTTCAGAGAGAGAGAGAGAGAGAGTGGTGTATATTTTTTATATAGATCTTCCTCAACCCCCTGCCCCCTCCACATAAACACACACTTCTGCTCTCCAGGAACACCCCCCCCCCCCTTCCCCCTTACTCATTCATCCCTCCCACTAAACCATCCCCAATATCAGCCATGCCCACTGGAACTGTCTTCAAGCTCAGTCACCTTGGTGATTGAGAGAAATAACCTTCACTGTATTTCCTGGGTCGTGGCTGACCTAAATTTATGCAGTTATCTCCTTTATTTTTGAAAACCCAAACTTCTTACTCCAGGTATTCCTCAAATATATGTGTGGCAACTGTGTCAAACAAACAAAAAGTGTACTGACTAAGCAGAAGTGAAATGATTAACAATCAAACTGGCGAATACCTTGATTTACACTTAATTCTAATTCATGACCTAACCAAACTTTCATACAGGTGGCTGCAGCTGCTGTGTCCCAGTGTTCCCTGTGATTTGAAAATACCAGTGTCCTTGGGACCCTCTCTCCATATTTTGGAGGGTCCCTTTGTTAATTTGGATAGTCCATAAATCAGATTCTGTCTGTTATGCACAGTGGCTCAGCAGCGCTGAGCTTTAACGCTCGCCAACTCGCCAATGGCCCCTAAAAATGGTGTCTGGCGAACTCGATTTACGGTACTATTCGCCCGGCTGGCGACCTGAAAATTACCGCCAGTGCCAGAGATTCCGTACCTGTACACGGACTCTTGACACACGCTGTAAACAGCAGCAGCAGCCCTTTGTAATCGGCACAAATTTGTTTAAACTTGATTTGATCAAAAAACATGAGCAGTCAGCTGGACACAGAGATTGTTGCCAGAAGGAGAGTGCACAAAAATGAAACAGTTGTTGTTGAAAGTTATCTTGTTTATTAGCTGCAATAGTTATACAATTTAAAATAGGACCGCGTTTTCAATCAAAGGGTCTGGCAACCTCAACTTCCCAGGTTAGGAGCCCGGCTGGCTCCTTAGCCTGGCTTGCTAAATCTCAGCCCTGCTCAGCAGAAACGTGATGCTTCAAGTTCAAGTGTCCGCTGCGAGTTACAGATCACTTTTTGTTCATCAGGTTTCCGGGAGAGAGTTGGAAAAATACTGTTTGTCACGTCTTGACCGAAAACGTGCTGTTCTCAAATTTGTGCGTCAATATAAGAGTTTTGTGCCTACAAATACGCACACCTGTGCATAATCAGAAACACTGATGTTTAGCCCGCCGTTCCCTGCCTGGTGCGTTTACACCACTGCAGGTACTAGGTGGTGGGAATCACTGGTACATAACCCTAGTAAGTACAAGCTCTAGAAGAAGAATGCCTGACTAGTCAGTAGGATATCCACTGCCTTTCCCAAAGCCAATAATCTGCATGTATACCTATGATCACTGTTCCTTACAGCTTTCAAAACTGAGGGTCACTTTCACCCTCTCTGTCAAATTCAGAGGGTTGTTTTGTAAATCAAAGGTTCAGACCCAAGTACGAAAATCTTTGTTCTACCGGACCCGTTCTTTACAAGATTGTCGGAGACGACACGTGCTTTATGAATCGGAAAACCCAGCACAAGGGCACATAACTCTGTTTTTTCCAATGCCGGCGACCGTCTGAGGTGTTTGTTTTACTTTCGGTTTCAAGTCTTGAAAACCCTGTGTCAAAATGGTGTACAGCCCCAAAATCTCTGCATCAGATTCGGAAATCTACGCGTAAATGACATATATAGATCATATATAAATATATGTGTGTGTGTCACAGCGATCGTCAAATGTGTCAGGACCATGGTAGCCATTCGGGCTACCACCCTGAACAAAACTGGTAGCCCGAAAAAAAATCTGGAAGCCGGAGTGGCTGCTAAGTTCTTATTCATCTCAGAATTCCTGCTCGCCATTTGGGCTACCGCTACCGGAGCTTTCACTCGCCCGACGGTAAATTTGGTAGTGAAAGCGAGCGGGCGAGCGCATTTGACAATCGCTGTGTGTAATAATTAACTTAATAAGGAACACTGATGGTATAAGTAACTGACTCCTCTGACTTACTTCTGCTGGACAAACAGCTTAGCTGACTCATTGAGAAGGAAGAGAGAGGCAACCAACGTTGTGGCCAGCAGCTGAACTGAGAGAATTCCATACACTTTCCTGAGAAAACCTGCACAAATGCAAACACCAGAACTTTGGAGCGCATGTACATCATAACATGAATATGAACTGAAGCAAGCTGTGCCACCACGTTTATCAAATTACCATGATAAATATATAACTATATGTGATGTGCATAACGTAACACTGAAAATTTGTATTATATGTACTTGTTTGTTTTAAAAACACAATACTCTCAGCATTGTAGACTGGAATTTTCCTGTAACTGGATTTGGCAAACAGCCAAGAAAAAGTGAAAAGTGTGTATCCCCCTTCGCGCTGATCATCAGGGTTTTATATCCATGGGAACTACGTACAACGGGACAAATGTCCTAGCTGACCAGTAAAGTAGAGGACATTTTTGACTATGGCACAGTCGGAAATGATAGGACACATGTCATGTCCATCTTGGTGAGAGGTACATGTAATAGGTCATTTCAAAATTGAATCAATCCATAACTGATGTCTAATGTGGATATGAATTACGCCCTGAATCAACCATAACCAAATTCTATGTCAGAAGTTGTAATATCTGTAATGTTTACATAAATGTATCTGCCACCTCTACTTGCAGCAAATGTCCAGTAAAATTCAACTGCACCATAACAGACCAGACCACAGGCATACTTAAACATATATATATGAACTACATGTCAAACTGGGGAATCCATCCTAAACAATGCTTTGTGCAAAACTGTCCTTATTTCATCATACGCTGCCAGTAATCCTGGAACGGCATGCAAATATAACTTGATCAACACATCCCAAACAAGATGACCGTTACAATAAATACACAGGACAGTGTATATAGATCTATATTCTATAAACATGTGCCCTGCTTGTACTCACCAAGTCGTATGTAAACGTGAGCCGTTGCTACATTGGAGCCGTACATGAAATCGTCCACAATACCGCCGCTGGGTTTCTGTTTTGAAGGGCTTTCTGTGCGCGTATCTGCCATGTTGTTTCGGAACAGTCAGCTGAAAAGAAGAATGTCGGCTTTGTAAATGGAATTCCGGATACACTGGTAAATGGACACTGAGTTCTGCGCTGTGCTTTCTGCGTTCAAACTATAAAGCGCAGTGCCTCGGGCTTGCTTGCTCCTTAACCTACGAAGACGACGAACTATCGATATGGAAGAGTAGCAACAGGACTTCCGTTCGACAGTTTGGCTAAAAATAAACACGTGTCAGATATCATGTGACTTACGAAGAAGTGTAGCAGACGACGTGTGTGTGTGTGTGTGTGTGTGTGTGATCTACTGTTTCCGTGCATTTGCTTGGCTGTTGTCCGCATACACATTTCAGAAGCGTTCCGTTGCTTCTATGGTTCAGCAGAAATTGCCAGCTATGCCGGCACTCGTTCGTCGTCTGCAAAACTGTCCACGCCGCGTCCATCCCCATCCCCCCCCCCCCCACACACACACACACTTTCACCCTTTCACGCAAGCATACACTGACACACAGAAACAATACAAACAGCACACACACACACACACACACACACACACACACACACACACACACACACACACATACACACACTGTTACTCAAACTCGCATTACACGCACAGAAGCTGACACAAAAGTATATATGTGTAAAAATACAAAACTGTATTCAGTAAAGTTCAAAGTAAAAAAGGCAAATTAATCATAATAATTACATTACTCAAAGTTAGCTACCGGTAAGCATAAACAATAGAAGTAGCCAGCATACAATTTAACCCTTGAGATGACCACGACAAAATGATCACACCATGAGAGATCCAAAAGATATGATTACACATCGACAAATGTACCACAAACGCTCACTTGGAATAGTTCGCCTGCTTGGGAGTGCAAATGTACACCAGTTATATGCAAGGGGAGCAAATGTACACCAGCTGTCCACTCAGTGGGGCGATTGTATCCCGCCCTTCAGTCCGGTCAACTCTCACCATATTCCGTGCTACCCTCATCGAAAGGCTCGTGGCCAGAAAGCGACATGGTTACAATTTTCGACAGATACAACACGTGTATATGTCTTCACCATCTGATGGCTACATTCCTTTAATACTTTCGTTAAGTTACATTCATAAAACGAAGTTAACTGTCACGTGACTTCAACTCACGAGACCCGAATCCAGGATACATTTTAACCCCGTCCAGCACAGTTGGTGTACATTTGCTCCCCCTGACTGGTATACAATTGCAACCCTAACAGGCGAACTATACCAGCTGAGCACTACTGACACATCAAATAATCACTATACACAACACATGTTGTGAATCTGTGGATCCTTCCCCTGAAATAATTGATTAGAATTAGTTTTTCTGACCATCAAGGTTCACATGCTGGCAGTATTGTGATGACTGTCAGCCAGGCTGCTGTCAAGGTCTATGTGCAAGGTCAGGTCTACCATCTTCTGGAAAAAGGGTCTATGTGCCATGGATCTGACAGGCGCTTAAGCTCTTCTACCACACGACGTTAGAGGTTTATGCAACATTGATATTTCTGCATTTCTCCGAGTCATTTACACCATCTCTTCTTCCACTAATACCCCCTGTAAAGCTTAATACTGGTCAATGATTGTCCTACCACAAAAAGTGGATGCCTGCCATTGAGTAACAAAAGAAACTAAACAGAAAATTTACTGGCAAAAAGCTATAATTATATGACATGAGGTAGCTACCACAGAAGAAATTCTTTGGGATTTCAAGCCCTCGTACTTCTTTAGATTCCTACCTAACTATACATTGATTCTGTTTGGATTAATGATCAATCACACCTTTTAAGTCACAAACGTAACTGTCCCTAAGTCAAGTCTATCTTACCATCTTGCCAAGAACGTTTTGGTCAAGCAGATCTACAGCAAATGAAATTCAATAAATAACAGACTAGACAAGAAAGTGGCACTGAGCCATCATCATACATAATATATCAAAAAGACAGATGGCATTCTATGGATGACTTCAAATAATATACATGTTTCATGCCTCATGGTCAACGTTTTTAAAAGATTGCAACACAACATACAATAAAAACTTGCTCCAACAAAATGCATAATTAATTCTGAAATAAGAGCCAGCAGATCTACTAATCAAGAACTGTTCTATATCGTATATGTCTCTGGTATGACAAAAAGGCAAACAAAATGAGCTGTTCCGTTTTGAAAAAAAAAGAAGAAAAAAAGTTATTTCGGACAAACCAGTCTTCTTATGTTATCATAGCCCAAATGGCAAAAGACAGCATTAACAAATTTCAGTTCACTGAAACTGGCACTCATCATACGAAGACGTACGCAAATGGTTCCCACGTTGTCTGCTTTGTTTCTTTCACTGTCTTTCTCATAAATTTTGTAACCTGTCACACGTTACCTTCTACCTTTATTAGCTAACTTAAACACACACACACACACACACACCCTGGCAAATTTAAATGGGCTATCAGAAAACATTCGGGCCCCTAGTTTTCACATGGTTGGTAGCCCAAATGGCTACTGAGGTCCCTACACTTGTGGTCCACCATGAAATGGTATTGCACGTACAGCTCTACTAAATACAGACTAAATCGCACGTACATGCGCACTTACAAGCACAACTTTACTAAAGCCAGTGTTGTCTCTTGTGAAACCTAGAAATGGCAGACACTGCTCCACCACAGAAGTCAGCTTAAAGAAATAAAGAGAAAACAAGTTTATGGATTCTGCGGCCTGAACTCCCCATACTTATCATGACCAGTACTGAGTGCATGCTGCTGTGCTTCCCCCTGTCCTTTGAGAGGTGTGCGACATATAAGGCAACGCAGAGAGAACTCAGCCACATTGGTGAACTGTCCACTAGACTGTGCCTCCTTGGCGATGTCACTTGCCTGTTGCATCACATCCTCATCGTCAGAAGGAAAGCGCGTCTCCAGTATCTTCCCACTTCCGTCAGCTGCCTCCAATACAAGAGGATCATAGTGCACGCCATCATAAAGCAGAAAAATCCTGTGAGTGTAATTCTTGTCCTCCCCAAAGCGGTTGATGCGAGCAGACTGACAGTCAACGACAGCTATCTCTGTTTGGAAATAGTCTGACAAAATCGCTACTTCGATGCCACCTCCCCAGGTATCAGGGTTCATAATCCATTCAACATACTCCTGGTTGGGTCGCCCCAGGAAAGCTTCCGAGTATGTTTCGGGGTCGCTGCAGACCACTCCAGCTATTACCTGTCGTAGTTCTCCGGCATCACTCAGGTTTACTGTCCCATCTGTCATGAGAGCATTGATGGCGGTGAACAGACAAGAGTTGTCAGCAGGAACGACCTTTCGCTGTAGCACCCCACGCCTGCTGGTCAACTGCTGTACCAGCAAGCTGTCCGCTGACATCCCTCGAGACCCCGACAGAGACTGATCAGGAGTACTGCTGCTAGAATTAGTCAAGGACATGTCCTCGTCTGCAGTGATCTTGTCCCCAGATTGCACCTGCAAATCCGACAAGCTGCGGTCAATGTCTGACATGTCTATGGAGCGTGGTGGGAAGCCCAGTTTAATCTTCAGGCGACCGGCAGGAATGGCTGTGGCTCGGGACACCTCCACCACAAGATCAGCTATGGTGGAGTTGGGCATTAGTCCCTCGAGCACCTTGATCCCAGCACGAGTCTGGCATCGGAGACGCAAGGCTGTGGATGTCATACCAGGTTCCAGAGATTGCAGCAGCACACCAGCAGCAGTTCTGGAAAAGATATAAGCAACAATGATAATAATAATCCTACTACAAAATGATAATCTACTTGTGTTTACTTTTCCGAAGTATGTTTTTCACTCTTTCCTCTTGCTATCCTAGTTTTCCTCGCTTGCAGCCACCCGCAACCTAATAATGCAACAGAATTACACAAGCCTCAGCTTTCTATAATGAGAGGGGAAAACACTGTTCAACTACCTGAAAGGTGGGCAGCTCTGGTAAGCATTAGCAGACGACCAAGGTTCAAGAGAATTCAAACATGCACAATACTTACAACTTCGTTTACAAAACATAGCGCAGTAACAAAAACACCAAAAAATAAATAGGCACAATAATTATACTCTAAAGTACTTTAAACGGACCAGTACTGCTCCCAAATCCGCCGACACACGTCAAAAAGACGATAGCACCTAACAAAGCAACGGATCGAGTAGTATCTCGGCACAAAAGCAGTAAACTCCAACAGAGTTACGCCCCTTATGAAATAAATATTGATGAATAACAACAGATTCCACGTAAAACGAGGAACGAAAACTATTCAGATGACTGCTTGATAATACGAAGCAAAATTAGAGGTGTCTACGTCAAACCTTACCGATGTGGTATAAACTGTATAAGGCGGTGTTTGAGTACAACAAGGGAGACAATGCTTTACGTACGCTTTCTAGCAAAGGAAACCAGAAACCACAGCAAAGTAAAACTTCCGGTTATTACGCCGATCTTTTCCTAGGAGCTTTCATCGCCAAAGCTGCAGACCATCAAGTCTGTATGCTGCAAGAGTTGGTTGTTGAGAATCTGGAAGTACAACTTTCAAGATGAACAAGGGTTGGCTTGAGCTGGAAAGTGATCCTGGTGCGTTTTAGCACGCCCTCACCCACCCCCCTCTCTCTCTCTCCCTCCGTCTCTGTTTGGGTATAGATCTGATGATCTGTGATGGATCTGAATCGGGAAGAATATTTATAATTGATAAGGCTCCTTCATCACCACAGTTATATGCCATATTCAGACTGTGTGCCAACACTGAATAGTTGTAATGAAGCCTGACATGAGAGGCTGCCACGGTTGGTGTTTTGGGAGGGATAACATTAACAGTTAAATCACCTGCCAGCTGGAATCATAAACCAATAACCAATCATTTGTGATAATGATATGGTGTGCGGTTCTGTTGCAGGGCTGTTCACGCTTCTCCTGGAAGACTTTGGTAACAAATTACTTTATACTACTACTAGTAATGGTTATAATACATTTTCCCAGTATTGGATGGAACATACTTTGTCATCCATTCTCCAGGCCATCCTACACGGTTTCATATCATATTACTTCAGAAATTGTAAACACTACAGTTAATTCCATGCTGTGAAACCCTGCCTCTCACTCTCAGCAGCAGTCCCTTGCTTTTCCTAGAGCTCTCACCAGATGATGGGGGAAATAGAAATTATTTCATTTCTGCAGAAAGTACCTCCCATTGTGATACTGGGCATGGCTAATGCCACCATCTGTAAGTATAACAGTTTAAACACAAAAAGTGACGCACAAGTAGGTTATGACAATAAGTTATTGAAATAGTATAATTGGTAGTTTTGCAAATGACTGACTTTTTCAGGTGTCAAAGGTGTGCAGGTAGAGGAGATTTATGACCTTCAGAAGCCTATGGAAGGGTGGGTGTGATGCATACTTCTTGTGTAAACAGTGTGTTGAAATTACATGCAGTACAGCACCATGCATTCACTTACTCACTGTCACATGTGATAGAATATATATATATATATATATAGGGGAAGTAAGTAAAGCTGAGAGCGCTCCCTAGATCTAGGAGGTGTGTGCTTTGTATGCCATTGGACAAGTCCACCTTGCCCTATATTGGCTACAAGCCACAATGGGAGGGGGGGGGGACCTACCATCCTACCGCTGAAACATCTAACAGATCTAAGGGTATCTCACCATTCATAGTGCCCCCATTCCCCTCCCACCGGGAGGAAAATGGTCGGTACGACCAAGGCCATATGAATTGGTGATTTTAGCCGCTCACGACCATGGTTTCGGGTCAATGGGACCCTCATCAGGTGAGCATGCGGCGATACCCACAAGGGCTGCAGCGTCCAACCAGCACTAAAAGGCTGCCCCAGAATAATCTGGTGCGTCTCCAGTACTAGCAGACGTCGCTACCCTAAAGCTCTGGAAGAGGTTTCAGCGGTAAAAGACTAAATAATTTAGAAAGAGCAATTGCCTAAGTGTAATGTCATGTAATTACATTTAATGTAGAATAGGAACAAAGGCGTCGCTAAATCCGAAAACATGCGCTCAATCAGGTCAATTTGAAAGTAGGGGAAGTAAGTAAAGCTGAGAGCGCTCCCTAGATCTAGGAGGTGTGTGCTTTGTATGCCATTGGACAAGTCCACCTTGCCCTATATTGGCTACAAGCCACAATGGGAGGGGGGGGGGGACCTACCATCCTACCGCTGAAACGTCTAACAGATCTAAGGGTATCTCACCATTCATAGTGCCCCCATTCCCCTCCCACCGGGAGGAAAATGGTCGGTACGACCAAGGCCATATGAATTGGTGATTTTAGCCGCTCACGACCATTTTAGCCGCTCACGACAAGTCCACCTAGCGACGTCTGCTAGTACTGGAGACGCACCAGATTATTCTGGGGCAGCCTTTTAGTGCTGGTTGGACGCTGCAGCCCTTGTGGGTATCGCCGCATGCTCACCTGATGAGGGTCCCATTGACCCGAAACCATGGTCGTGAGCGGCTAAAATCACCAATTCATATGGCCTTGGTCGTACCGACCATTTTCCTCCCGGTGGGAGGGGAATGGGGGCACTATGAATGGTGAGATACCCTTAGATCTGTTAGACGTTTCAGCGGTAGGATGGTAGGTCCCCCCCCCCCTCCCATTGTGGCTTGTAGCCAATATAGGGCAAGGTGGACTTGTCCAATGGCATACAAAGCACACACCTCCTAGATCTAGGGAGCGCTCTCAGCTTTACTTACTTCCCCTACTTTCAAATTGACCTGATTGAGCGCATGTTTTCGGATTTAGCGACGCCTTTGTTCCTATTCTATATATATATATATATATATATAACTGTATATCAACATCCTTGTACTTTTGTAGACTTTTGAGAATAGCACAGGACGAGTATAGAGCACATGTCATCGTGCACTGGTCTCAAAATCCATTTATGCCAACAACATTGATAAGCATTTGATCTCTTTGTGATCAGCATTTTGGTGATTTGGTTCAGAAAAAAACAGCAGTCAAAACATAAAATGAAGACTGCTTGCATGCTGATATTGGGAGGAAACACACAGAATGCATAGAAGACCAGGTCAGACTGAAGAAAATGAGTATGGCAGGTGAGACGCTTTCACAGTGATTACAAGAATGGTATAAAATGTACAGTGAAGTTGCTGATTTTTGCTTGCACTTGTAGGCCTGTGTACGGGTTTATCTTCTTATTCCGTTGGATTGAAGAGCGCAGAAGTCGACGAAAGGCCAACACAGAAGATGAATCATTTGTTACTGATGATGATGCAGTGAACAGTATCTTCTTTGCTCAACAGGTATTTTGCAGAACTTTATAAATGAAAAAGTGGCTCTGTTCATGGTTAGTTTGCACCAATTAGGAGACACAAATCAAATCTAACATTGTTTCAGTTAACTTTGACTGTGATGTATGTGGGGTCAGTGATCTCGCTAGGGAATTTTTAACTACCCCACACTGTCACTCAACAACCTGTGTCAGAACCGGTCCCACGAGAATTAAAACCAGTGATAAGAATTACACTGCAAATCGACCTAAATTGAGGTAAAGATAGCAGCAAGTCCGTCGCAAGAACAAAGAAGCCCTGGCCAGTGGGAAACAAACTATTGTGACAGTGATTAACGTTCGCTGAAACTGGGAAAAAATACCCCCCCCCCCCCCCCCCCCCATCAAAGGCCACAGTGTTTACCGGCAGCAGATTACAACCAGTCCCTGGGACCGGCAGCTCCAAGTTTTTCCGGTATTCTGGTTTTGCAAACGGTATTTACCGGTAATTACCGGTTAATGCGATCACTGGGGGTGCTAAGCATGAAACCAGAATTTGATTAAACATCAAAGTTTAACGAGGTGATGTTGCAGCCATGAACTTGGCAAGTATTTTACTCGCCATGGCGGGTAGAAAACAGTGCTGGCAAGTAAAATGAAAAGCTTACTCACCAAATGCAAGTGCGGTAAAATGTAGTTAATTTTTCATAGTCATAGCAGTAAACTGTAAAGCGAAGCGAAGAATGAGCAAGTTCCTTTGGCTACTTTCTTAGTATGAATTCAGCGAATCATTTTTTTAAGCTCCCGATATCTTTGCATAAAGCACACCAAATCGAAAGCAAACAGCCCACCAAACTTGTAAAATAAATGCAATTCTAAATTCTGAAATTTAAATAGCTGAGCTGACCCTTCACACCACGTGATTGTAATGTGTTTATGTCCAGTGTGTGAGAGAATGCGTGTGATTCATGTGAGCGTGCGTGATGGGTTCAGTTCACGGCACTTTGAGCTGATTCATAAAATTGGGTAAAGCGCCTATACAATATGCTTTATTATTATTATTATTACAATGTATTATTATTAAGTCATCAACTTCAGAAGTGTTGGAGGTTGTAAATTTTTAACTCTTAAGTTCAGCTAATAACTTTTCTTGTTTGGCTAGTAAACTTTTAAAGTCACTAGCCAAAGGCTAGTATGGAAAAAAAAAATCAGACTTTCAGGGCTATGCTGTTAAGCAGTACAATACTGTACGTGTGATCTTGATTCTGTCTCTAAAATACTAATCCTGTTGCCAGGTTAGACAAGGTCTATATTGGTAAAGGCATTCTGATAGTTTCCTTTTGTTCGTCGGTTAGTTTGTTTTCCTCTACTCGGACTTTGAGTTAAAGTCTGCTTTTGTTCTTGTCTGGTCACAGATTATCCCAAACTCTTGTGCAACACACGCCTTGCTCAGTGTGCTTCTCAACTCCAACAAGGTGCATCTGGGAGAAACACTGACCAGGGTCAAAGACTTCACAAAGCATATGAACCCTGAGGTAAATTTCAGCTACCTCAGTACCTGTCAGCACATGGGTGTCTGTCTGTCTGTCTGTGGGAGAGGAGTGGTGGGGGGGGGGGGGGGTCTTGTGGATAGTTGGTGTCTTTTTGGATGATTTTTTTTTTTTTTCCTGCCACAACTCTTTGCCGGCTCCAGTGGTGTTCCTCCCTGGTAATGAGTGGAATCCACGGAGGGCTCGGAAGTTGGGGCAATTTTTATTATGCATGATGATGGAGATGAGGATGATGGTAAGATAATGCTATGGAGGTCCGTGTGGTTTGGAACTGCGGGACAGGGCCGCATTCCACGCTTCCTGTCATAAATATCCCGGCATTAACCAGGCCCGGCAACTACGGCACCTGTGGTGCCGGCAGTGTAATCATCCACATCATAAGACATGTCATACCAAGGGAAGCACCCCCAGAGTCGCACCCGTGAAGTGGGTGAAGCTCGTCCGTGTGACAACAGCCTCCTCATTGGGCCCATAGCACACCCGCTCTGGGTAGGAGCTGACCTAGGTAGGAAAAACCCCGCTTGCCTCGGCTGGAACTCGAACCCGGGTCTCCTGGTCCATAGTCCAAAATGCTAACCACTACACCACGGGGGCCGGTTGGATGAATATTTTATCTGTTTCTTCTTTGTGACACTGTAAGTACGGAAACCTTACTTATGATGTATGTGGTTAAGTCATGGATTCACATAAAAAATTTTAAACTCTTCATGTAAATTTACAGGACAAAGGCTATGCCATTGGAAACATGCCTGATTTGGCTCGGGCACACAACAGCCATGCCAGGTAACAATCCACATGCTTCCTCTTTACCATTGACGTACTTTTCTTCGGTTCTAAAATTTTTGTTCTTAATCTGTGTTCAGACCTGCCTACCCTACGCATTGACCATAGAAAACTAAGTTATTTTGGGCTTACTACGCAACTACGCATTTAATTGCCCCACTACACAATTTCGTTTCCTAAATCTACGTAATCAAGTTAGTAGTTAGCGTTTCGTCACATCCAATCTGAACTTTTGCTCGCACCGATCCAGCTTATTGAACGAGCCTCATGCAAAGTTTAACGATGTATAAATACCCGGTAGAAAGAAATTTGGCTTGAAAAAAACAAAACAAAAACATAGATACTGTGGTAGTACACTGTAACCAGTCGAATCAAACAAGCCAAAGAATAGAATAGTTGATTTGTAACTTCAGCAACAATCTGGCAAGTGGCACATTTTGGTTGGGATACGTTAGCCGGGACTGCTCATTTGGCCAGGAAACTACTCATTTGGTTTTTGGCACTACTCATGTCATGTTTGGTGGGTAGGCAGGTCTGTGTTTTTCAAATTCTGCATATTTTCATATATCAACATTTTGACGTTCTGATGAAGACAACACGTTTGCTGAAATACCAAAAATATGAAGGGCATTGTGGTGGTGGTGTTTTGTTTTAATGATTCTCTCAATCTCTCTTCTTTTCAAGTATCCACTATTTTAAAAGTTTTAAACTTTCTGTGGAATGTTTGAGCAAAGTTTTTTTCTTCTTATTCTCTAAGAGATTTCTTTGTCATTAATCTTATTCTTTGCCTGCTGTTTGTGGCTTTGTGTGGGGAACAATGTCAGTACACAGAATTTTATAACATATATATATATGTTGCTTGTTGTTGCAGACCTGAGCCAAAACACTTGCCAGAGAAGCAGTCGGGCATTTCTGCTGTACGCACAATGGACTCGGAGTCATTCCACTTTGTCAGCTATGTTCCCATCAACGGTCATCTGTTTGAGCTTGATGGGCTCAAACCATATCCAATTGACCACGGTAGAACTATTAAATGCATTTTGTTTGTTTGTTTGTCTGTTTGTAGCTTACAGTCAGTGTTGCATGTATTGTGCTGTATTCATTTTCAAAAAACACTAGGGAGAGATATATAGAGACTTTTTCTTGATGTTTAGGTAGAAGTTACTTAGCATCATAAGTTTATGCTTTGCTGACCTTGACATGTATACATACAGAGATACTTGATCTGTGCGTCGGCTTTGCTTTCTGCCACTGTTTTCTCTGATTGCTGCTTCAGGTCCTTGGGAAAAGACAGAAGACTGGACAGAAAAGTTTAGAAGGGTCATCACTGAACGTCTTGGAATTGCTACCAGTGGGTGAGTTGTACATGTGATGGGGTAATCATCAAAGGCATACCTGTTTAAACCAGTCAGTCTTTTGGGCGTTGTCTGGATATCATTCATACTTTTACTTTGAATCACTCTGTGGAGGATTAAAAATTACTTGGCAACGTCTGCGTACCGTGCAGTTGCTGTGCTGCACTGCGCAGGAAACATTGTGTATGTCTTCTCACACAAGCTCTCTATAGCAGACAAACGACCTGCACAATAAGACTGAAATTAAACGTCATTGTGCACATTTTAGCATGACTGCGGTATTGTAGACTTCCCTTTCACTTTTCTCAAAATGGATTTACAACAAAGTTCTGTGACGACGGCAAAATGATGCCTTTTTCAGCAAAATAAAAACAACCAAAATGATGCCTTTTTCAGCAAAATAAAAACGACCAAAAACACCCAAGGAAATGGCTGCGAAACTTTCTGTTCTGACTACCAGCCTAAGTTCTGCGTGTCTTTTGTTTTCAGAGAGCCTTATCATGACATCTGCTTCAACTTGATGGTGGTGGTACCAGACAAGCGACAGTTGTACGAACAGAAACTGTCCACGCTCCGCACCAACCAGAAAATTGTCTATGAGGCCATGCAACAGGTGGGCTTCCTTACCTGTTTGAGTTCTTACCTGGATTATTAGGAAGATCAGAGGTGGTTAGGAATCTGAGACATAACTTGCAGGAACAAAGCCTCAGTTACCATAGCATAGGTCACTTGTAGAGGCGTGCTTCCAGGCAGTGGTTAACGATCGAACCTGACAAAATCATGATCGGGCCCTTATTAACTAAACAAACATTGGAACAGTGTCAAAGACAACCCTGGAGAGGCATCTGAGAGATGAGGTGGAACCTATTTCAGTATTTGGGCTGCCCTGCAAGCAGATATATATGCTCTTCAACTAAACTGAACCGAATTCAAGTGCATTGGATAGTATATTCTAGTCCATGGTGATTAGTTTTAAGTCCTTAACAGGTAGTTCACCAGACAAGGGGCAGTGATGTTTCTTTTCTAAATCTCATTGTGTGCCACAACAGAAAAGAGCTTTAGAACTTTAGAAAGTCAGAATGAATAGATTTTCTATTACCTGCCAGTTATTGACGTGCAGTTCATGGAAGACAACCCAGTTTTGCAGGGGGCCATACAGCAGATAATACATTTGCTTCCCCTAGGTAGTATAGGTGTAAAACGCCAGTGCGTGATGTGCATGGGTATCTCTGCTACTTTTTCTCAACCAAAGCGTGAAGCAGGCGATGTTGTGTAGACTTTTCCACTGCCTGCTCGTGTAGTATATTAGCACATTTAGTTCTGGTACTTTGGGGCAGCCAGTGGTCTAGTGGTTAAGACTTTGTCACCAGTGCAAGAGGTCAGGTTCAAGTCCCACTCTGGGTAAAAAGAATTTTTCTTTCTCATATGTGGCACAGTTCATTCACGCTGACCATCAAGTGTTCTCTCCAGGTACTCCGGCTTCCTCCTCCTCTGCTTTAGAAATGTGCAGCCCACAAAATGCGAAAAAAAAAAAAAATGCAATTCCAAAATTCCAAAACTTTCATTGCTGAGTTGGCCCTTTGCAGCACGTGATTGTATTTTGTTCATGTCTTGTGTCTGAGAGAATGTGTGTGATTCACGTGAGTGTGCATGTTTGTTTTAGCTCGCGGTACTTTGGGCCAAACATTTGGGATAAAGCACCTGTATTAATGTGATTATTATTATTATTGTAACTCCACACTTCTTTTGGTCTCTTGTCTGTGTGAAATGTGTGTGTGTGTGTGTGTGTGTTTGTTTTAGCTCGCGGTACTTTGGGCCAAACATTTGGGATAAAGCACCTGTATAAATGTGATTATTATTATTATTATTGTAACTCCACACTTCTTTTGGTCTCTTGTCTGTGTGAAATGTGTGTGTGTGTGTGTGTGTGTTTGTTTTAGCTCGCAGTACTTTGGGCCAAACATTTGGGATAAAGCACCTGTATAAATGTGATTATTATTATTATTATTGTAACTCCATACTTCTTTTGATCTCTTGTCTGTGTGAAATGTGTGTGTGTGTGTGTGTGTGTGTGTTTTAGCTCGCAGTACTTTGGGCCAAACATTTGGGATAAAGCACCTGTATAAATGTGATTATTATTATTATTATTGTAACTCCACACTTCTTTTGGTCTCTTGTCTGTGTGAAATGTGTGTGTGTGTGTGTGTGTGTTTGTTTTAGCTCGCGGTACTTTGGGCCAAACATTTGGGATAAAGCACCTGTATAAATGTGATTATTATTATTATTATTGTAACTCCACACTTCTTTTGGTCTCTTGTCTGTGTGAAATGTGTGTGTGTGTGTGTGTGTGTTTGTTTTAGCTCGCGGTACTTTGGGCCAAACATTTGGGATAAAGCACCTGTATAAATGTGATTATTATTATTATTATTGTAACTCCACACTTCTTTTGGTCTCTTGTCTGTGTGAAATGTGTGTGTGTGTGTGTGTGTGTTTGTTTTAGCTCGCGGTACTTTGGGCCAAACATTTGGGATAAAGCACCTGTATAGATGTGATTATTATTATTATTATTGTAACTCCACACTTCTTTTGGTCTCTTGTCTGTGTGAAATGTGTGTGTGTGTGTGTGTGTGTGTGTGTGTGTGTGTGTGTGTGTGTTCAGACTTCTGCACACGCAGAACACATTTCACACAGTTTTCTAAGTTAATTTAACATATCTTATTTGAGGATCAAGCCAAGTATTTCCTGTACATGTATTTTACTGGATGCGAATAAATGATTATGTTATCTTTGCTTACCTTCTCTTAACAGAGTCTTCAGCAGCAGAACACACAGGATGCAACAATGACAACCACAACCACATCAGTGGTGATGACCGCGACTGTCGATGTACCAAATAGTGCTTCAGCAGATACCATCAGCCAGGTGATCAAAATCAAGCAAGAAGTGAAAGATACAAAAACGTCCACTGACACTCAAGATTCAGTGAAACAGGAGAAGGGCCCGAATTCTTCAAAGGACGACGTCTCTCATTTGGTGAGCACTGTAGGTGTCAAGCAAGAAGGTGATGCTGGTAATGTTAAAGTGAGTGACACGAAAGTGGAGCCCGCAGAAACGGACATTACCAAACCACTGACAATTGAAACCAAGTTCAGTGGATCTTCCTCAGGTCCGAGCAGCGAAAGCACGGACACGGCGTCAGAGGTGGGCAGTGGGTTCAGTTCTCCTGGTAGCATGACCGCAGGATCCTGTCAGAGCAGTCCCCATCTGCAAGAAGGTGAGCCTGTTTCCATGCGCACTTTACAAAATTTATTGGCAAAGGATATGACTTATCTGAACATATCAACATGGTAGTTGAATTTTGGCGTAACTCGTATTGAAAACACAAAAAAAAAAAAGCACTGTGGAAGAAGAGAAAGTGTATAATCTTGAGGTATTCCGATAACCAAGTTGCGCCCAAAATTCCACTACATGTGCATTCAAAACCAGTCCCCAACTCGTATTCACTATTTTTTGTAGAAATAATTCTGCAGTGACATGATACTACACAGCTGTAACACACAACCCATTTGTTTTATTTGTTTTGTCTCATTTTAGGAGAAGAATCGACAGGCGGAGAGAGGAAACGCAAGCACAGATCTAGTCACAATGCATTTACACCTAAAGTAAGTTTACTGTTGGTAGTGTTGCAGGTTTACACCAGTGTGTGGTCATTCCATGTCAGTATTGTATGAATTTTATTGTTTCTTATCACTGGTGTTGTTTCCCTGTCAAGTCGAAAAAGACAATTTTCATCATCCAAGGGTTGGGTTGGCTGGGTCGGTCTGTGCGTGCAGATGACTGACAAGGCCGATCCATGCATAGAAAATATGACTTCTGATGGCATCTGGGACAGGGGATTAGGGGGACATCGACTTACAGATTGTTGGCTCTGGCTTTCCTGGCTTGCCTCCATTGCTCTGTTTGCTGCTGTCCAGTTAGCCTTTCACATCGTTGTTTGTCACTAGAGCGTGCCAGAAAGTGCTCTAGGTTGGGTCAGGGTTGCAAGTGAAAGAGATCCATTTTGCAGGATTTGCTGGACCTTCTGCATAACGTGGAAAAAGAGATCGAGTTGTGTGAAGCCAACCTCAAGGAGGAGATGGAAAAGAGGAAGAAGTACAAGGTACATTATAATAATAATGATAATAATAAATGGTATTTGTTAAGCGCAGACTCTCTAGATAGGAGACACACACACACACACACACACACACACACACACACACACACACACACACACACCATCCCCCATCTCACACAACCTCTTACCGATACAAATACACTGAAAAACTGATAAGTTAGATGAATGAAGTATTTTGCTGTCTGGTTGTAATTGTATGGTATTAAATGTAGCAAGATCTCCCTGTAATGCCCCCAGCCCCCTAAATGAATCAGTCTCATTTTAACAGCCGCAGTTGAATCCAAACTGTCTGTTTAAAAAGAAAGTTTCTTACATCAGGTATTCAACATACTTAGATACACCTCAGCCTGTATCATAAACCTTAGATGGTGTGGATAGTATCAACCCTTTAAATCCTTGGGTAAACTTTATATCCATTGGTAAGCTATATGCTCTTGACATATTCACAAAAAGCACACACACACACACACACACACACACACACACACACACACACACACACACAAGACTGCATGAGCATATGGTTTACAGTTCACAACAGTGCATCTTACACTCCAAGACACAGGTGAAGTGAATATCATGTGGGAGGAAAACGAGTAAAATCTGTATCCAATACCTCCTCTAAATTAAGAGCCCTCTTACCTGTATGCACAGTATTGTGGCAAATCACAACGCTATTTTACTTGTTCCTCCGTAGATTGATGACTGTCGGCGAACCCACAACTATGATGCGTTTGTGACAACCTTCCTCACGATGCTGGCAGAGCAGGGTCACCTTGCCGAGCTCGTGGAGGGTAATCTGGTCGGGCAGCGAAAGGCCAGCAGCACCCCAGCTCGAGCCAAAAACGCGTCAGCAGCGCAGGCCACTGGCGCACGTTCCTTGACAAAGACAACACCTCCCACTGCTGCCAGAAGGCGGCCGCGGCCCAAACGCCGTCGCTAGGAATTGTTGTTTGGATTTTGTGTGAGCTTTGGAAAGATTTTTCGTGAGGAAGCAGGTCTTTCAAATGGTGCAATTTTCTTAGAGAAAGTGGAAAAGCATTTATCTTTCAGAATGGCAGGCACATGTGATGGCATTGTTTTGGAGGATTGAAAGAAGAATGTGTTGCGGTAATGGAATGAGCCGTATCAACGTTGGAATGGAAGTCTGACATTACATGTACAGACCTGCCTACCCTACGCATTGACCATAGAAAACTAATTTTGGGCTTACTACGCAAAGACGCATTTAATTGCCCCACTACGCAAATTTGTTTCCTAAATCTACGTAATCAAGTTAGCAGTTAGCGTTCCGTCAAATCCGATCTGAACTTTTGCTCGCACCGATCCAGCTTATTGAATGAGCCTCATTCAAAGTTTAACGATGTATAAATACCCGGTAGAAAGAAATTTGGCTAAAAAAAACAAAAAACAAAAAACATAGATACTATGGTAGTACACTGTAACCAGTCGAATCAAACAAGCCAAAGAATAGAATAGTTGATTTGTAACTTAAGCAACAAGCTGGCAAGTGGCACATTTATGTTGGGATACGTTAGCGGGGACTACTCATTTGGCCAGGAAACTACTCATTTGTTTTTTGGCACTACTCATGTCATGTTTGGTGGGTAGGCAGGTCTGCATCATGTACTACTATTAGGTGGAGGAGTTCAGCTTGCAAGCATGTTATTCCATCTTTCTGACTAGAGAAAGTTGATGTTTCTGTTCAGTATACATGTACATTGTATCTTTCCTACAGTTGGACACGTACACATTTTTTATTGGTGTCATTTTTGTGCCACCATTGTGTCACGGGAATCTAAGACGTTGTCAAGAAAGAAGTTGTACCAAACCTCCCCAATGGTGGCAGTATTTTGAACTATAGGATGGAACTGTAGCTGAACTGTTGCTTGGTCTGTTGGGCTGGCAGGACAATCTTTTGAGTGTGATGCACCAAGCGTAGTGTTTCGCTGATTATGTCGTAGATGTGACAGAGACGTAGATCATTCAACAAGGCAGTGTGCTAGTCACTAGCTCGTCTGTACATATGAATACTAATTGCTTGCCCTTTTGGCTGTCAGTGTGTAGCAGCAGACTGAACTGCTTTATGGAATTGGTTGGGAAAAACCCAGTACTCCATAACATCGAGCTTCGACCACAAGGAAGTAGCTCCCCTTGCAAGGACAAGTGGCAAAAATGCACAGGGACACTGGCCACGCGGTCAAAGGCAAGCTGGCTGGTTGTTCGTTTGTCCAGATATCTTTTTGCTTCTCAAGTTCAGTGCATGTATCTAAGTTCTCCATCACCATCGAACGTTAGATGGGTACAGATGAGGATCGGATCTGTGTTGTCATCCTCAGTCACATCCTGTGAGCCCAGAGAAATCAGTATTGAATTTCACAGTTCAGCCTGGAATCAGACCAAGGGTTTTCTGACAGCAATGATAGCAGTTCAGCAGCTGCTTGAGCCTCTGCTCATTTGTGACAGAGTGGACTGCTCAAACGCAAATAAAAGCGACATAAAAGGGACAGAAACCACTTTGACAAAGGACGGCACAGGTCGACGTTTCGGCTTACGCCTTCTTCAGGACATAAACAAATGGCTAATTTGTTTATGTCCTGAAGAAGGCGTAAGCCGAAACGTCGACCTGTGCCGTCCTTTGTCAAAGTTAAGTGGTTTCTGTCCCTTTTATGTCGCTTTTATTTGCTTAACTTGTAACCACTTCGCAGTCATTACCGTTTCAGTTTCTATTTGCTCAAACGCAATTTTCGAAATGAAAACGCACTGTATCTTGTTACATGTACAAAGTGTATGTTTCCGCCTAGTCATGTATTTCACCGCCAGCACTGCATGCTAGATACTGCTGTTTCTACATGTTTCAGAGTGATTGAAGCAAACCAGGTGGTACTTGTTGATTACATGTACATCTGTGTTATGTTGAGTGAAGTGGACAAAAATGTTATTATGGGATACTGAGAATGTTCCTTGTTACAAAACAGTGTTTGGTGCGAAATGCACTGAAAGTTTGAAATTTTGGATATCACACAAGAATTCCCTGTGTCATGGCACTCGGCACTAGGAGAATGTCATGTTGTGTCAGTGCTGAGGTTTGATGAGCTGTGGTGATTTGTCACTGAGAAGTTTGATTGGAATCAAGGTGCCATGCAGTGTAAAAGGAGGAAAAAACAAAACAGATCATATGTGACCCTGCACCATGAAATGAGTCGTCTTGTAACATGAACAAATAGCACAAGAAGACTCATTTTGTGGTGGAGGGTCACATGTTTGCTCTGTGTGTGTGTGTGTGTGTGTGTGTGTGTGTGTGTGTGTGTGTGTGTGTGTGAGTGAGAGAGAGAGAGAGAGAGGGGCAGTACAAGAGTGTTCATTGTTGTGTTTAGTATTTTGTTTGTCTTTTTTTCTCACTGCCTCTTTTGGGGGGGAGGGGGGGGTTAAATAGTTAAGAACAGGAATTTTCTTTCATATTGTTTCAGTATTGCTGCAAACATTGTAAACAGTTTGCAGTTGTGCCACTAGTGTTCAAAGACTTTACTGCCACAGTCTGAGGTGAGTTCATCCGCATATCTTTACTTCTCGCTCAAAGATGTCTGTAGCATTGCTTTGAAGAGAACAGATTGTTGTAAATAAAATGCAGTTGAAAACAGAATCGTGTTTTGTTTAATTTGCTGTTTGCTTTTTCAGCATTTGTTATTGGGTCACGTGTGTGTGTGTGTGTGTGTGTGTGTGTGTGTGGAGTGCTTGTTTCATTCATTACTTTGAATTCATCTTCACTGCCTGTGATTCTTGATAACTGTAATGCGGCCAGAAAATTAAAAACTAGAGGAGCAAAGCCTCCTTGGCTCACTTGTGAGATGGGTCAAGGTCATTCAAAAGAGTATGTTTCTAAAGCTCTTATCACTAGCTTTCACGAAATAAGGTGTCTTGTGTTCATAGTTCCTAAGAAAACAGCAAATGGCAACATAACAGTTTTCCCAGGACAGCTTCTATGACCTTGACCTTGGGTCAAGGTCATTCAAATGAGATCTGTAAGTGAAGAGCTTATCAGTGACTATCATTATGCCAAATTTGATAACTCTAATTTTTGTAGTTTCTGTACAAATGGCAATGTAAAATTTTACAACAGACAGCTGTAATGACCTTGACCTTGAGTCAAGGTCACTCAAATGGGTATGTCTGCATAGGTCTCTTTGCTGCCTATCATTGTGCCTTGCTGCTGTTTGTTGTTTCCAAGGAAATGCTAACGTTAAAGTCTCCACAAAACATCTTGAATGGCCTTGACCTTGACCCAAGGAAATTGAATACAAGTATGCCAGTACAGGTTATGCCAGTACAGGTTTTGTCAATGTCTATCATGCCATGCAAAGTTTGATGCCTCTGGTACCACTACATTCTGAGAAAATGGCAATTTTAAATTTCCAATTACACATCTTTGACGACCTTGACCTTCAGTCAAGGTCATTCAAAATGGTAAGTCTTGAAAGGTCTTGCTGCTGTTTATCAGCAAGCCAGGTTTGGTGCTTCTGCTGTTCATTGTTTCTGAGAAAATGCCAATGTTAAGGTTTTGGAAGGTTTTCCGCAAAACAGCTTGTATGGCCTTGACCTTGATTCAAAGTCACTTAATACAGGTATGTCAGTAAATGTGTTGTCAATGTCTATCATCATGCAAAGTTTGATGTCTCTGGCTTTTCTAAATTCTGAGAAAATGCCAATGTAAAATTTCCAAACAGACAGCTTTAGTGACCTTGACCTTGGGTCAAGGTCAATAATTATGGTATGTTTTGAAAGGTCTTATGGCTGTCTATCAGCTTGCCAAGTTTGGTGTCTCTGCTGTTCATTGTTTCTGAGAAAATGCCAATGTTAAGGTTTTGGAAGGTTTTCCGCAAAACAGCTTGTATGGCCTTGACCTTGATTCAAAGTCACTTAATACAGGTATGTCAGTAAAGGTGTTGTCAATATCCATCGCCATGCTAAGTTTGATATCTCTGGCTTTTCTAAATTCTGAGAAAATGCCAATGTAAAATTTCCAAACAGACAGCTTTAGTGACCTTGACCTTGGGTCAAGGTCAATAATTATAGTATGTTTTGAAAGGTCTTATGGCTGTCTATCAGCTTGCCAAGTTTGGTGCCTCTGCTGTTCATTGTTTCTGAGAAAATGCCAATGTTAAGGTTTTGGAAGGTTTTCCGCAAAACAGCTTGTATGGCCTTGACCTTGATTCAAAGTCACTTAATACAGGTATGTCAGTAAAGGTGTTGTCAATATCCATCGCCATGCTAAGTTTGATGTCTCTGGCTTTTCTAAATTCTGAGAAAATGCCAATGTAAAATTTCCAAACAGACAGCTTTAGTGACCTTGACCTTGGGTCAAGGTCAATCATTATAGTATGTTGTGAAAGGTCTTATGGCTGTCTATCAGCTTGCCAAGTTTGGTGCCTCTGCTGCTCATAGTTTCTGAGAAAATGCCAGTGTTAAGGTTTACTGCGGACACACAGACAGACAGACAGACACACAGACAGACGACGGAGGGTTATTACATAGACTCACTTTGTTACACAAGTGAGCCAAAAACATAACAACTCAACATTACAGAATTATCTCAGCACCTGCTTTTCCAGTTTTAATAACAAAATACGATTATTATTTTTTTCAGTCAGTTTTATCACTAGTCAGTTCTTTGTTCCTAAGTCTCGAACACGGTGTATACGTTTGTTGAGGGCCAATTCTTTTCCCAGTCAAGCTTTTAACTCGAACCTCACCGGTCATTCTGACACGGACATGACGCACGTCAGCCCAGTATGCTCGTGAGGAAGCAGGTCTTTCAAAATGCCGTTTGAGTGACAGATGCCCATTAACCTCGGCATGGACTAATCAACATGCGGGCACCAATCAACTCGGGGGCCATTACTGCATTAGCCCATTCAACACAGATGTCATTCTACAACCTGCCCTATTGTACACACACACCCGTTGCCGGACTGGGATGTGGGCTGTAATGTGCCCATTGTCGTACCTTTTTGCGTCGTGGTCTGTCGGCCGTCAGCAGCACTGTCGACTGTCCGATGAACAGTAGGATGTGGGTGTGTCCGCCTGATGTAAAGGTTTCCTGTAGATACATGTACTGACCTGTATTGGCATCGTCAGCGGGCCTAGAGTAGATGAGCGACGTTGGGAAGAGACTCTACTGCATATACTGCGTCGTTGCTTCTTACTGTTCTTAGTGAACATAATTTCAGCCCTGCCAATGCAAACGGGGACTCTGGTGGCTAAGCCAATAGACGGCTCCACTCAGTCGGCAAGCCGCGAGGCCAAAGCCTCGCCCCTCTACTTTGTCGTGTAATGACAAAACGCAGTAAGTCCATAACGTCATTTTAGGGAAAATGCAAACTGATTTCAGCTGAGATGAAAGAGAATCTGATTGACGTAATGGTCTTTTCCCCCAAATGACGTCAATGGACTTACTGCTTTCTTTCCGTGTTTTCAGCCACATGTGCATATCTCAGTGTAATGTCTGGCAAGAGCGTTTGCCAGACCATGTCACGTGTTGTGCTCATTATGCCGCGGCACGCGACTGGTTGAATTCTGGGGTTTCGCCACCTTTTTAGTGATTGACGGAGGTCAGTGGTGTCGTCTATTTTCGCCTGGTTGGATTCTAGGTCATAACGTGGAGTGAGTTTGAATCCTGACCGGCGGTGGACAAAAGACGTAAAACGTCAGACATCAATCCTACAACTGCAAGCAAAGGCTTTTAAAATACTGAATTAGCGACTCCACGTGTTTCATTCAAAAGGGTCGAACCTCCAGAATTCAGCCAGTCGCGTCCCGTGGCATATTGAGCACAACACTTGGCGCGGTCTGGCTAACATTTTGCCAGACACAGCAACGAGGGAAGCTCATGTAGTTTGATATAACTGAAACGTGGAAAGAAAGCAGTACATAAATCCATTGACGTCATTTGAGGAGACACGTTAGTGATTACAGTTCATGATTACAGTAACATCTGATCACAGAAGGAGACCAGTTTTTACTCTGCACACAAATTTAAAATGGGGCAAAAATTCTGAACCATATTTAGCGGGATCTTTACTACATGCCCGGGAAGCTATTAGTGTTCTGTAACCGGCTACAGCCCCTTGATTCAGTCTTTGAGCAAAAACTGACCTCACGTCAACACAGTGACTCAACGGTTCCAGCAAATGCGAATCAAGAGCCATTCCCAGTTTCCTGTCCTGTCTTTCCGATCCAGATTTGTCACAAGACAAACGACCACTCCGTACCAGTGTCTGTAAATACGTTTCCAACAACCAGCCCCGTAAATAAACAAAATGACCTTACGCGGGGGCCTCAATGGGGAGAGCATGACACCGAGTTCCCGTAGTTCCTCCATAAACAGTCTTAGAGTCGCTGGATTCCTGACGGATTTATCCTTTCGGTGTTTTGCAGCTCAGAACCGTAGTGTTAACCTAGTCCCCGCTTTGCCAGTCTGAGCTGACAAATGTATGGTGAGATGATGCGATCTTGTGTAATCTTGAGGGCGCTAATAGGGCAGGAAGCCTGTGTAAAGGCCGGAGGGGGTTGGGGGGGGGGGGTAACTTTCCGATTACGGCTCACAGATAAGTAGGGTCGGTAGGGTCGACATTGTCTCTTCAGGAGTTGTAGATTTTTTCTTCTTCTTCTTCTTTGTGTGTTTTAACGTTGTTTTTGATTGTGTGTAATTGTTTTTGTTTTATGTGGGGTTTTTTTGTTGTTGTTTTTTTGTGTGTTGTTTTTTGTTTTCTTGGTGTTTTAGGATTTGTTTTCTGTTTGTTTGTTTGTTTGTTTGTTTGTTTGTTGTTGTTGTTGTCGTTATTGTTGTTGTTTTTTGTTTGTTTGTTTGTTTTTTAAAGCCCGGTATTCGTTCTGTAGTTACACCATCGGGTGATGTTTTTTGAAGAAACAAACGTCTGTTCTTTCCGGTTTTCCTAAATATTTTTTTACACGGTGATGTTACCCATGGGACCCTCCCGCCTCCCCGCTCGCCAAACTGTGGCTGGCACTGAATCGAAAAACTGAGGGGACTGGTTGGTTGGTTGGTTGGTTGGTTGGTTGGTTGGTTGGTTAATTGGTTGGTTGGTTGGTTGGTTGGTTGATGGGTTCATTTTATTCTATCGGTGAAAGGAAGCAATTCATCATGCCTTAAGCTGAGCTTAGTTGCCTCCCTTGAGCTGCCTTCGCTACAGTAGACATAGGCTGGTTTTCCGCAGCAATTCAACAAAGCCCTGTGACCTCGACCCCTGTTCAAAACAAAAATAATCTTCTTTGGAGTCCGATAATGAGCATACACATTGACTGGTTCTTGAGACATTTCGCAGAAATACACACAGAACACACAGAACACGCACGCACGCGCGCGCACGCACACACACACACACACACACACACACACACACACACACACACACACACACACACACACACACACACACACACACAGAGTGAGAGAGAGAGAGGGACGTACACAGTTGATCAGTCGCAATAACCCCCTTTCCCATAAGGCTTTAATTCTATCTTTATGATATCATGCCGGCTTTCGTCATGGTAAGCAGCCCAGGTCAGTGGATCTGTGATTTTGGAAAAGTCCCTTTAAGTGCTGGAGAACACCTCAGTGTTCAGAAACCTGTACCATTGCACTCTGTTCTATAAATGTACCCTTCCAGTAACATGCAACCCACGCAACACAACACAAATCCCTCTTCTTCTTCTTCTCCTGTCGCTGAGCAATCCGAGCAATGATGAAGAATACGTCAAGAAGAATAAATCAACACTGTCGGTTTATCGTTTATGGGGATGGCTATTAATGCGTTTACCTGGCAATGACATCTACTGATCGAATCGTGCGTGCCTGGTTGTGCTAGCTCAGTGAATACCTTCCCGCTGCTGCAAAACGGAGGACACATCTACAGGCACCATTCGACGTTAAAGGCCCCTTAAGCGTCGTGGATTTGATAAGCACTTTTTTCCCATTTGGCGGTAGATCATGGCTCTTGCTTGCAAGTGTGCTTTCGGCCACAGAGAACGGACGAGCAGCATGGGCCGGCCGCGCATCCAGAAAGCGTAGTCATTAAATTTTGCTCACCGTTGATCCGATCAGTCACAGCGTGACTCAGCAAGTTTTCGAGATAGAAAATCAAAATCAGAAACAGAATCAACTTTATTTGCCTTTGGAAGTAACATAATTCCATTTGACAACGAATGAATTAATTCACAATCATTATACTGAATAATATTTATTAATAATAATAATAATAATAGGGTAGGTGGGTGTTTGGGGGCTTAACGTCCTTTTTCCACCACGCATGAGTAATATCAAAGACCGGGCAACGAGAAAAAGGCCAGTACAAATATTTGGCCCTAGCCGGGATTCGAACTCATGACCCGAGTATTAGTGAGATTTAGTAGGATTTCGTACGTAGGACTTCGTTGAGCAGCGTAACCCATTTGCATGTAAATTAGGCACGTTACGGGTGCCATTACTCAATCGCAGTGCGTTAGCAGCTCGCGGCCTCTGCCGTGTGAGCCTCATTTACATGTAAATGGGTTACGCTGCTCAGCGAAGTCCTCCGTACGAAGTCCTACTAAATCTCACTATTAAAGTCCAACGCTCTGCCATTCGGCTGTCCCGGCTCCCCAATAATAATAATAATAATAATGTGTGGATTGCAGACGCTTTTCCCAGGAGCTTGGCAGTTCGCAGTCGCCGGGCACTAAATCCAACACACACGCTCACACGAATCACACGCAGTCCCTCACATCAGGACATCAACACATTATAATCACGTGTTGAGAAGGGTCAGCTGAGCTATTTCAGTTTCGAAATTTAGAATTGGGTTTATTTTTAATTTTATGGGCTGAACATTCCAAAGCAGTGGTTTGAGGAAGCCGGAGTACCCGGAGAGAACCCTCGGCAATGAAGAATAACAATAGTAATTAATGAATTGAACAATGACACTGCAAAATGAAGGAACGAGCAAAACCACATATACCTTTTTTTTTTTTTCTTTTTTTTTACGATGTTGTCAAAGGGTAAGCCACCCACATCCTCAGAACCGTGCTTTAGTAACGACTTGGAAACCAGCGCAATTCGTCATGCTTCTGCATTAGTCACCCTGTAAATAGAAACTATTATCCGCTTCAACAAAAATAACTTGTAAAAGAGAAGTCGACTTACGTCATTTGATTCGCTTTGCATTGAAATGATCATACTCCTACATGTTACTTAAAGTCTCCATGTCAGTTCGTAAAGAGCTGTGAGGGAAAACCTGCCGCTTAAAGGCTGTGTGGCAAATGGATAGATGTTCTTTTTTGGGCCATTGCGGCGACCATTTTCGTGACTTTGCGGCTTCTAATAGCAGAGAAACACGACTTTCTTTGGCCTAAAACAGGCTACACACCGGTAATAGCTTCCGGGGCATGTAGTGAAAATTCCGCTAAATATAGTCTGAAACTTTTGCTTGCTTTAAAAAAAAAAGAATTGTGTGTGAAAAATGGCAGTTTGGGGGCGTTTATTGGTTTGGTGAGTAAGATCCATGCCAGGTGAGACGGTTTGACAACACTGAAAATGAGCCTTGCTTTTGGCCCAGCCTGTGGACTACTTGTGTTCATGCGCAGCTGTGTATCTTGGCTGACTGGCTAGCAGACGCCAGAGGATTGAGGGGGTAGTGGGTCGCTGCAGTCATTGCAAAGAAACGGAACATTGGAATTTCTTTAAAATCAGCCCACACTTGACTCTCTGGCTGCTCTGTGCGTGGGAATTTTTTTGTGAATTTTGATGCGTTGGAAGGGTGTTGCGTAGAGCGTTTTATTCAATAGGAGAATATAGTGTTTTCCTTGATATAAGCATCTCTGGTACGTAGCCAAAGGCGCGCCTTAACTATACCCGAACAACGCTTCGGCCGAACAAAGGCGAAATTCTTCGGCTTGCTTCGGCGTGGCCTCTACGTACTAACTAGGCGTCAAGCATTCGTGACCGAAGGAAAATAGCAATGGCGCCGATTGTGAGCTTACCAGTGAAGTGCGTCTCGTAGGAACTGTGGCTTTTGAGGCGGGAAATCAAGGGGTTACACGACAACATGGCTTTACGCACCCAAAAGGGCACTATCTGAACTAATCAATGTGACCCAACTGCACCATGAATTGCATTAAAAAACCGAAATAATCACCAACGAAACCATGGAACCGACAGACAGTTACACGTCTTCTAAATTTTCTAACCCATGACTGAGTGATCGAGTGTGACTTCACGTGTGTGACAGTATAGTCGTGTCTGTGTGTTGAGGGTGATTTGTGTTTGACAGTGTTTGAAACCGTTTATTTATCTGTTTGTATTATGGCCCCACCATCCGTTTTGCCGCAAGATAGTATTTGTTGCTTGGGCGGCTGTTCCACCCCTGCCTAGCTGCAGGATGGTCTCTGTTGCTTGCGCGGTTCTCCACGCCTCCCCCCCCCCAACCCCCCTCCCCCTCCCTCTTTACCCCCCGTTTGTGAGGCGCTTAGAGCTTCCAAAAGGATGGGCGGTTTAAAAATCGCTTTTTAGTAGTAGTAGTAGTAGTAGTAGTAGGAAGTTTATGAATCGATAAACAGCCATAATTGCAATGTCGTAATCACGCTGAGGCTGAAAACAAGAGTTCCGTCCCTTGATCCTCACTCTTTCAGTCCTAGCGTCTGCCGGAAACCGATTTTGAATTTGGCTGACCCAAACCGAAACTCTTCTGCATCTCTAACACAGGAGACTTCATTGAATTATCATGTAGTTGTTTTCACGGCTCTTTACTCTTCAGCAAAACACCTGTGTACAACTAGAAAGACAACACAGCCTAAGTTTGCTTGCTTTCTGTACCAGCTACAGTTCATGACAGGCCACGCTGAATGCATCGCCTTCATGATCAGTAGAGCTCTTAATGCGAAACATTGCCGTCTACAGGTTCTGCGAACAGGCGTCAAGACACAAACTGAACGTGGGATCATGTTTGGTGTTTATTTGAGGTAACCTGTTTGGCGAGTGTGCCAGTCTGTCGTGATTTTTGTTGCCATGATTCATCGTGATTTTCGTGATTTTTTGTCGTATAAATGTAGGTCAAGGTGCATATCAGGCGTTCACAAAAAGAGGCAAGCTGCCAGTGAAACTGGGACCTTTTGCACTGACAGATGTCGGACACAAGTGAGGCAAGCGGATTTATGTGAACTGCCTCTCTGGCCTAAACAGAAAGTAGTGCATTACTCCTGTGTAGACTGAGCGGAAAGGAGACGTTCATTTTTTTTAAACCCCTGTCAGGTGCGTGCCTGGTCTGTTCATGCTAGTACATGTAATGGTTTCTAGAGCGAAGCATTTTTAGGGGTGACTATGATGCCTGAAGCTAACAGGGATTATGTAGGCATTTTGAGGCCCTGTGTATTTGTGTCCTTCGCCCAACATGCTCAGCGACTAGCTGTGCCCGCAACGCTAGGGTAGCGGACTCCTGGTGATATACGCGTCACGTGTACTCTTCTGCTGGCTCGGTGTCAGTCTCTGAGATGCTGTCCATGTTCTGAACTGGATATATGAGCATTGACTCGGTGAAATGAAAGATGGGCGTTTCATCCGCGTGCGCGCGTGCTCCCCACTGTAACTAACAACTCATTGATTCCGCGGAGAGAGAAAAAAAAACAAAGAAAAAAAAAACGACAACACTCCACACGGACTTGAAAGGAATATGACACGGAGAAAGATAATGATCTATAAGCTCATACACGTGTCCTGCTTGACAAGGGGAGGAGAGGGGAGGGATAAAACAAAGGGAAGAGAAATCCGTCATGCTGCAACTCGACACTCCGCACCTCTCTCAACATGCAGTACAGCTGTCACGATACATGCGCGCAGCTGTGTCGGGTTGCGGGGTGCCCGTCATTTCTCCGCGCGCCTGACGAGCCGGGAGTGGTGTGATGAATTGTCAGCATGACTGACGGTCGAACAACACACACTGTTGACGTGGTGATATTTGGTTATGAGGATCATGAAAGTAATTACTCATCAATCATCGTGCATTAGTGAAAAATGAACTCGCCCATTACTGTAAAAGCTTGTCATGAAAGCTTTTGGGTGAATCTCTCTCTCTCTCTCTCTCTCTCTCTCTCTCTCTCTCTCTCTCTCTCTCTCGCAGAAACGCAAGAAAATAACGACGCCTTTTGCACCAAAATCGTGTTGTTATTATGAGAACGCTGATGAGGATGAAATTCATGTTGTTTTTGTTTGTCCATTGTATGAAAACATTCGCCAGAAGTATATTAGCCACTACGTCCGTGGCTACCATTCCCTGCAGTTCTTATTAGGCTGTAACAATGAAACCGCTGTGAAAATGTTAGGACTGTTTATATACCATACTGTAAAAACCAGAGAAGAGTACCTAGATCACTTATCTGCTTTGAATGAAGGAGATGAATGAACATGACAAATGTATAAATACTTACCCTGTGTTGAAGGGGCCGGTGGCCCACAACAATAAAAAGTTCGAGTTCGAGTTCTCTCTCTCTCTCTCTCTCTCTCTCTCTCTCTCTCCACCAAGTTCGAACATGGTATTTATGCCAAAACTGTTACCTTTGGAAAATAAAGATCATTCTCTCTCTCTCTCTCTCTCTCTCTCTCTCTCTCTCTCTCTCTCTCTCTCTCCACCAAGTTCGAACATGGTATTTATGCCAAAACTGTTACCTTTGGAAAATAAAGATCATTGTCATTGTCATTGTCATTCTCTCTCTCTCTCTCTCTCTCTCTCTCTCTCTCTCTCTCTCTCTCCACCAAGTTCGAACATGGTATTTATGCCAAAACTGTTACCTTTGGAAAATAAAGATCATTGTCATTGTCATTCTCTCTCTCTCTCTCTCTCTCTCTCTCTCTCTGAGAGAGAGAGAGAGAGAGAGTGTGTGTGTGTGTGTGTGTGTGTGTGTGTGTGTGTGTGTGTGTGTGTGTGTGTGTGTGTGTGTGTTTTCCTGTTTTCTGTATTTAACGCAGAAAACCAGACCAACTGACACTGACTGATACCGAAACATCGGAACTTTATTCTGTCTTACTAATTAATGAATAGTTTGCGCGCGTGCATGCAAAGCCTAGTTTCAGTTCGTGGAACTTCGTGCAATAGCGCAGGCGGGAACAGAATCTGTCAATGGATTATCTCCCTGCATGTTCCCGCTCTTTTTTTCCAGTGGAGACTAGACATGTAAAAACACAGAGACCAAAGTTGGGTAGACTAGTTAGTTGGGTCATTAGGGTTTTATACGACGCGCAAGCAACACAGACCATTAATTTTAGCGGCTAAGCAAAATCTTTCTCCATCAGGTCGTTAAAACATAAAAGGGATACTCCTTAAAAACGAGATGTATTTTTTGTAATAAAACTCTATCCGGCATAAATCAAAGTTGGGTAGAAGCATTTTTTTTTTATTGGAACAGTACTCAGTAGTTCTTTTTCCTAAGCTTGGTATCATGTGATGTCTTTGTAACACGAGAGAGACAGACAGACACACACAGAGAGTCAGAGACACAGACACACACACACACAGAGTCAGAGACACAGACACACAGAGAGAGTCAGAGAGACAGACAGAGACACAGTCGGAGAGAGACAGACAGACAGACAGGCAGGCAGGCAGGCAGGCAGACAGACAGACAGAAACAGAGATACAGACAGACAGACACAGAGAGAAAAAGAGGAGATCCAGTCGTTGTCTGGCTCATTAGCGGCCCCTTTCTCAGTTTCCCGCCGACAGACCGAAGTCCGATGGAAACACTCGGTGCTACTCAAACGCAGAAATGGAAAGACTCGGTGCCACTGGTTGGAGACCACTCTGACCTGGCCGTGTTAGTTTTTTAAGCGAAGCAGCACCGGAAACACTCACCGCGCATCCCGTGATATACATTATTTAAAAAAAATGACAGATCGTTCCAGGATGTTGCGTGCAGTTCGTTTTAGTCCAAGAGGGTGGGTGGGTGTTTGGGACCTTTAACGTCCTTTTCCACCACATAGGGTGATATCAAAGACGGGGTAACGATGAAAAAGCCAGCACAAATATTTGGCCCCAACCGGGGTACGAACTCACGACCCGAGCATTAGGAGTCCAACGCTCTACCATTCGGCCACTCCGGCTCCCCTTTTAGTCCAACAGCTCAGATAAACAAGGCTATACATTATTGAACAAAAACATAAAAGGGGGAAAAGTGGAACCGTTTTCACTCTTATCTCGGACGAGGCTTTACTGAGGGTTCGTCCTGTGACAAGATATGACTGTGTGCTTTGATGTTTTATGGTTGTGGTATTATTACTGCACATCAGACCAAGCAATCATGTACATCTCCAGGACTATCTGGCTATTAATGGGTATTGGCGGTCTCCGCTGTGTTCGGGGTTCCAGGGCAGCCGTCAGTGGTGGTGGGGTCGACAGTTTAAATCCCGACAGCAAGCCAGAAATTGTCTGCAAAACGGGAAAAAAAAGAAAAGTCTGCTTCTGCGGATTTTTTTTTTTTAAATTTGTGAAGGTACTTTAAAAATTATCATCATCATCATCATCATCATCATTAACAACAATAACAACAAGGCAGGTTCTGCAAAACGCGGGTACGCATTCTGCAGAAGTTCATGCTGACGCCAAATACTCTTCTGAAAAGTTTGTTGTTGTTTTTTAACAGAATTCGATTTCTTTTTCTCGGAAAAGCGGATTTTGCAGAAAGTGCATCCAAAAGATTAGGGGGGAAAATGAATCATATCATTACAGGACAATGATTGGTTCATCTTCCAACAGATCTAAATTCACAAGGAGGCTGTTTACACTACAACCCGGCTTCACCCACAGTTAAGTGGCTTCACCCCGAGTTTACCTCGACTCGGGCAGGACTCGGCTCAATAGCGTTTAAACTACATTCACTGCAGTCTAACTCAGACAATGACGTAGGAAACTTACGTCATGCCCACAGTGAGATGGTCGCATGCATCATGACGCCAGCTGCATGTTTAGATCTGAAATGCGGGTTGAACCTGGATACGGGTTCAACCCTGCTACTGAACAGGGCCCGTATGTAAAACTCGAGGTTAATTTTACGGGCCTAAACCAGACTAGAACAAAAGAAACCTCAAAACAAAATGAAATAAAAAAAAAGGAATCGAAGAAAGAAAGGCAAAAATCCTTCTATAACGGCTTAGGCACCATGGTGGAATGGACCCGCTTCCTGATTTAAAACAACAACAACAACAACAACAAAACCCAGAAAATTTAACCCTAGAGCTAGTTTAGTTCGAGGTTAGACTCTAACCAGGGGCTAAACTCCCTAACCCTGACTTTTATAAGCGGGGCCAGGTATTTACCCGGGTCGCTTTTAACCCTGTTGGTTAAATGTAAACGCACCAACCCGGTGTACCAGGCCAGAATCTACCCCGTCCAGAATCTACCCCGCAGGAACTGGCCTAGGCACAAATCTACCCGGGCAGAGACTGGACTAGGCCAGAAGCTACACCGGGTTTAAACTGGCCTGGGCCAGTTCCTATCCCCCCTGGCCCAGAATCTACCCCCTCCTGTTCTAGGCCAGTTTCTCTCCCCCTGGCCCCGAATGAAATAACATCAGATTGACTATGCGTTTCTTTCTTTTTTCTTTTTTTTTTTGAACAGTATATATGTCTTTGATTACACTTTGAAATAATAGTATTGTCTCTAAAAATGATTCATGCAAGTTTTGTTCATGCTAGTACAAGAGCATATAATGCATATTTACTTTGTCAAAATTATGTTTTAATGTACGCGTGCACACACACACACACACACACACACACACACACACACACACACACACACACACACACACACACACACACACACACAAGACTGAGATAGATAGAGATGTTAATTAAAATTAATTCTAATGCAAACAGCATAACATCAGAGCAATCTGCATAAAAATTTGAGTAACTTGAGTTGCAGATGAAAGCACATGTTAACTGCACCGAGACGATAAAAATTGTGGTCTATACAGGGCCGTAGCAGCCCTACCGGCCACTCCGGCCATGGCCGGACCACTTTTTGGAAAAAAAAAAGCGAAAAAAAAAAAAAAAAAACCCAAGTAACATTGTTTGCTTAAGTAACATTGGGTTACTGAGGGGATATGCAGGGCTGGCACTCTTCCTACAGTCTTCCCCCCCCCCCTCCCCCACCCGCTTTTCAGTTGTTCCGTCCGTCCGCCCCCCCCCCCTTTACCTTTTCACTTTCTTCGGGTAAAGTCCTTCCTTCCGCCGTCGCCCCCCCCCCCCCCCCCCGCTTTTACCTTTCTTCGGGTAAAGTCACGTAACTTGAAAGGTCAGGTCACATTCTCTAAAAAGAGGACGCGACATCAGTCGGATTATCGTTGAGGATTAAGCGAGGGTTTAATCCTTAGTCCTGTCTGATCGATGAGCGGCAAACTTTCTAAATTCGATTCTTAATCGGCATTCAGTAATCCTCATTTGGCTCGAAACTCGAGCCGAAGCTTAGTAGGGTCTAGAGAGGACGTCTCAGTGAGGGGGGAAAAATGAATGAGTATTTGGAAATGACACGCGGGAAGGGGTGAGAGGGAGGGAGAGGAGGGGTTGGTGGTGAGGGATTGGGGGATGGGGTGGCAGGAACCCGGAAACACGAAGCACGGGGGGTGGTGGGAGGTGGTAGGGGAATCAAAATGGACGCCCCTTTTCCGTTGCTATGCCGCTTGAAACGTTTCGACGACGATTGGCTCTCATCTGAAGCCGTTACACTGTTACGACCCGCCAAGAACTCTCCGGTCCAGTTCAGAAAAAACTTCTCACCATCCCCCGTGTGAAACTTACATTTGGCAGAAGGTCCTTTCAGTACCAGGTCCCGAGAGTTTGGAATTCACTTCCTCTGCATGTCCGTCAGTCTCCATCTTTCACAGTTTTTAAAAACAAACTAAAA
>JACVVK020000020.1:2667500-2697500 GCA_018292915.2 Batillaria attramentaria
GTGTGTGTGTGTGTGTGTGTGTGTGTGTGTGTGTGCGTGAGGGTTGGAGCAGACAATATAAATAATAAGAATAATAAAGGGTATTTGTGGCGCCCCATCTCGCAAGAGCTCAGGGCGCGTACATAAACATAACATAAAAACGGCGTATATAACGTACAACACACACACACACACACACACACACACACACACACACACACACACACACACACACACTGATTTTTTTTTTTTTTTTTTTTGCAGGTGGCATGCAGAGATGGAGAGCGGGGAGGGGAGGGGCATGAGAGGGGAGGGGGGGTTGGTTCTACTGCATGGAGAAAAGATGTGTTTTAAGTTGAGATTTAAAGACTGCTAACGACTGGGCATGACTGATGTGAGAGGGGAGGCCGTTCCAAACTACAGGACCAATGTATGAAAACGACGTGTTATCGACGGGTTTGTAGACACTACACCACTGTCTAGCAATATTGTAGTCGTTTCTCTGGACAACAACGTTACAGTAACTGTTTATCGTGCTTGTCAGGATGTCGTGTCTGGCCGTTGAGCGGTGCAAGGCAACGCATGCAATCAAACCAACCATCCACACTCACTGACGCACGCACACCATGCAGGAAACGAACGTACACGACGAACAACATGCAGGTTACCAGACTGAAGATCTGTAGAGGTTACTTTTCTCAGGGTCTCCAGCCGGTTCAGGCAGCACAAGCACACACACATGCACGCGCTCATTCATTCGCCATTCTCTCACGTCATTCATTCTCATGGTTACAGTGTCATGGTTACCATTAGCCCGCAATGACGACAGCTGACAATATACAAAACGGATATGTCGTGGAAGTTGGTTTTCCGTTTGTTACTGTATTTGTGTGGGGTTGTACATGTTCACCGGCTAATGACGACTTACCGTGACTAACACACCAGTTAGGATATTACTACATCAGACTTACAGTTCAGTTACTGATAAGCAATCAAAATAAACACAACAAATTGTATGTGACCGGATCGTTTCAGTTACGAAACGGTCCGGCATCGGGCATAAACCAACGTAAGCCTCTAACCTACACAGTAAAGTTAATAGATTTTGTATGAGGGGTTTATGGTTATCGCCGATATCTCACCACCAACTCCCCCCCTCCCCTCTCCCCCCCCCACCCCCACCTTCTAACGCGGCTCGCTCCCACCCCCCCCCCCCCCCACGCGTTTGCCTGCCGGTCTAAATGATTGGCTTAGAGCCTTGCCTGCACGCGCAAAGACCGCACGCGCACTTTGTACCAGTCCTCTTCTCTCTCGCCATTGGTACAGGAAGGGTGGGCCCCGCGAAGGCTTGGGTAGCTCCTAGTTCTCAGGTACAGCAGGGGTGCATTGGAAAGAGTTCCGGAGTAAAACACAGATCTCAATTTGTCCGTGGACAGTTTGACAGCTTGGGCAGTTTAAACCCCTCACAGATGATTACATTTCTTTTAAAACGACCTTCCCGCAGTTTATGACTTCTGACAGGTGGTGTCCCCCCCTGTTGCGTTCATAAGCTGAAACTTCAGTGGGTTCACTTTTTCAAAGGATTCCGTTATTTCTCTGTGACTGAAACTGAAACGCTGACAACTCTGTGTTGAATGTGTGGTGTTTGCTCTGCCAACCGTAAGCAGAAAGAGCTGGCTGAATGACACTTGTGCGCTTGTCGCTGATTTCAACATCGTACGCGTGAACGAAACAAAGCCTTCAACTTGACAAAGTTTATTTTTGGCGCAACTTGGAACGACTGCTCCAGACCAAAGTACATCCAACTTCCTGGATTGGAGGAAAACACTGAACTGCTTTTTTTTCAAAATCTAGTGTCAAAAATATAATTTAAGAAAAAGAAAAAAAAACTCCTGTGGAGCTAAGCTGTGCGACGTATTTTTGTTCTACGGGACAAACATAGTGCACAGGTGGTCGATCATACGAAAGTCAAACACGAGGAATCGACTTTGGAACACTACAAACCCAGTTACCTCTGAGACAAAATTGATTATGAGCATGTGATAAGAAGGCGTTTATTGGGGAAAACAGTCACATTTTCACAGGCGACAAGTTCAAGATTATACCGGGAAACGCAGAAACACTGCAAGAACATTTTCTGCGCGCTTGTCTAAGGCCAGAAAAAGATCGGTGAAGGTGGTTGAAACTCGTGTGTAGGGCCTGAAGTCAAATCGACGACAGATATTTACAAGCTGCGACGGCAGAATCAAACTGAAGCCAAGTCACCGCTTTGGAGTGGGGGAAAAATAGTTTAAACAGGTATGCTCTCTCTCTCTCTCTCTCTCTCTCTCTCTCTCTCTCTCTCTCGTTTAGCCTTTTTATTTTATTTTTGTTGTTGATGTAGCAACGCAGTATTGAAAATGAATCATTGTCCGGTTAAATCACTTACGTTGGAACATAAAGTTTGTTTGTCAGTTTTCTCTCTCTCTCTCTCTCTCTCTCTCTCTCTCTCTCACACGTTTAGCCTTTTTTTTTTTTTTTTTTTTTTGTAGCAACGCAGGATTGAAAAGGAATCATTGTTCGGTTAAATCACTTCCGTTGGAACATAAAGTTTGTTTGTCAGTTCTCTCTCTCTCTCTCTCTCTCTCTCTCTCTCTCTCTCTCTCTCTCTCTCTCTCTCTCTCACGTTTAGCCTTTGTATTTTAATTTTGTTGTTGTTGCAGCAACGCAGGATTGAAAAGGAATCATTGTTCGGTTAAATCACTTCCGTTGGAACATAAAGTTTGTTTGTCAGTTCTCTCTCTCTCTCTCTCTCTCTCTCTCTCTCTCTCTCTCTCTCACGTTTAGCCTTTGTATTTTAATTTTGTTGTTGTTGCAGCAACGCAGGATTGAAAAGGAATCACTGTTCGGTTAAATCACTTCCGTTGGAACATAAAGTTTGTTTGTCAGTTCTCTCTCTCTCTCTCTCTCTCTCTCTCTCTCTCTCTCTCTCTCTCTCACGTTTAGCCTTTGTATTTTAATTTTGTTGTTGTTGCAGCAACGCAGGATTGAAAAGGAATCATTGTTCGGTTAAATCACTTCCGTTGGAACATAAAGTTTGTTTGTCAGTTCTCTCTCTCTCTCTCTCTCTCTCTCTCTCTCTCTCTCTCTCTCACACACACACGTTTAGCCTTTTTATTTTAATTTTGTTGTTGTTGCAGCAACGCAGGATTGAAAAGGAATCATTGTTCGGTTAAATCACTTCCGTTGGAACATAAAGTTTGTTTGTCAGTTCTCTCTCTCTCTCTCTCTCTCTCTCTCTCTCTCTCTCTCTCTCTCTCTCACGTTTAGCCTTTGTATTTTAATTTTGTTGTTGTTGCAGCAACGCAGGATTGAAAAGGAATCATTGTTCGGTTAAATCACTTCCGTTGGAACATAAAGTTTGTTTGTCAGTTCTCTCTCTCTCTCTCTCTCTCTCTCTCTCTCTCTCTCTCACACACACACACACACGTTTAGCCTTTTTATTTTAATTTTGTTGTTGTTGCAGCAACGCAGGATTGAAAAGGAATCATTGTTCGGTTAAATCACTTCCGTTGGAACATAAAGTTTGTTTGTCAGTTCTCTCTCTCTCTCTCTCTCTCTCTCTCTCTCTCTCTCTCTCTCTCTCTCTCACACACACACACACACACACACGTTTAGCCTTTTTATTTTAATTTTGTTGTTGTTGCAGCAACGCAGGATTGAAAAGGAATCATTGTTCGGTTAAATCACTTCCGTTGGAACATAAAGTTTGTTTGTCAGTTCTCTCTCTCTCTCTCTCTCTCTCTCTCTCTCTCTCTCTCTCTCTCTCTCTCTCTCTCACGTTTAGCCTTTGTATTTTAATTTTGTTGTTGTTGCAGCAACGCAGGATTGAAAAGGAATCATTGTTCGGTTAAATCACTTCCGTTGGAACATAAAGTTTGTTTGTCAGCTCTCTCTCTCTCTCTCTCTCTCTCTCTCTCTCTCTCTCTCACGTTTAGTCTTTTTATTTTAATTTTGTTGTTGCAGCAACGCAGGATTGAAAAGGAATCATTGTTCGGTTAAATCACTTCCGTTGGAACATAAAGTTTGTTTGTCAGTTCTCTCTCTCTCTCTCTCTCTCTCTCTCTCCCGGACTACGAGTGGCAGATGGCAGGTTACGTGTGATTGTTACACCAACGGCTCTACAGTTATTTCAGTGTGAATTGGCGTGCTTCGGCTTCCGTAACATCGGCCGGCACGCGCCAACAAGCTGTAGGCCAAAGTCACCGACAGTCCCATGTTACATGTAGTACGTAGTAACATTGGGGTTGTCTTACCGTTTAGAAAGGATCAAAACCCAAGCTCGCCTCAGCCTCGTTCTTTGTCCAAATGCGTTCGAAATCTGCATTCGGAAAGCGTCTTTTGCAGCTAAGGAAACGCCGGACACGTGACAAATCAACTTTTCTCAGGGGATTGTGATCACGGCACGCGAAAGTCAGAAAAAGCAGCATGCCCTGAGTCACATATTCCATGAAGGCGTCTGTGTTGTTTTTGCACGCCACTTTGTGGTCATTTTACTCTGTGCCTGTGCCAAGGTTTTTTTGGGTTTTTTTTTTTTTTTTTTGGTAAAGTCAAAGTCAAGTCCAAGTACTTTATTTATCCGCGTAGGGCAATTCATACGGGCGAGCATAAGACACATAAAAGATCATTAAATTCATATAATTGTACTCTCTCTCTCTCTCTCTCTCTCTCTCTCTCTCTCTCTCTCTCTCTCTCTCTTCCTCCCCCCCCCTCCCCGTGTTCGTCACGGTGTTAGGCTAGCGTGGTTTTGTTGTTGTTGTTGTTGTTGTTGTTGTTGTTTTTCCTTTCTAACGTAAGACTATACTCTGATCTTGAAAACTGCCGGAGAGTGCTCTTTCAGCTTCTTAGCCCCGACTGTCTGGAACTCCTTGCCAATCGAACTCCGCCTTCAGACCTCACTGCCTCTGTTTAAATCGCATCTGAAGACCTATCTCTTCCGCCAGGGCTTTGATAGCTAAACCTCTGTTAAGTCTGTCTGTGTGCATCATGAGTTCGTTGCACTGCCAAATTGTATGTAAACCGAGGGGATGTAAATAGTGTGTGTGTGTGTGTGTGTGTGTGTGTGTGTGTGTGTGTGTGTGTGTGTGTGTGTGTGTGTGTGTGTGTGTGTGTGTGTGTGCTTTAAGCGCAGCGAGTCCTTGAAGTTGGAGAACGGCGCTCTATAAAAGCCATGTATTATTATTATTATTATTATCTTAGGTATACTAACATTCTCCAGTCTCTGCCTCAAGCCGAAAAGATCGATATGCTTTGGATATGTTCAGACCACAAAATTGGATAAATAAATGCAATTCTGAATTCCAAAACTTAAATAGCTGAGCTGACCCTTCGCGCTACGTGATTATAATGTGTTCATGTCTAGTGTGTGAGAGAATGCGTGTGATTCGCATGAGCGTGCGTGTTGGTTTCAGCGAGCCAAATTCAAGAAATTGTGTAAAGCGCCCATACAATACTCAAGTATTATTATTATTATTATTAAGTTGCAGCTGGATTCAAATTTGCATCATGTTAGGCTGGTAACACCAGTTATATATGTAAATGAGGTCACAGGAGTTTGGGGGGTTTTGTTGTTGTTTTTGCTCAACGCCTGAGCGTGTCTTGTTGTTAGCACGGTGTAAAGTTGCTACATGTAACATGCTGCAGCTTAGTCCGGGCGAACCCTCTCCTTTTGCCCCGAGGGTCAGGGTTCCTTCCGGAAACCTCATTAAATATTTATCTAATACTAAGACACAATTGACGCTGAATGACATCAAAAATGTACACCTTACCCTCACGCGCCACAGTGCACGCGTGTCTAAGTCGAAAATGCCCAACACTTAACACTAACTGCGTGCGCCATGGGGAATCCCATCAAGTGCTCTTGCATATTTAGATCCAGCTTAGCTAGACTACTCAAGGTCATCAGAGAGCTTTGGTACGCTGTCAATTTTTCTTACATTAGCTTGACGTTTCTTTGTGCTTATAACCCCCAAGGAAAAGGCTGAAACCCCAAGAAAAGTTAATAATAATAATAATATTACACTTGTAGAGCGCGGAGTTCTGCTTCGAAAAGCACTCAATGCGCTTTTTGCTCACGCACACACACAACATTCACACGCACACATTTATACACATCAATACAGGCGGTGGAGTTTAAACTTAAAGATTAAAAGCTAGTTTGAAAATATGTGTTTTGAGTTCTGCTTTAAACTGTAGGAGTTATAGCTGTCAGCTCTAACCCGCGAGGATTTCCAATCAAAAGAGGGCTGCCCGAACTGGTTGCAGATCAACTGAGCAACTCGAAAATCGCAGCGCGCGTGAAGGCGCCCCTGAAGGCCGTGTAGTGCGCGTGAAGGCGTCCCTAAAGGCCGTTATTAATCTAGCGAAAATATTCGCCGAATACAACTCGCGACGGAAAAAGTCATTCGCTACAGCGAAAGCACCAAGCTTAAGCCTGCTCTTACACGGCACAGCGCGCGAAACTCACATGTGCACAGCACAGTCGTTGCGCTCGGTGTGTCTACTAACAACAAAACTGAACACAGCTGTGCTCGGTGACAAACCGATTGAAGATACACTGTCCGCCGTGTTTGCGCGCCGAGTGACGTAGTACAGCCAATCAGAATCTTTTGTGGAAACCACAGTCACAGTTGTGGCTATTTGAAATCCAGGTTGCTGTGATGACGCCACAGCGGCGGAACCCCCCAAATCACAACTGTGTCACAACTGTGGACAGCACTGTGGCGCTCCGCAGTGCCCAGTTAAGAGCCCGCTTTACATTAGTACGAAAACCTCTTCGCCGGTGCCCGCCGTGGAGTCTTCTTTTTATGCGAGGTCTGTGTTCGCTAGATTAATACCCGCCTTAATCATGCCGAAATGGACACTGTCGCATAATTTGGCAGGGTGCGTCGCATATTATGCCACAGACGCACCACGCTGCCCGAAACTTAAAGCCTGCTCATAACTGGCCACTGCGGAGCGCCACAGTTGTGATTTTGGGGGTTTCCGCCCCTGTGGCGTCATCACAGCAACCTGGATTTCAAACAGCCACAACTGTGACTGTGGTTTCCACAACAGATTCTGATTGGCTGTACTACGTCACTCGGCGCGCAAACATGGCGGACAGTGCATCGGTTTGTCACCGAGCACAGCTGTGTTCAGTTTTGTAAGTTAGTAGACACACCGAGCGCAACGACTGTGATGTGCACATGTGTGTTTCGCGCGCTGTGCCCAGTTAAGAGCAGGCTTTACAGTGGAAATCAAAGTCAAAGTCACCTTTATTTTTCAATCCTCTAGGGGTACCGAGTTCCTGAAACTCCCAACAACTGACGCGTGGCTTTTTTGTTTGTTTGTTTGTTTGTTGTTTTTTTACATGCAGCCTGTTCCTGACTGACAGGTCTTGTCAGCCAATCAAAGTGCACGAAAGAGACACGTGTACTTCGACAAACAAACCCACCGCCTGTGGGTTAGTTGTCGGAGCGTGTGTCGGACAAAAAGATCAGAACGTTAAAAAAAAAAAAAGCGTGCGCTGCGTGCGGTTGCCATGGAGGATTCGTTTTAGTTAGTGGGCGTGGCTACAGACGTCTGGGCTACGTGTTAATTCCGCAGAAACCGATAACAATGCGATCGTCAACATACGATCACGGTTTATACGAGATCTTGAAATACTTGTACAGGCAGTGTGTGTGTGTGTGTGTGTGTGTGTGTGTGTGTGTGTGTGTGTGTGTGTGTGTGTGTGTGTGTGTGTGTGTGCCACAATTGCTGTGTCTTCTATTGTACTGTCTGGCATTATACTCATGCCATTTAATTTTATTTTATCCTATTTTTCTTAACTTTGTTAACGCTCAGAGCTAGTATAAGCGCTAATCATCATCATCATCATCATCATCATTATTATTATTATTATCATTATTATCATTATCTTCAGAGGATACTGGTTTTAGACATGAGTGGAATAAATAAACTGCACCGGCCACCATTGTCTGAGAAGTTTTAGCGAGACTCTCGCTCCATGAGCCTTGGCCATTAGTGCTTGTTGAAACATTTCCCTTTCTTCAAAGGGAACTGGTTTTAGGCGTAAGTGTATCCGTCACTGACATGGCGCCAGCATCGAGATCGAATTCAAACCGCCCACGCTTTCATCCGGGTCGTCACAACCGTGGGCAAACAGGCAGTGTTTGAAGACAAGCTGGAACAAGTGCACACGTTTACTCAGCGATCGACTTGTTATGAAACAACAGATTTTCTTATTGCCGTCGCTGTGTAAGCTTGCTTCTTAATATGAACTGTTGTCAACCGGTGAAAGTTCTTTGCGAAAGCTCTTTCTGTCTTCCTTTCTGTCTTCCTTTCTGTCTTCCTTTCTGTCTTCCTTTAAAGTGTGCATGGAAACAACATCGGTTTTAATATTTCTGCTTTTACTGCCTTCTTTCTTTCTTTCTTTCTTTCTTTTTGTTTTCCTGTTTGTTTCTTTGTCTTTCTTTCTTTCTTTAAAGTGTGAATAGAAACAATTAATATATGTATATATAACGCACCTTTTGATATTTCGGCTTTTAGTGCCTTTTTTGTAATGTGTTTCTTTGTCTTTCTTTCTTTCTTTCTTTCTTTCAATTTGAGGAGAGTATGAATAGAAAGAACATAACCTTCGGTTTTTATATTCGGTTTTTACTGCCTTCTTTCGTTCTTTCGTAGTTTCCTTGTCTTTCTTTCCTGCCTTTTTTTTTTTTAAATGTCTTGTATTACTATTGTGTTTTGTTGGGTTTTTTTGCGCAATAGCCTCTCTCTCTTCTCTGTCAAAACTTTAACCGTTGGAAAATAAAGTTTCATCATCATCATCATCATCATCTCTCTCTCTCTCTCTCTCTCTCTCTCTCTCTCTCTCTCTCTCTCTCTCTCTCCCCCTCGCATAGATTTGTTTAAAACTAGTCTCTCTTTCGCAGGAGCTTTTCTCTGGAAGCCATTGCCATCATGTATTAAAACGGTCCATTCACTGCGAACATTTAAGCAGTTACTTACGTAGTACCTTGCAAACCTCGTGTAGCTCGAGAGCACCTACTACAACTGAGGGACACCCATGACCTCACTGTCCGAGGTTTCTGATATGTGCCATCATGCTTTCTTTAAATTTCAAATGCAGAATCATATATCTATAGACATGTACATGTGTTAGTCCACGTTGAATCTTGCTTATATGCGTATGCGGAGGAGTGCTTGAGAGAGAGAGAGAGAGAGAGAAAGAGAGAGAGCTGGAGAGAAAGAGAGAGAGAGAGAGAGAGAGAGAGAGAGAGAGAGAGTCATCTGTAAATATTTGATCTCAATGTTTTAATTTTCTTTGCGAGATGTGTTTTACTAGTGTGCAGCAACGGCAAGTTTGTGAACTGACGTTCATCTCTGTCAAAACTTTTACCGTTGGGAAATAAAGTTTCATCATCATCATCATCATCTCTCTCTCTCTCTCTCTCTCTCTCTCTCTCTCTCTCTCTCTCTCTCTCTCTCTCTCTCTCTCTCTCTCTCGGGGAGCCGGGGTGGTCGAATGGTAGAGCGTTCGACTTCTAATGCTCGGGTCGTGAAGTTCGATCCCGGCTGGGGCCAAATATTTGTGCTGGCTTTTTCATCGTTGCCCCGTCTTTGATATCACCCTATGTGGTGGAAAAGGACGTTAAACCCCCAAACACCCACCCACTCTCTCTCTCTCTCTCTCTCTCTCTCTCTCTCTCTCTCTCTCTCTCTCTCTCTCTTATTTTTGTTGTATTTGTACTTCCAGGGCAGGGACGGAGGGGTGAAGGGAGGGGGGGGGGGGGGTGGGAGCGGGCTATGAGGTAGGAGGAGAAACAGGTGAGTGGAGGGGGGGGGAGCATACAACACCAATAATGACCTAAGTTCGTAGCTCAGGCCACGCACTGTCACCAGCTATTCTCCTAAACCTGTCTTTTACATTCATTTTAACGTAGGAGTGCTGTCAGTGCCTTTCACCTTTCGAGCGCTGACTTCATTTTAATTTCAAGTAAGTCACTCAAAGTCCCTTTTTTCATAACCTTTCCTGTCTCCTATTTCAGTTATTAGTGATGAACGTGAAAGGGTTTAACGTTGCGCTGTGGACAAGGACTAACAGAACCGTAGTTATGATGTCCCTCTCCTATAATCGAGGGTCATGGATCCAGCCCCATGGGGGGGGGGGGGGGGCAAATCAACACATTAATATCTCTGTGGTGGCTGGACCAATATTTATATAATGATAGGACACAACTGACGCTGAATAACGCTCCATGAAAATATACACTTTACCCCTACAAGCTACAGTGCGTGCGTGTCTCAGTGGAAAATGTCCAACGCTAAACACTGGGAGGTGAGGTTCGCCGTGCGCCATAGGGGATCCCATTCTAACCAGTCAGGCTCAGCTAGTAAACATCATCGTACAGCTTAGGTACGCTGCCATTATCCTGACGTTTTCCTGTGCTTATCCACCACGCAAAGGATGTAGCCACCAAAAAGTTTGTTCGCTTGGATCCCTAACCCAGGATATGACTTCCCCGATCACTCTTGGGTTACCCAAACTAGCAGAACCGTAGCAAAAACAAAAGCAAACGAACAAAAAACAAAAAACAAACCAAAAAAACCCATGAAAACCCGGAATTTTTTTTTTTTCACAAGGTACGTAGCGTACCATCCGACAAGCATCAAATACTATTTCCGGCTATGTAAAATGCGAGTTATTCAGTTAGTTAGCTCTTAAAAATGCACAAGCAACAAAGACTATCACGGGGCTATGTAAAATGCGAGTTATTTACTTACTTAGGGCTTAACACCGCACAAGCAACAAAGACTGTTACGTGGCTATGTAAAATGCGAACACACGGCCAGAAAATGTGCTTTAGATAGCAAGACAACTACAATCTTTCTGTTTTTGATTGTTTTTCAGAATAAAATCGTCTTGCAGCTTGTAAATGTAATTTAATTATTTGATAGCTGCATGTTGTCAGCTTTGCGTTAGGGTGCTCTAGGAAGCGCAGGGGGTAGAACAAAGGGACGGACAACTTTAAAGCGACGTCACTTGAGCAAGAGTTTCTCAAAACTAAGCGCAAAACTGTTTCTGAAAGTACGTGTTTCCGAACCTGTTGTCACTTTGTGCATGTCCCACGTTGAAACAGTTTCTTCAGTGTTGCCACCAGTGCCGCACGTGCATCCCACAAAGTAGGGTGGGACTGACACGAATTTATCACGACCTCTGTGCACTGTTGAGATCCTGTTCATCTGCCCTGATACTCAAAGCTGATTGGCACAAGTAAGCGTGTTTTCAGAATGAACTGCCGCGAGAATTTAGAGCCGACAACACAAGAACACAGTTTTAGAAAATAGTTTCAGGAGCTGTGTCACTCGACCATCGGGTTGGTTGTTTTTTTTGGGGTTTTTTTAACTGTTGTGAAGCCGCCGTGTGGCATGGCCTTTACAAGGGAAGTAAGCGGCACTGCTTTACCGCCCTATACCTAGAGTGACAAGGGCGCCCGGGAAGCTCAAGAGGTCACAAGGAATTGCATGTACCTCCGAAAAGTGGGTTCCCAGCGTGTGTCTGAACTGAGTGAACTGTGTGTACTGTCTCGAAACGCCAGGAAAGACCAGTGTTGTGAACAAGTGTAGTGTGGCTATCTTCACGGGGTGTAATCAATATAGAGGGGAGTGATTCCGGTGCTACTCTGCTTCAGACGTAGCACCGCCAGGACAGAGTGTTTCCAGACAGTAGCACCGAGTGTTTCCATTTTCAATTTTGAGTAGCACCGAGTGTGGTCAGAAAGAAAAAAAGAAAGAAAGGGGGTGACAGAAGGAGCTGTTTAAAGTCTCTATATTTGTCGTAATAAGTTCTGAGGATCAAAAGATCAAAATCAAAATACAAACACAAAACCAGACGGACAAACAGACGGACTAACAAACCCAAACACTAGACAACTACAAATCTGAAAAGAAAGAACTAATAATAATAATAATACATCATATTTATAAGGCGCCCGTCTCTGAAAAGCAGACTCAGAGCGCACACACCACACACACACACACACACACACACACACACACACACACACACACACACACACACACCACACACACACACACACACACCACACACACACACACACACACACACACACACACACCACACACACACACACACACACACACACACACACACACACACACCACACACACCACACACACACACACACACACACCACACACACACACACACACACACACACACACACACACACACACACACACACACATGAACATGAACGTGGACTAACTCGTACAAACATTACACCTTCTCACTTAAAGAAGCCTAAATATACCAGTAAAAACCTTTGTCGAGCAGTTCTTTCCGAAATAAAATACTAACCAAATTTTCCGTATTCCAGTGAATAATCCCAAACGGAACAATGTCACTGGCGGTAATCCACACTAATAATAATACTACCCCTGATGTCACTGATGGCCCTAAGAGGAGAACACTGGCGACACAGAGGTGTCCCCCCAAAAAAAAACCAAAAAAAAAAACGGTCGACTGTCTGCTAATATTAATTTTAGTGCAGCTTTTATATATTTTCCCTCCTCTGCCTGCGCACGATTGGGGTTACGTGGGGTCAGCCCGCTGTCACTCAAAATCGCGGTACTGAAGCGACCGAAAACAATACTAGCTAAAACTTAAACAATTGTGCACGTATGCAAATTTTCCTGAAACACAGTATTATTACAAACACAAATAATCTTACGGAAAGATTACACACAAAGACATTCAGAACAAAAACGCAACTTCTTTTACATCATCACACTACCTGCGCAGTGATAGCGACTGTAATGCTGGCACTGAGCCAACAGAAGCGTACTCGGTGACGCGGCGACCACACTGAGCGCTCCAGTAGCGTAATTACACTCGTAGACTTTGAATGTTTGACCGGTAGCTCAAACTTTGCGCGAGCGATCGAACGTTCAAATGCTACTTGAACATTCAAATTCTACTTGAACATTCAAATTCAACTTGAAGTGTAAACAAGTTTGTATCGCATTAACAGCTGTACTGATCCTCAGTGTAGGGTATTTCGAGCGTACGAGCGCACTCGCGAGCGAAACTGTTCCCAAACATACGTTGGAGTATCGAAGATGAACTTAGTACGTTCAATACTTTTTGTTGCAGACAGGCGCTGTGTGTGTGTGTTGGGGGGGGGGGGGGGGGGTCTGCTTCTGTATCCTGCGATCATACAAGGCGATAAAGAAACTCTTTTCTTTATGACGTGCCATGGCCTCAAAAGGCCAACCCTTCAGACAAAGAACAATTTACGATAGTATTTGTAGTCTTCCAGTATCTCCCCTTTCTCTACTTAACGTCCGTGGGAATGTTTAATGTTTTCTTTTGACCTTTCACAAAGTGCTTTCGTCTCTTAAACCTTTTTCTTTTTGTTTCAATCCAGAAAACACCCATGACTTGAAAAACAAACCAAGATCAAAAACGTAAAGTAGAGTAAATGAAAAGTTGGCCTATGGCAAGCCGAAACAGCCGTAAGACCCGCATTTGTACTGAATAAAGGTGTAGCACATGTACTATGTCCACCAATCCCAGTGCTTCATTCCTACCACGTGACAAACAGTACGCGTACTACATGTATTTCGATATTGTACACGTATTAATTCCGTACTAATGGCTGCTTTGGCTTGCCAGTGAACGGCACGCGTACTTTTTGTCACGTGGTAGGAATGGAGCTCTGGGATTGGTGGATACAGCACGCATACTATTTCGACTGGACTTATGGCTGTTTTGGCTCGCGGTAGTGGGCCTGTGAACGTGAGTCGTGTGCGCGTGTAAGACAGAACAGAACGGAATCAAAGTGGCCTTTTGAAATTGCGTCTCCCCGAGTTGCGTCCATCATATATCTAGCCAGGGGGGGATTTTTAAGTGCTTCAAATGTCAGTTCTCGATTAGACATTCGTGGAAATCTGGTATTTCAACATCTTTCGCCAGAAGAGAACAGATTGGACAGTGACCCAAAAACATTTTCAGAATAATACACCTTTCGTTCATATGTATGAGTTTTGCGGTGGAATGTCTATAGGGATTGTGGAGGTGGGGGGTTGGGTGAGGGGTGGAGGCGAGAGGTGGGTAAGAATAACACAGAGGGAGGTAGGGTTACTGACTAGGGACAGCAGGCCTTTGCACACACAAACACACACACACACACACACACACACACACACACACACACACACACACACACACACACACACACACACAGAGTAATTTTTTTTAAGTTTTACCGTAGAGGAGTCTCGAATTTAGCATCATCATCACTGCGTGAGGCGGAGGGGGGGGGGGGAATTTTAAACCATTTCTAGGGTGTCATACGCAGTGATATGTTTAATAGGAATATAATTATAACGTTTTCTTCGAAATCTGTATCTGTGTTGTGTAGCCTGCAGGCTTCCACCAGAACCCATTCACCAATTGAAGCTGTTCTTGTGTAATGCCGCGTCCTGCCCGGCGGGGCGTGTGTGGTGCATGTTTGCTTTCATCTTCAAAGTCAACTCCAAAACGTCAAACTCGAAGTGGCCTTCACATACCGCCCACTCCAACAGCCTTCATGCAAAATGCGCGCACCAGAAACCACAAAGGAAATGTCACTGTACCATGCATCAAGGCACAAGACTTTTGGTCTCAGGTACAGATCACACGACACTCAGTAATCATCATTAGCTTGCTTTACGTCCTATGGCTTTTGGCCCTTAAGGACAAGTTGCTCCTGGCGTGTGCCTTTGGCTGCTTGACTGGGCGAGTGTCTTTGGGGTGTGTGAGGGCTGTTTTGCTTAGCTTTGGGCAACGTCAGAGGATCTCTGCTTGGGCGGTCAGTAATGGCTCCCGGGGCATAATTATAGTACCAGATTTTAACTATATATAGTGCAGAATATTTACCCCTTTTTAACTTTGTGTGCAGGGTAAAATATGACAATCTGGGGCTGTTTGTTGGCTTTGTAAACAAGTTTTATGCCAGGTGATAGTGAAAACAGTGGAAAATGAGCCTGGCATGTGGACTATCTGTATTCAGGCGCGGCTGGCAGACGAGCTAGCAAACGACAGAGGAAATTAGGGGGTAGTAGCTGGTCGCTCCTATCATGGCCAAACAATTGAACATCAGTTAGAATTTGTCTAAATTTACCCTGCATATGTGTCTTTCGCTGCTGGAATTCTGTGATTTTTTTTTGTGTGTGAATTTGAAAGCATTTCTAGGGTGTCAAAGACCGTAGGCCCCTCGACCACCCGTGGAGTGACCGCTGCAAGGGTCCGTCAGAGACGGAGCACCGTTTTGGAAGATAAAGCTGGTTCGACAATAATGTATGAGTTAGTGATTTGGTTTGGTTTGTTTTGTTTTGTTTCGTTTTGTGTGTGGGTTTGTTTCGTTTGTTTTGTTTTTTTCACTTTACTGTTTTTCTGCGCTCTCTCTCTCTCTCTCTCTCTCTCTCTCTCTCTCTCTCTCTCTCTCTCTCTCTCTCCTTTTGATCATGATACTTGTCGGGTTGACATTTCGCTCCACTTTCAGCGTCAAATCTACCTTACCCTGACTGTTAAAAATCCCCCCCCCCTCCCCTACACACACACTCTTTCTCTCTGCGTGTGTGTATGTGTGTGTGTGTGTGTGTGTGTGTGTGTGTGTGTGTGTGTGTGTGTGTGTGTATGTGTATGTGTGTGTGTGTGTATGTGTGTGTGTGTGTGTGTGTGTGTGTGTGTGTGTGTGTGTGTGTGTGTGTGTGTGTGTGCTGAGTGCTGCTGATGTTTTTAAGTCCTACGTACTTACACCGACCGTTGCAGACCACATTCAATAAAACTGTTTTTGGGGTTGTTTTTTTTCAAAGCTTTTCAGTTTCCCGATTTCTCTTCCTCTGGACGTAGCGACCGCTGTGGGAAAAGAAGAAAGCAATATTTTTCCTCCGTCTCATTTTTTTTTATTTTTTTTTTTGACACAACAGACAATTTCCGCCCACGTGCTGTTCGTTAGTAGCTTGCTGTTCGGTGCGTACCCACAACTTCAACTCATGCGCCTCTAATGCTGTCCCCTAATTTGACAGGCGCTGGCGTGTTGCCTTAGTAGTAATTTCTGGCTTTAAGGTCTGCAATTCGATTCTGGTGACACCACTGAACTTACGGAGGGACGTTCAATGATGTTTCATAGAACAACCGTCAGTAGCTGTCATGATTTTTGGAGTGTGTGTGTGTGTGTGTGTGTGTGTGTGTGTGTGTGTGTGTGTGTGTGTGTGTGTGTGTGTGCGTGTTTGTTTGTTTGTTTGTTTGTTTTTCCCCTCTTCTTCTTCTTCTTTTTTTATTACCTTTGGCGTGCAGTTTCGTTTTCAATGTGATCTGTGTTTTTAGTGCAACTGGGTATAATTTAATATTAAAAATAAAATAAAAAAACACGACGAAACAGGAAAGGAAGAAAATAAAACGATTCGTGGTTAACAGATCCCTGCACAATATAGATTTTTAGAGCTTTTTTTTTTTTTTTTTTTTTGGCACCTCTGGCGTGCAGTTTTCTTTTCAATGTGATTCGGATTTTTAGCGCAACCGAGTATGTGAAAAATACGAAACGGGGAAGAAAAAATATGAACAAAATAATTCCTTTCTATTGGGCCACTGCACAACATAGATTTTTCTGTTATTTTTTATTTCCGGACGAATATCTGCTGTACTAAGGTTTCCTCATTTAAAACGGGAAAAAAAGTTCCTTGGTGGTGAACAGGACTTAAGAAAAGGTCGTTGTTTTCCTAATTATATTTCGATAAGCCATTGTATTTAAATACAGTATCACAGAGGGAACATTTCTAGAGCTTTAGCAGCATGGATTTCAGTTGATTGATCATTACTATAACTTTGGCTGTTGTGCAGTGTATGTTTTCTTTTGTCTCTGAGTGTATGATGTGCTATCATGTCGTGTCGTCAGTAGTCGTGGCGTTAAAATCTCTATGTTCATAATGAGTTCTGAGGGGGGGGGGGGAACCTGCCGTTTACATAGCTGTAAGGTTATTTGCCGAATGAATGAATGTTGCTTTTGGCCGTTGCGGCCGCTTTCGTGACTTTGCTGCTTCTAATAGTAGAGAAATGTGACTTTCTTTGGCTACTGCGGCCGCTTTCGTGACTTTGCGGCTTCTAATAGTAGAGAAATGTGACTTTCTTTGGCTACTGCGGCCGTTTTCGTGACTTTGCGGCTTCTAATAGTAGAGAAATGTGACTTTCTTTGGCTACTGCGGCCGTTTTCGTGACTTTGCGGCTTCTAATAGTAGAGAAATGTGACTTTCTTTGGCTACTGCGGCCGTTTTCGTGACTTTGCGGCTTCTAATAGTAGAGAAATGTGACTTTCTTTGGCTACTGCGGCCGTTTTCGTGACTTTGCGGCTTCTAATAGTAGAGAAATGTGACTTTTTGACTACTGCGGCCGCTTTCGTGACTTTGCGGCTTCTAATAGTAGAGAAATGTGACTTTTTGACTACTGCGGCCGCTTTCGTGACTTTGCGGCTTCTAATAGTAGAGAAATGTGACTTTCTTTGGCTACTGCGGCCGTTTTCGTGACTTTGCGGCTTCTAATAGTAGAGAAATGTGACTTTTTGACTACTGCGGCCGCTTTCGTGACTTTGCGGCTTCTAATAGTAGAGAAATGTGACTTTCTTTGGCCGAACGCTTCCACGGTACTGCACGCCGATCGACAAATGAATGAATATTGCTTTTGGCTACTGCGGCCGCTTTCGTGACTTTGCGGCTTCTAATAGTAGAGAAATGTGACTTTCTCTGGCCTAACTCTTCCATACTGGTACTGCACGCCGATCGACAAATGAAGGAATGTTGCTTTTGGCTACTGCGGCCGCTTTCGTGACTTTGCGGCTTTTAATAGTAGAGAAATGTGACTTTTTGACTACTGCGGCCGCTTTCGTGACTTTGCGGCTTCTAATAGTAGAGAAATGTGACTTTCTTTGGCCGAACGCTTCCACGGTACTGCACGCCGATCGACAAATGAATGAATATTGCTTTTGGCTACTGCGGCCGCTTTCGTGACTTTGCGGCTTCTAATAGTAGAGAAATGTGACTTTCTCTGGCCTAACTCTTCCATACTGGTACTGCACGCCGATCGACAAATGAAGGAATGTTGCTTTTGGCTACTGCGGCCGCTTTCGTGACTTTGCGGCTTTTAATAGTAGAGAAATGTGACTTTTTGACTACTGCGGCCGCTTTCGTGACTTTGCGGCTTCTAATAGTAGAGAAATGTGACTTTCTTTGGCCGAACGCTTCCACGGTACTGCACGCCGATCGACAAATGAATGAATATTGCTTTTGGCTACTGCGGCCGCTTTCGTGACTTTGCGGCTTCTAATAGTAGAGAAATGTGACTTTCTCTGGCCTAACTCTTCCATACTGGTACTGCACGCCGATCGACAAATGAAGGAATGTTGCTTTTGGCTACTGCGGCCGCTTTCGTGACTTTGCGGCTTTTAATAGTAGAGAAATGTGACTTTTTGACTACTGCGGCCGCTTTCGTGACTTTGCGGCTTCTAATAGTAGAGAAATGTGACTTTCTTTGGCCGAACGCTTCCACGGTACTGCACGCCGATCGACAAATGAAGGAATGTTGCTTTTGGCTACTGCGGCCGCTTTCGTGACTTTGCGGCTTTTAATAGTAGAGAAATGTGACTTTTTGACTACTGCGGCCGCTTTCGTGACTTTGCGGCTTCTAATAGTAGAGAAATGTGACTTTCTTTGGCCGAACGCTTCCACGGTACTGCACGCCGATCGACAAATGAAGGAATGTTGCTTTTGGCTACTGCGGCCGCTTTCGTGACTTTGCGGCTTTTAATAGTAGAGAAATGTGACTTTTTGACTACTGCGGCCGCTTTCGTGACTTTGCGGCTTCTAATAGTAGAGAAATGTGACTTTCTTTGGCCGAACGCTTCCACGGTACTGCACGCCGATCGACAAATGAATGAATATTGCTTTTGGCTACTGCGGCCGCTTTCGTGACTTTGCGGCTTCTAATAGTAGAGAAATGTGACTTTCTCTGGCCTAACTCTTCCATACTGGTACTGCACGCCGATCGACAAATGAAGGAATGTTGCTTTTGGCTACTGCGGCCGCTTTCGTGACTTTGCGGCTTTTAATAGTAGAGAAATGTGACTTTTTGACTACTGCGGCCGCTTTCGTGACTTTGCGGCTTCTAATAGTAGAGAAATGTGACTTTCTTTGGCCGAACGCTTCCACGGTACTGCACGCCGATCGACAAATGAAGGAATGTTGCTTTTGGCTACTGCGGCCGCTTTCGTGACTTTGCGGCTTTTAATAGTAGAGAAATGTGACTTTTTGACTACTGCGGCCGCTTTCGTGACTTTGCGGCTTCTAATAGTAGAGAAATGTGACTTTCTCTGGCCTAACTCTTCCATACTGGTACTGCACGCCGATCGACAAATGAAGGAATGTTGCTTTTGGCTACTGCGGCTGCTTTCGTGACTTTGCGGCTTTTAATAGTAGAGAAATGTGACTTTTTGACTACTGCGGCCGCTTTCGTGACTTTGCGGCTTCTAATAGTAGAGAAATGTGACTTTCTCTGGCCTAACTCTTCCATACTGGTACTGCACGCCGATCGACAAAGTCGCTAAAATTAGCCACCAATCAGTATTGCCGGTTCAGCCAGTCCTTAACCAAGCGGTGTCGTCTGCTCAGTACGCGGTACGCATCTACCTACGTAGAACAACATAAATTATACGTCGATGGTGGGTGGGTGTTTGGGGGGTTAACGTCCTTTTCCACCACATAGGGTGATATCAAAGACGGGGCAACGATGAAAAAGCCAGCACAAATATTTGGCCCCAGCCGGGATACGAACTCACGACCCGAGCATTATATTAGAAGTCCTACGCTCTACCATTCGGCCACCCCGGCTCCCCAATTATACGCCGACCAGAGTCCCTACAATGGTTTCAGTGGTTGTATTGTGTCCTAAGTGACTGATTCTGATGCACGGATAAAGCGCAATGTAAGAAGGCTGCTTTTTTTGTTTGATTTGGTTACATGTAACATTTCCAAGTGAGTGTACGTATTATTAATTTCTTTGCTTTATGTTTTTCTTTCTTTTTTGTGGTTTAAGTTTCTGTTTTTGTTTTGGTTTGGTTTATGGTTCATTTTTTTTTCTTTTCTTTACTCTCATTCCATCGCTATTGCAAAATTTGCCCCATGGATTTTTATTGCGGTAGATTGTTGTTACCCGGTATGTGTGTGTGTGTGTGTGTGTATGTGTGTGTGTGTGTGTGTGTGTGTGTGTGTGTGTGTGTGTGTGTGTGTGTGTGTGTGTGTGTGTGTGTGTGTGGCTTTGTTTTGTTGTTTGTCTAGTTTAAGAAAGTGTGTATATTCTTTCTCCGCCTTATGGTGAACATTTATTATGGATGGAGTAATTAATATTCAATGCACCTAGGGGGTCCTGAATAAATTCTTCTGTATCTGTATCTGTTACTGTGCTGTGTATAAGTACATGTGATATATGCCTCAATGTGAATAGACCACCTGTAGCCATGCTGGCTGAATGGATACATACATATATATGTATATTTACACATGTGTGCCTGTATCCCCTCATGGGGCTTCTGGAAATAAAACTGAAACTGAAAAACTGAAGCAATCGTTTTCCGCTGTGTGTTGTGCGTCTGACAAACGTAATCAGTGAGATGTGCAACGGACAAACAGAAACGTTACTAGCTGTCAGGACTACGCGCGTACGGAAATCGGTGCTGACGTGAACATGCTTCAGTTTCCGCGGAATCTGTCATGACGCCACTTAGGCACCTGCACAGTTACAGGTTTTGTAATCAGTTTTGGCGCTGAGCCAACAGAAGCGTACTCGGTGACGCGGCACCACACTGAGTTTTCCAGTAGCGTAACAACAGTCGTAGAATTTCAATGTCCGAGCGCTCGCGCAAAGTGTAAACAAGAGTGTGTCGCATTAAGAGCTGTACTAATCATCAAGAAAGAGTATTTCGGGCTGATAGGCGCACTCACGAGTGACACTGTTCCAGATTATTTATTATCATTATTATTATTATTATTATTATTATTTCGGTTTTCAAGTTTTTCAAACTAGCAGCCTCGTTTTGAATACCTCGCGCATACTCATTTCCAGGCGTGGCGTGTACCCAGCTCGTTGTGCTTCACCATTCGCCCAATCTTTATGATTTTTATGCTCGCACATCGTTCTAAGCAATTTTCGAGCAGGTGTCCAGCATCACACCACTTAATAATAATAATAATAATGAGTATTGTATAGGCGCTTTACCCAGTTTCGTGAATCGGCTCAAAGCGCCGCGAACTGAATCCAACACGCACGCTCACGTGAACCGCACGGATTCTTTCACACACTGGACACATTACAATCACGTGGTACATTTCACACAAACACATTACAATCACGTGGTGCGAAGGGTCAGCTCAGCTATTTAAATTTCGGAATTTAGAATTGCATTTATTTTTTTCAAATTTGGTGGGCTGAACATTTCCAAAGCAGAGGGGGAGGAAGCCGGAGTACCCGGAGAGAACCGACGATCGGCCCGAATGAACGGTGCCACGTACGAGAAGGAAAAATTCTTTGCCCCGAGTGGGACTGGAACCTCCGACCTCTCGCGTTGGTGACAAGTCTCTTAACCACTAGACCACCGACCGCCCTTAGGCACCTGGACGGTGACAGCATCTCAAGTGCTGGCACTCAGTCAACATACGCGTACACAATGGCGCGGATAACACACCGAGCGAGAGTGTTGTAGCAACAGCAACCGCTCAGTCGTAAAATCTGAATGTTCGACCGCTCGCGCAAAGTGTAAACAACACTGTATCGCATTAAGAGCTCTACTAATCATCAAGATAAAGCATTCCGAGCGTACAGGCGCAAGTGAAACTGTTCCAAAACAGAAGACACTTGCGTGCTTGATCTTTGTGTGGGGGGGGGGGGAAATTAAAAATTGAGACCAACCACAAATGACTTAAAAATAATCTGCCTAAAAACAGGCTTCCTAATTCATGAAATAGGCAACTTTTCATAATCATTTCACACTTCAGGCAATGGGCTGCCCAGTGCATCAAATTCGACAAAGTCTCTGCCTGTTTAAGTGCCATAAGTGCGTTGAATTCGTGATGCTTAATTCGTACGTCATTCCTTTGACGAGCTGTCTTTTACAAATGTTTTAGTCATGGAGTCTGATCTTACTATTGTTATTTCTGGAGTTTTTATGGAAGTCATTAACTCTGGTGCTGTTGCAGCTGGAGGCATAAGGGGGAGAGAGTGAGAGACACAGGGGAGGGGGGGGAGAGAGAGAGAGATTTTATAAGCCAAACTCCTTGTGTGATTTCATGATCTCCTTTACTTGTCGACGAAGCCGAAGACAAAATTAATTTCCTTTTTTAAGGACAATGAAGTTATCTGTATCCGTATCTGTATCTGTATTTCATGAATTGAGTAATGGGCTTCCTAGGAATGGGAATAGCCCGTTTAACACACTGCTTTCCCTAAACAAGTTTCAGTCAAAAACAGTCAAACGAGCAGATAATGCGTGGTTTCATTGGCATTTCACTCCCAAGCAAGGTCGAAAATCGAAGAACAAAAAAGTCTGAAACCGCGCGCGAGAGAAAAAAAAAAAAGCCACACGTCGGTTTGAATTACTGGCTATAACGACTTTGCTATTTCCCGACACAGCTGGATATGTATCGCGCCTCATTTTGCATTTTGTTCGCTCGTATCCGCTTTTTCTTTTATGATTATGTAAAGTTGGTTTTAAAATGCAGGTTTACGTGTAAGGATATATCCTGTCGGAGATATAATCTGCATGTTTACAGTGGGGAAACGAAAATACCCCGAGCTTGCGAAAGGGCATGTAGGGCAGGGAACGTGTGGACTGTTGATTGGCTGGCTGATAACTTCTGGGGTTTAAACGGGCCAATTCCATCGCTGCTAAAGCCAGCTTATGTTTTAGGACAGTTTCGCTCGTGAGTGCGCCTGTACGCTTGAAATACTCTATCTTGGTGGTTAGTACGCTTCTGTCGGCTCAGTTCGATCATTACAGACGCTGTCACTGTACAGGCCGAAGGACACAAATACACAGGGCCTCAAAATGCCTATAATTATATTTCCTATTAGCCTCAGGCATCATAATCACCCCTAAAAATACTTCAGTCAGTTACTACCTTGAACAGACCGTTCAAAGGCACGCACCTGCCAGGGGTTTTAAAAACTGTGAATGTCTCCTTTCCGCTCAGGCCGCATTGTAGTAATGCACGTCTACTTTCTCTTTAAGCCAGAGAGCCAGTTCACACAAATCCGCCGGCGTCACTTGTGCTCGATCTCTGTGGAAAAAGTCCCAGCTTCACTGGCAGCTTTTTGCAACTGCCTGGCATGAGCCTTGACCTACATAACAAAAAAAAATCATGCTTTTTCATGACAACAAAAAACACTACTGATTAGCACACTTGCCAAACAGGGTACCTCAAATAAACACCAAACATGACCCCCATGCTCAGTTTGTGTCCTTACGCCTGCAGGTGGTGTGATTATACTATTATGTTCTGAGCACCCCCTCAGTAAGAACTAAAACATATGGTCAGAGATCCTTTTCCTTTCAGGCTCCAGCTCTTTGGAACCAACTTCCTAAACCGCTTAGACACACAGAGTCCAGTGCCAGCTTCAAACGCTGCCTCAAAACCCACTTATTTAAAACTGATTACTGATTTACTCTGCCCTTCCACACCGTGTCAGTCTGCTTGTTGTGAGTTATTGTTTAACTTTGAATGTTCCCTGTGAGTCTGTGTATGAAAGTGGTGTATGTATTTATGATGTACGGCGCTTAGAGCCTGTTTTATTTCATGTATAGGCGCCTTATAAGTCGTCCTTATTATTATTATTATTACAGATACCACGAAAACTGCTCAGAACGATCTGTGAGCGTAAAAATAGCAGCATTAGCATCTTTCAACACGTACTTAGAACGTAAAAAAGTTCGCGTGTTACATGCACGTATTTCCAACACGCGGCTTTTACGCTGAGTGCAATCGTCGTCAAAACTTTTAGCGCCAGAAAAACCTCTCCGCCATTTTGATTTACCCCCCCCTCCCCCCCCCCACCCCGTGGTGAAAAGGTGGAGTAATTTGTGAGAGGAGTACTTTTGTCTGGTTTTCTTTGACCGTGCATATGTTCTGAATGAACTGTGTTAGCTATGGGCAATTTTCAAGCTTGTCCCATGAACTTTGGGGATCAGAGCGATTTAATCATCAGCCGATTGTGCTTCTTGATTTGTTTGCGGAATTGAGCGAAAAACAGTTTAATTTTGTGGGGATGCTTTCCCGAACGTCTGTATGCTTGTCGTTTGTGCGTGGTTGATATTGTTTCGTCTTTCGATTAACTTTTCCTTCAGTATTAATCTGCGGCGTCGACAATCGTTCTGGTTGCCGATAAAAAAGAAATGATTGCTTTCCGTTTCGATATAAAGGCAGATATTCATTTCTCTCTCTCTCTCTCTCTCTCTCTCTCTCTCTCTCTCTCTCTCTCTTTTAGCTGAGTAAAAAGTTAACTTAAGAATCAAGAAAATTTAGATTTGGCTTGTATAGCAACAATAATAAATTCATATTTAATACTCTCTCTCTCTCTCTCTCTCTCTCTCTCTCTCTCTCTCTCTCTCTCTCTCTCTCTCTCTCTCTCTCTCTCTGGGGAGCCGGGATGGCCGAATGGTAGAGCGTTGGACTTCTGATGCTCGGGTCGTGAGTTCGTATCCCGGCTGGGGCCAAATATTTGTGCTGGCTTTTTCATCGTTGCCGCGTCTTTGGTATCACCCGTATGCGGTGGAAAAGGACGTTAAACACCCACCCCACCCACCCTCTCTCTCTCTCTCTCTCTCTCTCTGTTTATATACATGTATGTATCTTCTCGCCCCCATCTCAACCTCCTCCCACTACAAGAATCCAAGAAACCAACAATAGAAAATAGATACAGGTACAGACAATTACAAGTAAACTTAAATAATAAATCACTCCAAGTTTTTGGAATGTGCGTGCATGAGTGCGTGTGCGTGTGTGTGCGCGCGCGCGCGCGCGCGTGTGTGTGTGTGTGTGTGTGTGTGTGTGTGTGTGTGTGTGTGTGTGTGTGTGTGTGTGTGTCTGTGTCTGTGATCACCACCACCACCACTTTGACCTGACTTCCACACTTCCCCAAATTTGCCACGTCTGAACTACGCACTCGAACCAAACGACTACGTTTAGACCACAGTCACAGTGCCGTACGATCGACTCCCCACCACACTCCAAGCGCGGAGACGCCTGAGGGCATGTGGAAAGGACTACCGCGCTCTTGCGCAGATACACCGCAGATACACCGCAGATACGGATTTCAAACAAAATACCACGTATTCCGATAAAACACAATGCTGCGCGTGACACCGTAGAAATGCTTTAAAATTTTACAACAACAACAAAAATCACAAAATTCCAAGAGCCAAAGACTCACGTGTAGAGTAAATTTCAACAAATTCCAATATTCCGGGTTGTTGTTTTTTTTTTTTTGTTTGTTTGGGTTTTTTGGTTGTTGTTTTGTTTTGTTTTTTTTGGGGGGGGTGTTTGTTTGTTTTTGTTTTTTGGGTTGGGTTTTTTGTTTTGTTTTTGTTTTGGCTTTTTGTTGTTTTTTTGCAGTGACCGCATACCCCCTCATTCCTATGCCGTCTGCTGGCTCTTGTGCCAGCCGCACATGAATACCAATAGTCCGCATGCCAGGCTCATTTTTCACTGTTTTTCTATCATCTGGCCTGGAACTTATTTATAAAGCCAACAAACAGCCCCAGTTTGCGAATTTTTACTCTGGACGCATTGTACTATATTTAGCGGAATTAATGCTACATGACCCGGAAGGTATTAGTGTTGTGTAACCTGCATGGCCTGATCTTGGGGACGGCCGGTGGTCTAGTGGTTAAGAAACTTGTCACCAGTGCGAGAGGTCAGGGGTTCGAGCCCCACACGAGGAAAAAGAATGTTTCCTTCTCGTGTGTGGCACCAATCATCCAGGCCGATCGTCGGGGGTTCTCTCCGGGTACTCCGGCTTCCTCCCCCTCTGCTTCGAAATGTTCAGCTCCCAAAATTTGAAAAGTACATGTAATTCTAAATTCCGAAACTTAAATAGCTGAGCTGACCCTTCGCACCACGTGATTGTAATATGTTTATGTCCAGTGTGTGAGAGAATGAGTCTGATTCACGTGAGCGTGCCTGTTGGGTTCAGTTCGCGGAGCTTTGAGCCGATTCAGGAAACTGGGTAAAGCGCCTATACAATACTCATTACTATTATTATTATTATTATCTTGTCACGAGGGCTGTTTGTGAAGTAAAGCTCTTTGTGTGCATGGCCTTCGGCTATACGCAGCAGCGTGGCTTCCGTCCGGAAGGGCGTCATCAGAACTGGACAGATATAGGGCTGCTTTAGCTTTGTGGCAGACCCTCAGCTGGTCACGATGACACTCATGAACAGTCCGCCCACTAACATTATCTAACATCCCGCCCACTGCTGATTGATACCCTTTCGTAGGGCCCTGCAGCCACAGACGTAGGCGTCACGATTTGTTGACTCTGATTTGCATCTTTGCCACTTACGTGATGTGTGATCGTTATAATATCACAGATGCACATGAGCGGCTGAGTGAGCGAGTGAGTGAGTGAGCACGGAGAATGACCATACCACGACAGAATATGTACGAGCTATATTCCGTATATTCTGGCCATCCGTGGATGCAAACTGCACGCGCCGATTTCGCCTCTCGTCGTATCTCTGCCAGTGTTGGTGATTACTACGCACAACTAGGTCGATACGCAAATATCCGTGCACTGCGTGTTTGACTCGTTGGCAACCAGAAACCTCTCGTCCGCCCGAGACACACGAAGCAACCAGGTGGTTTCAAGGGGGTCGCCAAAGCACTATGCCAACAACTGATCACATTCGTTTCGACCACAAAGTAGTTCGCTGGAAACGTGAGCCTAGTTTGATTATCGTCGGTTTAGTTGTACATCTTTAGCATGTTGTTAACAGATTTCATAGCACTTTACGGGGAGCCGGGGTGGCCGACTGGTAGAGCGTTGGGCTTCCAGTGCTCGGGTCGTGAGTTCGTATACCGGTTGGGGCCAAATATGCGTGTTTCCTTTTTCGTCGTTGCGCCGTCTTTGATATCACCCGTATGTGGTGGAAAAGGACGTTAAACTCCCAAACACCCACCACCCTCATACCCGTTTACACCTCTATATATTGCCAAAAACACGGAAAAGGACACCAGGAGATAAATACCGCTTAACTCGGGAACCAAGCCAATGATACGTCTTGAAAAGGTACGACCTCGACCTCTTAGCCACGTGACTGGGGTTAAATAACGCTGTTTCGCCAATTGTCCAGACTGTGGCTGAGGCTAGACGGAAGTGACATCACAGTCAAGCGACCTGTGTCATGGATAGGGATATATAAAAGGAAACCCTGAAAATAATGCTGAGGGTCCGATGACACAGGCCAGGAAAAACTTGTCCTTAAGGACTGACAAGCTATAGGACGTAAAGCTCAAACCATTCATTCAATGCTGAGGGTGCTTTCGTACATGGTGACCGTGAGGTCATATATTGTGCTGCTAAGTTTGCCCTCTCCATTCTGCTTCCTGACACACGCTTACGGACATTGATATCGTCTTTGAAGCCACTTGGAAACCCCCCCCCCCCCCCCCCGCATTGACGTGTTACCACCGAGACGGCATAAACACTCAAGCAGGCACGTGCTAACAGTAGACACTGTGGGAGTTGATCCCGATCACTTACTGTTGGACAATTGCCGCTTAAGGTATATTTAGACACTTTACCTGAATTTTTTTCTGTCCGTTGGGTCTCTCTCTCTCTCTCTCTCTCTCTCTCTCTCTCTCTCTCTCTCTCTCCTTTTTTTTGTGAGCGGCGGGGAAAACCCAACACCCCTCATAAAAACCAACATAAGGGTCCGTGAGGATGAACTCTTTCACTTGAGCTGGCGAAGAGGCAAAGAACAAACAAAAAAAAAACAACAACAACAACCAACAATAAATTTAAAAATAAACCAATGAGATAAAAAGCAGAAAAAAAGCAAAGCCAAAGGCAATAAAAGAAAGAAGGAGGAATGGCCCCATCCTATAAAGCTGTTACTCCACATTTCAGTTATATTGTCCGTTTTATTGTTATCCGGTTTTCTCTCTCTCTCTCTCTCTCTCTCTCTCTCTCTCTCTCTCTCTCTCTTCAAGTCTGTATAAGACCTATCAAAGACACTAGATCCGCTACGCTATAGCGGATCTAGAATCTTAGGAGAGTGAGGGATCACACACACACACACACACACACACACACACACACACACACACACACACACACACACACACACACACACACACGTCTCACAACTCCCGCCAAAAAGAACGTAGCAACATAGTGTGCACGTGAGGTGTCAGTCTATGACGCAGATTTTTTCTCTGTAGAGAAACAACTTAAAAAGAAACACCCTGTGTTTCGTCTTGAGCGATCCGTTGCCCCGCGGTAGTGTTGGCGGGCGGCGAAACAGGACGGGCTCCACGCTTGCCCCTCGGTTGGGCAACTACAGCTAATACGTCTGTGATTCAGCGTGAAAAGTGTTTGCCAACTCTTTTGGCGGCCACAGATAGTTCTTCCAGCCGAGTGGAAACTCGTTTGAAGAAGATGAAGTCTCTATCTCGGCCCATCAACTTCCACGTGTTGACCAGACCTCTCAATCAGGTTTTTCCTCCGTTCCTTCACACGCCCAGGAAAAATAGAAGAAGAAGAAAGAAAAAAAAAGAAAAAAAACGTGGCCTCGGAGAGAAAGATGATGTTCCGTTTTTCTGGTGCGGTCGATTTTAACAATTTTTCATCTTTCATTACCTGCATAGTTTTGATTTTTCTTTTTTCTTTTTTTTTTTTCTTTTTTTTTTGTCTTTCTTTTTTTTTTTGGAAATGCTGTGAAGGCTGTTGTCTTGATATTTGATGTGATTCAGGTTAGGTTAATTTATTATCCTCAACTGAAGTTTTTTTTAAAAAATGCATTCTTCTTTTCTCTTCGTCCGGTCTCCGTTATCGTGGATTCAGTACCCAGAACATTGTGCACATCGCATACACGGTTTCAGCTGAACGTTAAAGGTCTAATTTTTAGTTAAAGTCCCATTTTTAAAGATTCTTAATGCTCACAGATCGTTTGAGCTGTTTTGGTTGTGTCTAGCATCACACCACGTAGACTCCTGCACAGTGACAGCATCTCAAAGGCTAGCGCTGAGCCACCAGCAGGCCTCACATATTCCACGCGAACAACAAGGAGTCGGCTATAAGGCATGCGTCACGGTCGATGGCTGACCAGGAGGATTAGAATTTTCGCCGGTTCACACAGCCCGTAGACGGCACTGTCGCTCATTCACAGCTCTACTAATCATTAAGGTAGACTTTTTCGAGCGTACAGGCACACTGGCATTCGTAAGCGAAACTTCCAAAATGTAAGCTTGGGTCTGTGAAGCCTGGTAAACATAGAAATAGCATGCTTACGTACCGCAGAAGTGGTCATTGGATAATAATAATAATAATAATAGAGTATTGTATGGGCGCTTTACTCCGTTTCTTGATTAAGCTCAAAGCGCCGCGAACTGAACCCAGCAAGCACGCTCACGTGAATCACACGCATTCTCTCGCACGCTGGACATGAACACATTACAATCACGTGGTGCGAAGGGTCAGCTCAGCTATTCAAGTTTCGGAATTGCATTTTATTTTAAAATTTTGTGGGCTGAACATTTCCAAAGCAGGAAGGGGAGGAAGCCGGAGTACCCGCAAAGAACCCCGTGCGTGTGTGTGTGTGTGTGTGTGTGTGTGTGTGTGTGTGTGTGTGTGTGTGTGTGTGTGTGTGTGTGCGTGCGTGCGTGCGAACGATCTCGC
>JACVVK020000020.1:2702500-2705000 GCA_018292915.2 Batillaria attramentaria
AGTCCTCTTAAACTTCCTCACTACACTGGCTGTGAATTTTTTTTTAAAATATGGCCAAGAAAGTAGTTTACTGCTTTGAATGCTTTCATTTACGGCAATGTCGCGCTTGGCTTAAAATCTGAGCGGAATCAGGCGATTTTCAATGGGTATGTTGGTTTTTGGCACTGTACGCAAGAAAATAGCCCAGAAAAGACACAACAACCTTGCGACCCTACCCCAGTCCTACTAAACGTCCTTACTACACTCGTCCCGTTTCGAGAAAAAAAAAATGAGTAATTTTTATTGAAGTTGGCCTAAGCTCAGCAGTTTACCCGGCCCAGATTGAGGAAATGAGTTTCTCGATTCAAAAGAGAGAAAACAAATCTGGAAGCGGGTGGGTGGGTGGGTGTTTGCGAGTTTAACGTCTGTTTTCCACCACGTAAGGGCGATATCAGAGACGGGGCAACGAGAAAAAGGCCGGCACAAATATTAAATTTTGACGCCAGCCGGGATTCGAACTCACGACCCGAGCATAGAAAGTCCAACGCTCTACCATTCGACTATCCCGGCTCTCCATCTGGAAGCAACAATAGGAAGGGTTCAGTGATGACACAGTATTGGGGCGCCCCCGTGTCTGGCGAGGTAATAGACCAAAATGTGAAAGATCGCATCATTTGCACTGCGTACTTGCGGCGCGCTGTCAAAATTACCAATCAGTGCTCAACAGCTGCGGCGTTTGGCTTGGTTAAACAGGCAGCCCCAAAAGGGGACTACGTAGAGAAGGCGACTCTACGTCCGTAAACACGGCTATCTCCGCTTATGCGCATCTTGTGGTAATGTTTTAGTCTCAGCTTTAGTCAGCTGCGGCGTTTGGCTTGGTTAAACAAGCCACCAAAATGGGACTTTGTAGAGAAGGCGACTCTACGTCCGTAAACACGGCTATCTCCGTTTATGAGCATCTCGTGCTTATCTTTTAGTCTCAGTTTAGTCAAGGTAGTCTCGGACTTAAGGCCGTTCTTAACCGGGCGGACTTTTGGTTCGCGAACTAGGTTCGAAGAGTACGGCGAACTAGGTTCGCGCACGTTGTTTTTTAACCGACCAAATACTTGTGCGCAAACCCTGGTTCGAAAGGTTCGCCGAACTAGGTTCGAGGACTGCATAGCGTGTCGTGGGAACCCTCGCGATCCTTTTGCCGATTCTGCGCTCTGATTGGCTGCTCGGGGAGAGCTGTTGTGCGCATGTACATAGTTGAGGAAAATGGCGGACGGATTGGCGTCTACCGACTCACTTCACATTTCCCTCTCTTGCGCTCTTTTCCTCTTTTTTCCTCTTCCTCGGCTTCCAAGAGTTCACTCAAAACGATAACTACCGCAAATGCCTGGTCGTCTCGATCTACGAAGGCGGCCATTTTGGTTGTTTACGATTGTCTCAACTTCCGAGTCCACCTTGCCACGGTTCGGGCGATGACGTATGCATATCATTAACGGTCGGTTAAGAAAGAGAACTAGTCCGGCCGAACCTTTGGAACTACGTACGTGCGCGCGCTTGCCCTGTTCGTATACAATACTCAGTTTGCCGAACAAGTTCGCCAGACTGGTGGTTCGCCCGGTTAAGAACGGCCTTTAGATGTGCGGCACAGACTTACAGTTCATCAGATACAAGCCTGAATTGCAAGCTGATGGGTATTAACATGCGTAGCATCGTCTTCTCTGCGTAGGCTTGTTTGGACGGCTTGTCAAGGAAACAGCGCGAGAGAGATAGACAAGTGATGAGGGAGGAGGATGGAGCGGGGGGGGGGGGGGAGAGAGAAGTGGATATATAAGGATCGGACGAAAAGGAATGATGACAAAGGTATTTTATTGAACTATTCAGGGTCCTGTTGACCTACCTACGCAAAAAGAACAGACGAGGTTTGGGGGGAGGGGGGGGGGGGCTTTTTGTCTTTCGCACTTTATCAACTTTTTTTCTGTACGTTTTGTCACAAGTAGATTTGGTACGTTGTTTTTGTGTGAGAAACTCTAGACCATTAAGGTTCTCTTTTCGGATTCTTTAAACAAAACAAAAACAAAAATAAAAAAAGAAAATTCTTATACTTTCGAATCACAAATAGGTTTAGTGTGGGTTGTATTCTGTCGAGGAAACTCTTTCCGTTTCTGTTCTGCCGAAAGTTTCCTTCGGGAACCCTTTTGGCTATTTATAAAAAAGAAAAAAACACTTTCTCTGTGTGTTTAATAGTCACAAATAGGACTATTGGTTGTATTCTGCCAGGGAAAATATTGTTACCCTCCACCACGAAATGAGTCGTCTTGTAACATGAACAAATAGCACAAGAAGACTCATGTCGTGGTGGAGGGTCACAGGTCCGTTGCTGTACTCCCGGAATTCTCTTTCTGGAACTCTTTTGGTTTTGTTTTGTTTTGTTGTTGTTGTTGTTCCATGTTGGGTAATATAGTCTCACGCAAAATGAACTTGACAGATTTGTTTTTTGCACTTTATGCAAGACAGCAGTCATAAGTTCACG
>JACVVK020000020.1:2707500-2740000 GCA_018292915.2 Batillaria attramentaria
TCTCTTTGCTAAATCACAAAAACAATAAAACAGAAAAGAGAAAGCGAGAGAGAGAGAGAGAGAGAGGGGGGGGGGTCTCTTTAACTACCTGCTACTATATTACGAGGGGGCAAAAAAAAAAAAAACAGAGAGAGAGACAGACCGACAAACAGGCTGAGAGCCAACCAATTGTGATGTGGAATCAATCTGCAGTGTAAAAGTGCTCACGCTCTTTGCACGTTCGCGACTTGCGAACCGATTGCACAGCGACAGGTGTCCGGTACAGAGTGGTTGACAAACAAACTGGGCTTGTCAGGCGAACTGCGAGCTGCTTCCCGGGCCCGATGGGTATCGCGACTAACAACAAACCCATGTTCCTCCTTGTCTGTCGGTTGCTCAGGGCAGTTCAGCGCTAATGGAGCGGGAAACGTAATGTTGACACCGTAAACTGTATTACTTGTGGTACGCGCGTCTGTCGGTAGTTTGGTAAACGCGTAACCGATCGCTGGCCTCGAGTCACTATCCATGTACCGCACTTGCCATATGGGTTTATGCCCAGTCAGTGACCATTCGGTGACCGAATAATTATTCCAAGAAGTGTAGTCAAAATGGAAGCGAGTGTTTCCGGTGCTACTCCGCCTCAAAAGTAGCACAGCGGCCAGGATTGAGTGTTTCCTTGTTGAAGTTCACAGAAGCCAAGCCTTTTTTTTTCTTTTTTTTTCTTTTCTTCTCTTGTTTGTTTGTTTGTTTGTTTGGGGGTTATTTGTTTGTTGTTTGTTTGTTTGTTTGTTGTTGTTGTTGTTTTGGGGGGAGGGGGCATTTGCACTTATAAGTGTGCCTGTGCGCTCCAAATTGTAGAGCACAATGCCGTCAACAGACTGTGCGAGCCGACGAAAATATACATTCTCCTGCTCAGCGGGTGACCGCGGCCTCAAACTTAGCTGACTACTTGTGATATTCGCGTCGCATGTACCCTTCTGCTGGATCTGCGCCAGCCTGTGAGATGCTGTCACTGACCGATCAGGTGTCTAAGTGGTACGATATGTTAGACACCGAGGCCAAAGCCTCTTTACTCTGCCTTGTAAAGGCAAAACACAACACGTCCATGACGTCACTGTCAAGCGTAATGGTCTTTTTTTTCAAATGGACTTACTGCTTTTTTTTCCATGTTTCAGGCATAACAAACTACACGTGCTTCCCTCCTTGTAGTGTTTGTAAAAAAAAAAAGGTTGCCAGACCACGCCCTGTGTTGTGCTCATTATGCCGCGGGACGCGATTGGCTGAATTCTGGGGGGCCCTTTCGGCTGTCAGGAGTGGAGTCGTCCATTATGAGCATAGAATTGATGAAAGAAGGGTCTTTCATACGTTTTTAATAACAATAATAATAGTAATAATAATAATGATAATAAACAGTATTGTTTTTACCCATTTCTTGAATTGGCTCAAAGCGACGCGAACTAAACCCAATACGCACGCTCACGTGAATCACACGCATTCTCTCACGCACTTGGCATGGAACACATTACAATCACGTCAGTGGTGGGGAGGGTCAGCTCGGCTATTTCGAACTGCATTTATTTTCAAATTTATAGGCTGAACATTTTAAATGAACGGTGCCACATACGAGAAGGAACAATTTTTGGCCCCGATTGGGACTCGAACCTGACCTGCCGCATTGTGACAAAGTCTCTTAACCACTAGACCGCCGACCGCCCCAAGAATGAAAAACATGTCGGACCGGCCCCCGTAGTGTAGTGGTTAGCACTTCGGACTATGGACCGGGAGACCCGGGTTCGAGTACCAGCCGAGGCAAGCGGGATTTTTTCAACCTAGGTCGGCTCCTACGCAGAGCGGGTGTGCTATGGGCCCCAATGGGGAGGCTGTTGCCACACAGCCGAGCTTCACCCACTTCACGGGTGCGACTTTGTGGGTGCTTCCCTTGGTATGACACGTCTTATGATGTGGAGGATTACACGGCCGGCACCGCAGGTGCCGTAGTTCCGGGGCCTGGTTAATGCCGGGATATGTATGACAGGAAGCGTGGAATGCGGCCCTGTCCCGCAGTCCCAAACCACACGGACCTCCATAGCATCATCTTAACATCATCCTCATCTCCATCATCATGCATAATAAAAATTGCCCCAACTTCCGAGCCCTCCGTGGATTCCACCCATGACCTGGGAGGAACACCACTGGAGCCGGCAAAGAGTTGTGGCAGCAAACAAAAAAACAAAAAAACAAAACATGTCGGTGTGTCGTGACGGGTTAATAAGCTTACCAAAGGTGGGCGATATGCTGTTTTCTCGCGGGCATCATCAAACAGGACCCTCGTTAGAGTCTGTAATGAGATGTTTGCCCGTGCAGTCCCAACAGGATGGAGGTTTACCGATGTGGAATTGATAAGCATTGAGCTCGGTGCCCGATGAAGACGGCAGATTTCTAGATTTGAGTTTCTTCCTTTCTAGTAAGAGGCCATTTTCGACTGTTTGGCAAACACCGACACTGTGTCTCTATCCGCTGTACGTGACCTGATAAGTTTTGCATGGACATTATCGAATGTTGGGTGTGCGGAGCTGTGCTCTCTCTCTCTCTCTCTCTCTCTCTCTCTCTCTCTCTCACACACACACACACACACACACACACACACACACACACACACACACACACACACACACACACACTCTCTCTCTCTCTCTCCCTCTCTCTCACACACACACACACACACACACACACTCTCTCTCTCTCTCTCTCTCTCTCTCTCTCTCTCTCACACACACACACACACACACACACACACAAACACTCTCTCTCTCTCTCTCTCTCTCTCTCACACACACACACACACACACACACACACACACACACACACACACACACACACACACACACAAAGTAATGATTCTGTGATACGAAAAACGCCAGTAACAAGATATTCCTGCCAAAGATAAAGCATAACGGTGATGGTTTCCGACAATCACCGAATCAGTCAATACTTCCGTCTATCAGTAAATATTCGGACAGCACACTGCACGTATGAGAACTGCCTCGCACTATTTGGACACACACTCGATCCCTGCTCCTCGCAGATTCCCGGGGCTCCTTGTAGACTTACAAACCGCGTGCTTTACCCTCGTGCTGTTCTCCCCCTGCGCGGTTTTTGCTGCTGATCAAGAGATTCTGGAGAAATTTGCGGAAACAGAGCGATGTCGATGGTGGCTGATCGTAAATCAGCGTCGCATCGGACACCTTCAAGTGACTGCGGCTGCATTTCAGTAAGGTTACGCAACACTAAAAGCCTCTGGGACATGTAGTAAGAATTCCGCTAAATATAGTACAGAATTGTTTGCCCTTTTTAATTTGTGTTCAGAGTGAAAAATGGCAATTTGGGGCGTTTTGTTGGTTTTGTAAATAAGTTTCATGCCAAGTAATCGTAAAAATAGGAAAAATATGGACTATTAATAGTAAAACTAGGGAACATGTGGACTATTTGTATTCATGCGCGGCTGGCGCAACAGCTAGCAGACGACAGAGGAATGAGGGGATATGATTGTGGTCGCTGCCGGCTAGCATTTTAAAAAAAAAAACGGAATATGGAATTTGTTAAAATTTACCCCACACATGAGTTTTTGACTGCTAGATCTTTGTGGTTTTTTTTTTGGGGGGGGGGGGCGGGGGGGGGTGAATTTTAAAGCATTTCGAGGGGTGTCAGGCGCAGCATTATGTTTAATAGGAAGATATAGCATTTTCTTTGAAATCTGTATCTATGTTGTGTAGCCTAATGCACCTGCTGGGGAGCCGGGGTGGCCAAATGGGTAGAGCGTTGGACTTCTAATGCTCGGGTCGTGAGTTCGTATCCCGGCTGGAGCCAAATATTTGTGCTGGCTTTTTTATCGTTGCCTCGTCTTTGATCATCACCCGTATGTGGTGGAGAAGGACGTTAACCCCCCCCCCCCCCCCCCCAAACACCCATCCCACCCTAATGCACCTGCTAGAAGTTGGGCAGGCTGCCCATTGAGTCACTGCGCACCAGACGGGGTGTCACTGTGGGGGCAGACGGGGACTGGCATGGGTGTGAACTGTTTGTCGTGATCAGTCTCACTGGGAGTCACCTCACTTCAAGACTGATGTGTCAGCGCCCCGCGTTGATGGGTCCCTGTTGGCAGCACCATTTTGATAACAGTTCAACTCTCGTATTCTCATATTCCACAGAAGGCAGCTTATGTTCTCAGTGGAACAGTTGCGCATTTGTGTAAGCTTGAAATGGTCTATCTTCATGATTAGTAAAACTGTGAATGCGATACAATGCTGTCCACAGGCTGTGCGAGCCCGCGAAAATTCAAATTATCGTGCTCAGTGGGTGCAGCCATTTTGACTTCTCCCCTAGGGTCTATGGCGTCCAAAGCATGTTTTTCAATTCCGGCTAAACTACTCAGACTACCGCTCCGACTTTAAATAAATAAATAAATAAATAAAATAAAAATACTGGTTGTATCCATAAGAAAAGAAAGTGTGAATTCTGCAAAATGAATGCTGCATGAAGGAAATTTCTTGGATACAAGGTGCCTAATGTTACTTAGGCACACACAGATCACAGGGACGCCATCTTGAACACAACTGCAGGAATACGGGAAGATTTAATGAGTTGTGTCTTTGTTTTTATGTTGTTTCCATAGTAATGGAAACAACATCATAGGACGGGCTAAATTTTCCACGTTCATGGGCAAGCACCTGTGGTACAAACGCACGTCACTGCCGATCTCCCGCAGAGACGATTTTGCAAGTGTAACTCTGACAATGACGTAACAAAACGTGCGTCATCGATGCTGACATGTACGGTCCACCGAACGCGCTTCTCCTCCTCAGTGAGTGCCGTCTGTGCGTATGTGTGTGCGTGTGTGCGTGTGTGTGTGAATTGTGTCCAGGCCCGTTTCTTCGAAAATACTCACCCGAATGGCTTCAAATTTGGGGTATCCAAATATATCAAAATGTTACATTAGATGATTCAAGCGTGTGATGATTGCTTAAGTGATTTGGGAGTTATCGCCCTTTTGAGACAAGTTGGTTGTCTTTCGTGTACAGGCGTAATATTTATTTAAATCACTCAATTATTTGGCAGCAGATAGCTTGAATACGGACTCTGAACAGAGTCACTACTAGAAAATGGTCGCTCTTATAGTTTTCATGTAAACCGAGCCTGAGTTGACATTGCATGTGAACCCAGTTCAGATGCCTATTTCTCCGAAAATACTGAACCGATCGATTTCAAATTTGGGGTTTCTAAATGAATCAAGTTTGTTGAATAGAAGGCCCGATTCAGGTACGATTGCACACATGATTTGCGAGTTATCGCACTTTTCAGAAAAAGTGGCTTTCTGGCGTTTAAAGGCGTAATATTTACCTAAACCACTCCATTTTTTGGACATAGATAGCATGAATACGGACTCTCAACTAAGTGAATTTTGGAGGTTGTCGCTTTTATACTTTTGGCGTAAGCCGTACCTGATGAAAGTGCTGGTGAACACACTTTAGATCTCAAAATCGCTCCTACTATACATAGATAATGAGCCTGGGGTGCCATAAAAAATATACAAAAAAATTAGAAAAATTCACTGCAGCCGTTATCGTCAGTTGACTCGAAAATTTGTACTCACAGCACATTTCCTCTACAAGCCACACGCCTCACAAACATCGAAGAAGAGACGCACGCGCACTGACGTAAAGTAAGTGCGTCGTGTTTGATTGACGTGATGCTGTTTTTTCTTGGGGGTGTCTCGCCACTTTCTTTCCGAATTCCTCTGTTTGGAGACGTGGTGTATTTTACTTCTACTATGTCGCCTGTCGCCATCTTCGTGCAATCGCAGAGAAGACACGGGATATAACAGAATACAACTCCAATACTTTATGAACAGAATATGCACGGAGAACAAATTCATGAAAGAAGAAGAACCCAGAACGCTGTGCAGGGCTGCTTACGTACTGAACAGGTCAGATCCATCGCAGAAAAGGCACGCGCGCACTGACGCAAAAGGCAGTATCAGCGTCATTTTTCCGACGTCATGTTTGATTGACGTGATACTGGCATTTCTTGGGGATGTGTCGCCACTTTTTGGACGTTCTCTATGTGTAGACGGGGAAAGCGGGAGTTTCATTGATGTAGTGTGCTTTGTTTTTCCCACTGACTCTCACTCAATAGCATAGTAGAGTGAGAGAACACCACATAGGTCTCAATGGAGCACAAACGCGGCTCGCGCGAGTCTGTGTGTGTGTGTGCGTGTGCGCGTGCGTGCGTGCGTGTGAGTGTGTGCGCGCGCGCGTGTGTATGTCTGACATAACACATAGTTAGAAAACGTTCGCCGCGCAGACTTGTCTGTTAAACATATTGGGTCGGTATTAATTCGATCTTTACACTGCGCACGCAGCAGCAACACTTCAATTTTCATGGGCCTGCTTTCATTGCAAGAACTGTATCGAAGTTATTACGCCAAATGTATTATGCGTCATCCCAGTGAGCAAAAACGTCATAGATTTCAAAGAATACAACTTGACGTCTCTCTTCCAAAAACAAAATAAGTGTGACAGCCCGGTCAGAGAGAGAGAGAGAGAGAGAGTGTGTGTGTGTGTGTGTGTGTGTGTGTGTGTGTGTGTGTGTGTGTGGATACATGGCATTACAAAAGAACGACCGTGACGATAGCAGGTGATCAACTGGAAACAACATATTGGGCTGGTGGCCATCTTGTTCTGTATAGGATGGGGCAGATTTCGCTGCGCGCAGCAGCAAGTTTCAATGATACAAAACAAGACTGTGACGTTTCTTCAGACAATACATACTTTCACGCACACGGTGACGTAACGAAATCTGCGTCATTGACACCTTACGTGACGCTATGCTGCTGCGTTCTTTCTGGCGGGAGTTGTAAGACGTGTGTGTGTGTGTGTGTGTGTGTGTGTGTGTGTGTGTGTGTGTGTGTGTGTGTGTGTGTACGGATGAAACCACGGCTATCGCCCAAACCACCTCGTTGCTGGGCTTTTCACTTTGATATGAAATGGGCAGTCACATTCTCCACAGGTACCTTTCACGATTTTTCTCTTGCCGAATTTTTAGAAGAGTTATCTAAAAAAAAAAAAAAAAAAAATCTGTCATGTTATATATTTTGGCGAAAACGTTCAAATGCCTTCATTTTCAAGAATTTGGAAGTTCATACAATCATACTGAATGGGTTCGTAACACAGCTCTGTAGCTCTGACAGATTGTGAGGGGAAAAAATTCTGAGGTACGGGTGGTTTGCATATAAGGCCGACTGTCTATGAAAAGACTCCTTCAAATTACTCATCATCCCGGCGTTGTTGTCAGGTGTGACAACTGCACATATGACAGGAATTACTGCACTGTTATATCTTGAATATTAAGAATAACAGTGATTTTAGCTAAACATTTTTTTCAAGTGTCTGCGAGAAGCACCGGTTCAAAGAGTTTAAATTTTGCGATTTCCACATTCCACGGTATTCAAGTCCACGTTTCACCAGCCCTCTAGATTTTCCAGATTTTTTTTTTTTTTTTTTGGTAAAAATTCATTTAGCCAGGGAAGTCACAACAGCAACAGGGAAATCACAATACACGAACAAGCATACGACCTGCGTGAGGCTGACATCAAATGTTTGGTTCACAGACAAAATCTGTAAATGTCGTCACTGTCTCCGACAGTTTACCAGCCCTCTAGATCGTCTAGGTTTTATGTTAAGATTAATTCAGTCGGGGAAGTCACAACACCAGGATGGAAACCACAAGACAAGTAGACTCCAGTTCCCCTGAAAGACTGTGCTAGACTCCAGAGTGCAGTCCCTTTTCGGCGGGGCGTGAAAATGTGACTGCTTACACCCAGCGCCATTTTTAAAAATGGCGAATTTTTTTTGGAAAAGCAGAGATATGTGTGTCATATGATTCGATTTGAAACGAAGTCTTGAATATCCGACCACTTTTCGTTTGGGCAAAATCTTTGCCAGCGGACAATTATTGTTGCGCTTTGATGGCACTGTTTACGTGGTAGACTGATCCAACAGGATGTGAGTAAACGGCAAGGGGGTTGCACTCTGACAGGCAAGGGTGTTGCACTCTACAGGCAAGTATTATTGCACGGTGCAGACGATCACGTACCTGCCTTGTGGTGGAATAAGAGACGATTACAAAAGCATACACACCCGTGCTCTAGGACTGAATGTAATAATAGATCTGTCCATTCAGACAGAGACATGTTATGTATGTCTCTGATTCAGAAACACGCCTACTTTCACTCTGAAGACAGCCTGCCATCACTTGCGCCACTGAGGATCCCTCTGGGTTCAAAGCTGGTCAAGGATGACATAGTGCGCGACCTTGTGTTTGAGAGCACCGAGACAATTTAGGCCCGTCACGGTAGCGCAGTGAGCGCCATTTCCCCACCGTGCACAGAGGTACTTTCCACTGAAAGACTCTGTGCCCCAGAGAGTGAGACTGTGCCCCAGAGAGTGATAAACAAGCATCCTGTGTCACGGTGTCAGAGGATCTGCGTCAGTGAGGCTGACGTCAAATATTTAGTTCACGGACGACGTCATCTCTCTCTCTCTCTCTCTCTCTCTCTCTCTCTAGATCCACTACAGCGTAGCGGGTCTAGTGTCTATGGTATGGTATGGTATGGTATGGTATGGTATGGTATCCATCTCTCCTGAGATGCTCATGGTGCCGCAGGGCTGGAGGACGAAGCGGTGAAAGCCTGCTGCCGCTAAGCGCTACTTTATGTGCAAACCTCCACCCTGCTATTCACTCTGGTGCGTGCGACAGTATTTCTGTTTTACCACGCCACCACAGGCCTTACACACTTGCAGAGAGAAAGAAAAACGGCAACTGAAAACAACAACAAGCAACTGAACAAATAAAATGGCATGAAATTTGGAGAAACAACTTGGATGGGGCCATTCCTCCTGGTTATCAGATCGACAGAAGCAAATAACGGAGCACGCTGCGAACGATTTATTGAGCCAGCATCATTAATAACGGTCCTCAAAACATCTGCCTTGGGCGTATCTCTAAAACATTTCGACGCTGCGTGTAATTTTCTTTCTTCGCTTTTTTTTTTTTTTTTTTTGGGGGGGGGGTTGTTTTGTTTTGTGTCTTGTGGGTTTTGTTGTTGTTGTTTGTTTTGTTTTTTTGTTGTTTGTTTGTTTGTTTTGGGTTTTTTGTTGTTGTTTTTGATTGTTTTTTTGTTTTGTTTTTTTTCGTTTTGTTTCTTTCTTTCTTTCTTTCTTTTTTTTTTTGGGGGGGGGGGGGGGGGGAGGGGGCGAGCACTATACATGTATAATATTACGGACATTTTGGAGACTGCAAAACCAGTATCTTGCCATTATGATTTATAATGCGTATCAGTCCTTTTTGTTGTTGTTGTTGTTGTTGTTGTTGTTGTTGTTGTTGTTGTTGATGATGATGATGTTCATGTTTGGTGGTGGTCTGTCTGTCTGTCTGTCTGTCTGTCTGTCTGTCTGTCTGTCTGTCTGTCTGTCTGTCTGTCTGTGTGTTCGTTCGTTTTGGTTTGGTGTTTTGGGATTTTTTTTATTCCTTTTTACTTTCGCTCTCATCTTGTTGTTTATTTGTTTGTTTGTTTGTTTGTTTGTTTGTTTGTTTGTTTATTTGTTTGTTTGTTTGTTTTTGTCTGTTGGTTTTTCAACCATCGCCGTGTGGTTTAAACAAGTCATACAGCATGTATCTCTTTGCGGCTGAAGTATAGCTCAGTGACCAAGTCGGCTGTGTGCTCTCAGTCACACTTGTGGTCGTGGGTTTAGCGACGGATGAAGCTTCAGCAGGAGCTGAAACTGAACTAACGTTTCACGTTTGCTCTGGTCGTGCTCGTTGGGCCTGTTTGTCACACTAACGTTTTCATCGCACTCTAAGCAGAAACATCAAACGTGGCCGAGCTGTCAGTCTGCCTGCATTGAATACTGTTCAGATGGACTGTTCATTTAGGGTCGCTGTCCCTCTCGTCCCATAACCTGCTCGCTAGGTGACGGAGATGTTAAAGTCTCAATACGTTTGTCAGACACACCAGTATAATTATTAGGGGGCATAATACATTCATATGTTTCAAAGTTGCTGATAATTCAATTCAGACTGTGCATTCCCCACACCCCGATCTCCCTTCCCCCCCCCACCTCTCTCTCTCTCTCTCTCTCTAATGTTTTAATTTTCATTGTTTTAGTAGTGTGTAGCAACGGCAAGTTTGTAAATTGACGTTCTTCTCTGTCAAAGCTTTAACCGTTGGAAAATAAAGTTTCATCATCATCATCATCATCTCTCTCTCTCTCTCTCTCTCTCTCTCTCTCTCTCTCTCTCTCTCTCTCTCTCTTTCTCTCTCTCTCTCTCTCTCTCTCTCTCTCTCTCTCTCTCTCTCTCTCTCTCATGGAATGCGCTGTATCCGTGCATCAGAACCAGGCGCTCGGGGCACAATATAGCATCTGAAACCATTGTGGTGTCTCGGGTTGGCGTATACATGTTGTTCTACGTACGTATTAGCGTGCCGCGTACTGAGCAGACGACTTTATTTGGTTGCGGACTGAACAAATAAACAGCAATAACTGGTGGATATTTTTAACGACTTAAGTATGAAAGCGTCACGAAATGGCCACAATGGCCAAAAGGAAGTTCTACTGATTTGGCAAACAATGAAGCCCCAGAACTCATTACAAACATAGAGGCTTAATGTAAACATCGACCAATCAAGACGAGTGTGTCTCAGCGAACTATAGATACAACAGCATTTAATTAGGAGGCTTTGTTGGAACTCTGTGCCCTGCTGTAGAAACCGAGTTCACGTCTTGCGTTAATGACATTTGAACCTGCATCCTTTCAAATTAAATCCCGTACCAGACGACCTTACGTGACATTAGGAAGGACAGAAACTCCGATCAGATAAGTTGCCGTCAAATTAGAACGTAATTTTAAAGTTCACCCTCACTTTTATAATGTTTCCGTTTATTTTCGGACGCTGCGGCGTGCAGTTTCAGTCCTGTTCCAAATTCAATGGGTTCTTTTGAGAAGTGATGTGGCAGATTTTGCATTTCGCGTCACTTTTTCCCCCCTGCTGAACTGCGCGGCTCACTGAATTGCAGCAGTAATGGAGATGGTTTTCTGGGCTGATATGAATATGTCTGTCAATGCTGCCTGTCAGATGATGCTGGCATGTGTCCTGAAGTATCGGCTCAAGTTTTGTGCAGCCATAGTATTGAACTTTTGGAGCAGCTACAGTCGAGAATGCTAATTACTCTCTCTCTCTCTCTCTCTCTCTCTCTCTCTCTCTCTCTCTCTCTCTCTCTCTCTCTCTCTCTCTCTCTCTCTCTCTCTCTCTCTTTCTCGGGAGCCGGGGTGGCCGAATGGTCAAGCGTTGGACTTCCAATGCTCGGTTCGTGAGTTCGAATCCCGGCTGGGGCCAAATATTTGACAGAAAAAAAATATATCTCGCACTTCAGGAAAACAAAAACAAACTCCAAAGCCAAACAAATGAACTTGTAAAGACCCGTGATGCTCGTTTTCCAACAACTGAAGACGCGTCCTTTCAGGCTTCCCCCAGCTCTGAATTGAAAAATAAAATGGAACGCTTCATCCGAATTTCTACGACCTTTAACAGTAGCCTATTGTTCAATAAAAGCTTGCCCATGAGGTCCTTACCGTAACCGCGAAAAACGATCGTGACACTGCCTGATTACAGAGCCAACCACGCACAAGAAAAACAAAAGTACGCGTTAATAAAATGGGCGAGAACATTTCAACGCAGGACTTCATTGACGTTTTCCATTGATTCTGTGTCGGGTTGGGGGGACTCCTAACGCCATCACAAGGAAAGTAGGAGTGGGAGTGGCAAGGGAAGGGGAGGGAGAGGGGGGAGGGGGCGATTTGTTTCTGATGGACAGCGTTTTGGACAGTGTAGGCCGGTGGAGAAGAGGGCAGTGTGTCGGGTGGGTGGGAGAAAGGAGGGGGGGGGGGGTAGGTGCATAACCTCATTTGGTGCAGCAACAGTGTTTAAAGCTTTGCTCGGCTGTATTACAGGCAAAATTCGTATGCAAACTAATGCAGCGAGACAAGACGCTGGCCCGCCATTGTGTCTGGGCGCATGTGCCTTCTGGCGGGGGAGACAACTACTGTTAACCGCTTAATAGATCGTCTGCTACACATAACCGCCAGTGTGTTGCGCGAGGAGATGAGTTAAAATGCCAGCTGGAGGTGAAGCTGTGCCAAGCGTAATGAAAGGGGTGCTGTAAAACATAACACTTTCCACTTTCCCTCAACAAAAAAACTACCCCAAGATAGTTTTCAACCAGCAAAATTTCATTTCATCAGTGTCATTTCCAGAAACTTATGTGTGCAAATGCTTTACAAAAGGCAAAATTGTCGGATATGAGCTCAGCATACAACTGAGTTACTTGAAAACGCCACTTTCAACAATTTTGAAAACCTCAGCAGAATCTTCTACTTTACTGCGCTAGAAGAGTGCAGTTAAGGATGGGGGATACGTTGAATGAAATTGATGAGGTCTTCTTGTAGTTAGATTTAAGTAAATATTCAAATCCAGTTTCATATTCAAATAAATCTTGATTGTCCAAACGGGAATATCGGTTATGGTGGACATAAAACGAACAATCAGACGATACTTGCAACATAAATGAAAAACACGTAGACTGATATTAAGCACACTTCTAAATTAGATTCTAGATCTTTTTATACTGTTTTTCATTTTTCACACATACATATATGTGAACACATAGACAAAGAATAGATATTTACAGAACAGAAACAGTTACAGATAGACAGAACAGATGTACAGATAGCCCTAGTCCATACACATGTGCGGTACAAACACAAACATACCTATACATATGCTTTGAATACACAAACTGCCTATGACGAAAACACAGCCCCTAGATAAAGATTTCAATTAAGTATCACTGAAATTACTTCTTAATATTAGTAATGTGCACCATATTACGAATACAACGCACATGAACAAAACACAAAAAAGTGAATGATCCTTTTTTTTTTTAATAGTTATGGCCGATTCATCCAAATTTAGCTGACATAATTCAGCGTTCAGTTGTTCTTTCGTAATGCTTCCTTGGGGAGCCGGGATCCGAGCGGTAGAGCGTTGGACGAGTTCGAATCCCGGCAGGGGCTGTTTTCTCGTTGCCCTGCCTGATATCACACATTTGTGGTGGGAAAAAAGGCGTAAAACCCCCCAGTGACCCACCCACACTCCTAGTGCTTCCGCTTTTGCACACGTAGTCCCCGTCCTTAAAGGTCTGCAATCTCAACTAAAAGCCACAAACAGTGTGTTGTAAAAAAAAAAAAAAAAAAAAAAAAACCAATTGCTCACTGTGCATTTTGTCACAGTTACAGAGATTTCATAGTCCCTGAAACCCCTATAAAAGCCAAGAGCTGCCTGATTGCACAGCTCAGTCTGCGTTTTGACATTGAGCAAGAAAGATCACAGTCGCTAGTCTTATCCGTCTATCTCGTGCAACACGCGCTAGACGCTGTGGGGATGTCTTGCTCACTGACCAAAGGCACAATGAAGTCACTTCTAACTCACGCTCTGGTTTTATAGGGGGTCTCCGAAGCGCTGAAAACTCTGCAACTGTGACACAGTTGCCTGCATTATGCATAGTCACAGGAGTCGCAGTTTAAAAAAAAAAAAAAAAAAGTTTGCGGCTTTTTGGTAAATTTGCAGACCATTAAATATGCATCATGATGAATTTCATGCAACTTCGACAGAGTTGCCTGCATTATGCATAGTCACAGGAGTCGCAGTTTTAAAAAAAAAGTTTGCGGCCTTTTGTTGAGATTGCAGACCTTTAAAAATACATCACGATGAATTTTTAGCGTGTAAATGAGGAGAAAGAACAGCTTTCACGTTTGATCAAACTCTGCAGTTTAGCTGCGCTAAGACTGTGTAAACACACATATAGATATATCCTTCCGCAAACAAAATAGCTGGGCGGTGGCGAGAGCGAAGATAATGGGTAGCTGGTTACTGAATGGAAAAAAAAAGAAAACTTATTGTGAATAACGCGGTATCAGGTTGTTTTCATGAATGCTAATACTGCTTTACACAAGTGGAGCCGACTGCACTAGACAGTGAGCCAATGACACTTCTATTTAGGAAATATTTGCTGTGCCCACAACTAGACTTAAAGTGCCATTCAAAATGAGTTGTGATGTGGTAGGGGGTCGCTTGTTCGTTCGTTCGCTCGTTTGTTAGTCCGTTTGTTTGTTTGTTCAATCGTTCGTTTGTTTCCTTGTTTCTTTTTTCTTTGTTTATTATTGTTGGGTTTTGTTGTTTGTGTGCGTGCGTGCGTGCGTGCGTGCGTGCGTGCGTGCGTGCGTGTGTGTGTGTGTGTGTGTGTGTGTGTGTGTGTGTGTGTGTGTGTGTGTGTGTGTGTGTGTGTGTGTGTGTGTGTGTGTGTAATTAGCACTCTAAACTGTAGCAGCTCCGAAAGTTCAGTGGGAAGGGTGCACAACACTTGAGCCAATCCTTCAGGAGACATACCAGCATAAGGTCGTACTGGTGTTCGAACACGTTGAGGAGACGAACAAGACTTAAATACAGACACAAAAGAGACGCTACAAAAGAAAAGAAACACACACACACACACACACACACACACACACACACACACACACAGAGTCACACACACACACACACACACACACAATCTCAATGGCGACTTCACCAATCGTCAACACTTTGTTCTCTCTCCACCGCAAACACGGTGAAATTTCCAGATCTATCGAATTAAAAATGTACGGAAAGCGCTTTCCTTCGCAAAAGAGCCGGTAAGGGGCCGTTACTCTTGTATGATCCAAGCAAAAACAAACAACAACAAAATCGAAGTAGTGGTTCGCGCGTGGATTCCACTTTCGCGGGCAGGGGGGAAATAGAACTAGCAGTTCAAACCAGGCATCTACCATTATTTCATTTACCGTTTTAAAGAAGGACTGACAAACGGTAATAGGTAAACGAACCGTTTTCCCCTTTTACTTCTTTAAAACGGTGAACGAAATAACGGTAGATACCTGGATTCAGTTCGCATACTACAAACTCTATAGAAAGGCCTCCTGAGCTGGATAAACCGGACTAGGGAAATAACATGGAAAGCATCGTTCGTTTTAGGAAATGGGTTATGTCAGTCAGTGTAGAGCTGCTTCCCCGTTTTCAGCGGTTTTCAAACTGAAAACATTCCTCTTTTGCCTCGGCAATGTGAAGTTCCCAGTTCATCTATTGATTGTTAGTTGCGTTGTATTGCAGTTTTCAATTTTTCACGAATGAGCAGAAGCTGATAGGCCTCCTGGCATTTGCCGTGCCCTTGTTTTGAATTGATTTCGCTTGTAAATAAGAGATTATGAAATCGGGGCGGTATGGCTTGCATACCTTGTGGGTGATGGTGCAGCTATGCACTCTCCATCGTTTTTTGTTTACTGTAGGAGAGCCACGTCTTTAGGAGGTTTTCTTCATTGATAATTGAATCATAAAAGTGGTCAGCCTATGGTTTAGAATGTGCATGTGCCCCTTTACCGTTAGGTTTTGTTCACTTGTTTGTTTGTTTGGGGTTTTTTTCCTGTTTTGTTGGTTAGTTGGTTGGTTGTTGTTTTCGTCGGCGTTTTTTTTTTGTTTTGTTTTTTTTTCTATTTTGAGAGAGAGAGAGGGAGAGAGAGAGAAGGAGGGGGTGGGGAAGAGAGAGAGAGAGGGAGAGAGAGATTCCAACGGATAACATTTGTCTATACATTGGCGGTTGGTTGGCTGGTTGGTTGGTTGGTTGGTTGGTTGGTTGGTTGGTTGGTTGGTTGGTTGGTTGGTTGGTTGGTTGGTTGGTTGGTTGGTTGGTTGGTGTTTTCGTTGGACTTTATTTCTATTTTGAGAGAGAGAGAGATAGAGAGAGGGGCGACCTTATCCCTTATGCTACGCTGCTTTAGAACTTTCGACGACGATTGCTTTCATCAAAAGCCGTTATTTTAAAACATGAGCAAATACACGTCTTTAGATTGTAGTAACGTACCATTAGTACAAGTTGGTTTCTGGATCACAAACGGCCCCTTTAAATCGTTCTATCCGACAACTGAAAATCCAAAGCTTTTATTTCCGGTGCTAGGGCGTTTTGAATTTGGAGAAAACGCGGTGCTGTGGCTTGGGAATCCGCTGATTAACGGTGCAATGATTTGGAGGGGCAGGTTAAAGACTACAAATGCACGAGACCTCAATATGCCTGTATATTCCCTCTTAACGTCAGGCATCATAGTCATCCCTAAAAATGCTTCAATCTAGAAACAAATATTACCATGCACAGACCATTCCAGGGCAAGGATTTTTAAAAAATTGATTGTCTCCTTCCCGCTCAGGCCTCACTGGAGTAATGCTAGTCTACCTTCTGTTTAGGCCAGAAAGCCACTTCACCCAAATCCACTCTCGCCACTTTTGCCTCTCTTGTGTGCAAAAAGTCCCGCCTTCACTGGCAGCTTGCCTCCTCTTGCAGTCCCCTGGCATGCATTTTGCCCTACCAAATACGAAAATCACGAAAATCACGCGTTTTCGTGACAACAAGTAAATCGCTACAAACTAGCACACTCGCGCAGAGAACTGTACGAACGGAGAATTCCCGAGCGCGGTAGTTTAAGTGTTGATTAATAAAACGTTTTTTAATGTTGTTTCAGAGAAACGTCGCCATGATGCCGACAGCTGTTGCTGCCACGTGTGTTCTTCTCGTCTACTCTCTCACGCAAACGTTCTGCATCAGCCAGTCAGGTTAGTCGACAGTTCCACTTCAGATGCCTTCGTCTCGATGTTTTAAACGTTGACATTTATTACTGACGCTGGTTTGTTTGTTTGTTTGTTTGTTTGTTTGTTTGTTTGTTTGTTTGTTTGTTGTTGTTGTTTTTTGTTTGTTTGGGTTTTTTGTGGGTTTTTTTTAATGGGGGTGGGGGGTTGTGTTTTGTTTCTTTTTGTTTTGTTTTGTTTTCTTTTGTTTTTAATAAATTTGACTTTTTCGTAAGATATGTTTAAAATTATTTTTCCAAAACCTTGGTTGGGTTTTTGTGTGTGTGTTTTCATTTTCATTTCTTATATATTTCCACTCTGTGTTTCTCTAGGTAGTGATGTATATATTTTCCTAGTTTTGTATTTGAGTCATACACACACACACACACACACACACACACACACACACACACACACACACACACACACACACACACACACACACACACACACACACACACACACAAAGCATGCTTGTTGTGTGCCGTTTGACATTTTACAGTTGATTTGCGCAATCCCTTGCGTGCGGCCGGCCGGCATCCTATACACCTGAAGATGTACTTTCAAGTCATTTAGAAATAAACGCAAAGCGGCAAGCGGAATAGTTCTGCAGCATAAAAGCACACGTAATCTGTTCAAATCTTTAGTGGAGGTGTTGCCTTCTTTTGATCATGCCTTTCAGTAAATTGCCAGAACTGATTACCCTCGATGGCCAAACACTATTCGGTGACAATTGATACCACACCATTTCAGTGGGCAATTAAGCTAGTCACGAAACAGCTCGGCGCTCGAATTCCGGGACCACTGGAGGCTTCAGAGATAAACCAACTTATGTTCTAGAACAGTTGCTCTTTTGAGTGAGTTCACCTTGCCGTGTACCGCGGGGGTGAACCATGTGGAAATTGGAAAGTGTTCGAAGAGAACGGAGTTTGCGATGAGAAGGCATAATATTTATGTGGTTAAATGAAAAATTCTGACAAAGATCGGACAAAAGAGCATGTTTTTCTGCAGAAAAAAAATCGACAGTCCTGTTTTTCTACAGAAACAAATGGTGCTTTTCAGCAGAAAAATGGTCAGTGATTTTCAGCAGAAAAATGGTGCTTTTCAGCAGAACATTGGTGCTTTTCAGCAGGGGAAAAAATGCTTTTCAGCAGGGGAAAAAATGCTTTTCAGCAGGGGAAAACTTGTCCTGCAGAAAATGGATGATCCTGTTTTTCTGCCTGAAAACGGCTTTTCTGCAGAAAAGGGGCACAGGATAGGAACAATTGTTGTTGTTTTCCATGTTCCATGTTTACTAAGCCAGCTCATGTTTTGGAACAGTTTCGCTTGTGAATGAACCTGTGCGCTTGAAATACGCGATGTTGATAAGAAGTAGAGCTCTCAATGCGATACAATGGGGTTTTTTTGTTTGTTTGTTTGTTTTTTTAAAGCTTTGCGCGAGCGGTCGAACATTTCAATTCTGCGACTGAGCCATTCAGTGGTGTGGCTACAACACTCTCGCTCAGTGTGTTAGCCGTACGCTTCTGCTGGCTCAGTGCCAGCATTTGGGGGTGCAGATGTCTAAGTAGTGTGATGTTAAAACGACCTGTGGGCATGAAAATCATACCACTTTAACATCCCGCTTACACCCCCGCGTCCTATCGTCACCAACTTAGCAGCACCAAAGCCCACCTCGATGGTCGTTAGGCCGCGTCCACATGAAAAGCGGTTGAGCCGCGCTGTAGCGGCGCTATAGCCGCGCTGCGGAAATAGTAATAGAGTTTATTGTTGGAGTGGCCACACGAGTCGCTACCACCGTGCGGTTACCGCGAGCTCACTGCTAGCGTCGAGCGGTGGTAATGTTCTAAACAATTAACACCGCTCAAAGCTCGCGGTGGCCGGCCTAAAAATAGATGTGATGCATTTTTTTTTTTTTTTTTTTTTACGTGGTGGGGGTGAGCGGTGGTCTGGTAGCGCGTTGTGATTTAGAGGCTGCGCTACTGAATGGCCGTCACCAATGTCACGGCGATGAAACGTGGGTTCGAGCCCAGGTCGAGCTTGTGATATGTGATACCGGTTTTTCGTGGCTGCCGGGCTGCTCATCGGGGGAGGCAGCCCGAATTTCCCGAAAGGGATAATAAAGTACATGTAAATAAACAAACCAAAAAACAAACCATCCCCCCCCCCAAAAAAAAAAACAAAAAATAAACAAAAACGTCTTTTGTGTCTTTCTTTCGCAACGTTAGTGCTTGCAGAAGAAGCTGCTTTTGAAAATGACATACGCCGACCAAACCTAATCTCTGTCATCAAAAAGAATTCCTCGCCGTATATATGGCGATGGTTCAGACAACTCTGAAAGTAAGAGATACCTCCTCTCTGCCATTTTGATTCTGTCTATGAACAGATATTACAACAAACCGTGCACAGCTAGAGGCAGGCTAGCATACAACTAGCTACGGCAGCTATTCATGTGGCCACGCAAGTTTTAACCAGCAGCGCAGCTGGCTACTCGCTAGCTAGCCGCTAGCTATCGCCGCTTTTGGTGTGGCCACCCACCGCTCACTGCTCAACAGCTCGCTTACCGCTAACTCACAGCGCGGCTACAGCGCAGCTTGTCATCTGGACGAACCCTTAGACTGACTGATTACGCACTGTGCAGCTGAAACAACCGCTCACCACGCCACGAGAGACAAACGGTGTTAGGAGCGCAGTGCTAACAGGTTTGGAACGACAACGCTAAAACCGGACGCGTCCGGCGGTATTCTGCCCCATACTAAGCTGACCTCTGTTCGTGACCTCTGTTCATCTCTTCTGTACAACCATCCCCCCCTGCGGGAGAGTCCATTAGGCGGTTTCCTCTGGACGTAGTGACACAGATCGTTTCATGTCCAGCGTCCATTAAGGCTCGGCTGACACTCGCTGTGGTCAAGATGACGACAGTAATGGCTCGAGATTGGTCTTAGGGACCGGTCGAGTTGAGCAGTGAACGCATGGCAGAAAGTGTGTGCTGCTTTCGGTTCGTACATCACGTATGTTAGTCAAGGCGGCGGAGATTTCTTTTTTCCGGTGCTAATTTTATTCACAAGTTTTAGCGAAGACGACTCTCAGATAACGCCATGTGTCAGAAATCTTAGCATGGGTGGGTGGGTGTTTAGGGTTTGAACGTCCTCTTCCACTGAATAAGGCCAGCACAAATATTTGGCCCAAGCCGCTTTCACAGGGACGACCAAAGCTTCTCTAGAGGGACGGTCAAAACTTGTCTGTAGTGATGGCCAAAACTGTTTCTACAGTGATGGTCAAAACTGTTTCTACATTGTTGGTCAAAACTGTTTCTACAGTGATGGTCAAAACTGTTTCTACAGTGATGGTCAAAACTGCATCAATGGTGATGGTCAACAATGTTTCTATAGTGATGGTCAAAACTGTTTCTACAGTGATGGTCAAAACTGTTTCTACAGTGATGGTCAAAACTGTTTCTACAGTGATGGTTGAAACTGTTTCTACAGTGATGGTCGAAACTGTTTCTACAGTGATGGTCAAAACTGTTTCTACAGTAATGGTCAAAACTGTTTCTACAGTGATGGTCAAAACTGCATCAATGGTGATGGTCAAAATTGTTTCTATAGTGATGGTCAAAACTTGTCTGTAGTGATGGCCAAGGTGAAAACTGTTTCGGTAGTGATGGCCAAAACTTGTCCGTAGTGACGGTCAAAACTGTTTCTCTAGTGACAGTCAAAACTGTTTCTATAGTGATGGTCAAAACTGTTTCTATAGTGATGGTCAAAACTGTTTCTATAGTGATGGTCAAAACTGTTTCTATAGTGATGGTCAAAACTGTTTCTATAGTGATGGCCAAAACTTTTGGGTGTAGATTAAAATGACTAAACCTTTTGGATAGGGGTTAGGATGGCTAAGCCTCTTAGGTAGGGATTTGAACAGTCGACCCTTCATCCACCGCCCGTGGACACGTTCCCATCGCACCACGCAACCAGTAGTGCAACAATGGCTGAAAGCATTGCGGTAATAGTTTTAAGGTTTCGCTATGGAAAGACAAAAATATTAAGATATACCTTGTTGCACTGTACGCGCCAGTTTGTTCTTGGATAATCAGCCTAATCAACCAAGAAATAATATTCCTTCAAATATTCTGCTAGGAGCAGTGCGCACGCGGCTACAGGGTTTTTTTGTTTGTTTGTTGTTTTTTTTGGGACACCGAGCAAGACAAATGGCTTGAGCACTTAGTGGGTGTCGTGTGCCTAATGAGAAGCACGTGAAAGAGATGTGTCTCTCGGTGGGTATATCCAGAGGTACATTTTTTTCGGGCTGGAGCATGAGCTTTTTTGCGACAATACCCATTTTCTTTTCTTTTCTTTTTTTCTTTAAGTATTTTATTATCCCTTTCGGGAAATTCGAGCTGCTTCCCCCGGAGGAAGCGCGTCGCCGCGGTGCAGCGCCACCCAATTCCTATCCCATATTTGTTACAATTTTGCTTGGGGAGGAAAGCCTGATAACCCGGAGAGACACCCCCGATGAGCAGCCCGGTAGCCAGGAAAAACCGGTATCACATGTCACAAGCTCGACCTGGGCTCGAACCCACGCTTCGTCGCCATGACATTGGTGTCGGCCGTTCAGTAGTGCAGCGGCTAAATCCGACGCGCTACCTATCAGACCACCGCTCACCCCACCTTTTCTAACCCTCACAAGGCAAACGACCAAACATACTGCCGCTATAAACACAAAGCTGTACGACTATACCTGTTTCAGCTTGTCTAACTCTCACAATGCAAATGGCCACACATACTGCTGCTGTAAATACAAAGCTGTAGGACAATACCTGTTTCAGCTTGTCCGGCTAACTCTCACAATGCAAACGACCAAACATACTGCCGCCATAACACAAAACTGTACGACAGTAGCCATTTCAGCTTGTCTAACCCTCACACGGCAAACGGCCAAACATGCTGCCACTATCGTGATAAACACAAAGATGTACGACTATACCCATTTCAGCTTGTCTAACCCTCACAATGCAAACGGCCACACATACTGCTGCTATAAATACAAAACTGTACGACTATACCCATTTCAGCTTGTCTAACCCTCACAATGCAAACGACCACACATTCTGCCGCTCAAAATGCAAAACTATTAGACAATACCCATTTCAGCTTGTCTAACCCTCACAAGACAAATCACCAAACATACTGCCTGCTGCTATAAATACAAAACTGTACGACAATACCTATTTCAGCTTGTCTAACCCTCACAAGGCAAACGACTACATATACTGCCGCTATAAATACAAAACTGTACGACAATACCTATTTCAGCTTGTCTAACCCTCACAAGGCAAACGACTACATATACTGCCGCTACAAATACAAAACGGTACGACAATACCCATTTCAGCTTGTCTAACCCTCACAAGGCAAACGACTACATATACTGCCGCTACAAATACAAAACGGTACGACAATCCCCATTTCAGCTTGTCTAACCCTCACAAGGCAAACGACTACATATACTGCCGCTACAAATACAAAACCGTACGACAATACCCACTTCAGCTTGTCTAACCCTCACAAGGCAAACGACTACATATACTGCCGCTACAAATACAAAACGGTACGACAATACCCATTTCAGCTTGTCTAACCCTCACAATGCAAACGGCCACACATACTGCTGCTATAAATACAAAACTGTACGACAATACCCATTTCAGCTTGTCTAACCCTCACAAGGCAAACGACTACATATACTGCCGCTACAAATACAAAACGGTACGACAATCCCCATTTCAGCTTGTCTAACCCTCACAAGGCAAACGACTACATATACTGCCGCTACAAATACAAAACGGTACGACAATCCCCATTTCAGCTTGTCTAACCCTCACAAGGCAAACGACTACATATACTGCCGCTACAAATACAAAACGGTACGACAATACCCATTTCAGCTTGTCTAACCCTCACAATGCAAACGGCCACACATACTGCTGCTATAAATACAAAACTGTACGACAATACCTATTTCAGCTTGTCTAACCCTCACAAGGCAAACGACTACATATACTGCCGCTACAAATACAAAACGGTACGACAATACCCATTTCAGCTTGTCTAACCCTCACAAGGCAAACGACCGCTATAAACACAAAACTACATTCGTGGCAGGAAATCTCAGGGCGCTAATGGCCTCCAAAAAGGCAAACAATTCACCCCGAGGCGTCTCCTGACCTCTGGGTGATATCATATTCCTCGGCTAATTTGTTTCATGAGGCCAAACGTGCTCGTTACGTCAAGGGCGGTAATTACTGAGTATAAAAATGTGAATGTATGATTTCAGAGTTGTCGCTCCCATCTGTGTCCTTTTGCGCGAAGCACAAAGCGTTACCATGTGAACCTAGCATTCTGTCCACCAGTACAGAGACAGCACAATAGAGGAAGATGGCTTATAATTGTTTTGTCCAATCCACAGTCTGAATGAACAGGAGTAAGCTGTAGGTGACCAATTTCTTGAACGAGACGACAAATTGGGTTAACATTCACACAGTACATTCAGCCCCCCCCCCTCCCCCATCCCACTCTCCCCCTTCTTCAACTCTAGCTGACTCCTCGACAGTCTGAAGCCTTCTCTTGGCACGGTGCCAGCATATGCGATGCTGTCACTGTGCAGGTGTCTAGGTGGTACGGTGTCTCAATGAGACACTAAAAGAACACGGAAAGATTTGTGAACATAGAATTAAAGGAAGACTGGCCTTCGAGATGATATGGCAAGCATAACCGGTCAAAAATACCAGTCCGGTTTTAATAACCCACCTGCAAAGCGTCGTTACAGGTTCGCCACCTGCGCCCAGCTAAATCAAGTCATGAAGTTTAGCGGCGGTTCTAATACTGCATGTTAAAATCTATATGTTCGCAGTCCTGAGGGGGAAAATACTGCCGCCTGCAAAGCTGTATGGCTGTTTGCCGAAAGAAGAGATGTTCCGTTTGACAATCGCGACCGTTTCCGTGACTCTGCGGCTTGTATGCTTGTTATACGTACTGAAACTTTAAAGTCTCCGTACGTTTGTCAGGCGTACAACAACGTTGTGGACAACTTTTTTTTTTATCGAGGGTGGGGTGGGTGTTTGGGGGTTTAACGTCCTTTTCCGCCACATACGGGTGATATCAAAGACAATGAGGGCAACGATGAAAAAGCCAGCACACATATTTGGCCCCAGCCGGGATACGAACTCACGACCCGAGCATTAGAAGTCCAACGCTCTACCATTCGGCCACCCCGGCTCCCCACTTTTCATCGAAAGCGCTTAATCCGTGCATCAGAACGACACTTGGGACACAATGTAGCATCTCAAACCATTGTGGTGATCACTGACCATGGTTGGCGTGCATGTTGTTCTATATGTAGAGGCGTACCGCGTACTCAGCAGACCACGCCGTTTGGTTGTGGACCGAACACCGACTAGACAGCTATTTTTAGCGACTTGCGCCCGAATGTAAAACTCGAGGTTAATTTAACCCACGGTTACGGGCCTAACCCAGACTAGGACAAAAGAAACCCGAAAACAAAATTAAATAAAGAAAGGAAGCCAAGAAAGAAAGACAAAAATCCTTCTGTAACGGCATAGGTCCCTTGCTTCCTGATTTAAAACCAAAAACAACAGAACATTTTAACCCTAGAGCTAGTTTAGTTCGAGGTTAGGCTCTAACCCGGGGCTAAACTCCCTAAGCCCGACTTTTACATGCGGGCCCTGGTCGTATCGACGTGTAGCACATGTATTTGCGTAGCGCGTGCAGTACACGCGCAGGCATAGAAGCGTGAATCCAAAGAAAGTCATATTTATCTACTGTTAGAAGCCGCCAAGTCACGAAAGTGGTCTCAGTGGCCAAAAGGAGCGTCTATTCATTTCGCAAACAGCTTTAGAGCTTTGCAAGCGGCATTTTGTTGCCCTTCAGAACTCGGTACGAACATAGAGACTCTAACATGTCTAACATCTCAAAGCTCCGTCTAACCTCCCTCCGTCTTTCTCCATCTCCTTACTAAGTACCATACATGCAGTCGCCCTGGCCCTGAACCTTCACGTCTATCTGTCTCTTTACCTGTACTCTAAGCGCTTAGAACTACCTTCCATATAGATTAAAGCGCTATATAAATAAATTATTATTATTATTATTATTTATCATCTGCTCAAAATGAATATATATATTATTAAAAGGCGCACCGTTTGACCTTTCTAAGCTCACGAATCGTTCGCAGCTGTTTCGGTTTTTGGTGGAATCACTGCATGAAGCGCTCTAATAACCTTAAATGGTTGACGGTAAACAGAGATATATCTATTTGAAACAGCTCATAACTCCAGTTTCAGAACCGCCGTTAAACCTCGTGACTCACCGTCGGCCACTGAGCCAGCAGACGTTATAGGCAACACGCGACGCGAATGTGAAGGTCTCAGCGGGGACAGCCCTATGTTCTGTTTGCCAAGTGCATAGTTGTTCCTTTTTGCCACTGCGACAATTTTCCGGGCTTTGCGGCTTGTAAGAGTAGAGAAATATGACTGTTTTTGGTCTAACGCTTCCATGCCTGCACTACACGCCGATCGACAAAGTCGCTAAAAATAACCAAGATTGAAGCGGCAGTGTCCAAATGGTCTTCAGTCCGCAACCAAATTAATATTGTCGTCTGCTCAGTATGCGGTGCGTTTCTACGTGCGTAGAACGACATATACGCCAACCAGAGTCAACACAATGATTTCAGTTGCTAAACTGTGTCCCAAGTGGCTGATTCTGATGCACGGATTCAGCGCACTTGGTGAAGTTTTCCACAGCTATGTTCTGTGCCAGTGACAAAATTTATGAGCCTTTCAGTCACGCTCAGTCATTGTTATCTCTCTAACAATGTGTGCTGATTGTGTGTTTGTGTGCAGTACACAGTAGCAACGATGCCGAGAACAGAGCTTTGGGCAGCAGCCATCAAATCTTGAGCGACAGCAGTCCTGTTTTGCATGGCAGACAGCGAAGAAGTTACGGCTCTTCCCCACAACCCGCCGTGAAGAGGGCGCCAGACGATGGAGCCCGGATGAGTGGCTTCTCCCGGCACGAGTTGTCCGGCTTTCGCGACATCAAGTACAGATACATGGGGTTGGGTAAGCGCCGTTTCGACCCCATGAACTTTAACATCGGCCTCGGTAAACGTGGCCAGGCTGCCAACATGGACGACGTCGCCGCCTCCGGGCCTGGACTCATTCATTCAAGGGACATCACTCCATTTTCCTTTGACAACGGGAGACGATTTTCCGGAACTGGAAGCGGAAGCCCAAGCTTCGCATCTCGAGAGGTTTACCGAGACAGGAGGAGCCAGTCTCCTTGGGGGAGGCCTTCTGGCATCGGGAGCATGATGGCGAGAGCGTCCATGCTGGAAAGCGTCCGGAAACGACTGGGAATGGACGCCCAGAATCTGCTGTCCTACCTTGTCATGGGCGGGTCGTCTAAACGGGCGCGTTTCGACCCGAAGATAAACTTTTTAGGGTTGGGCAAATAAACCCGTCTCCAGCGGCCCTATCTGTGCGCGGTTTCCGTGTCAGTAATGCGTTTGATTCATACGGCACATATGATTGAAAATGTATCCTGACTGCCAGTTCGGCGGGTCGGTGTTCGTCACGTGTTTGAGAAATCTCAGTTAAATTAACAGATCAATATACGAGATCGCCAGCAGTGCCGATCAAGAAAACTCTCTCTCTCTCTCTCTCTCTCTCTCTCTCACACACACACACACACACACACACACACACACACACACACACACACACACACACCCTCAGAGGGTAACTTCGCAGTTTTTGCGTAACTGATTTTTTTTTTAAACCCTTGCTAACACAAAATCGATCGAAACTCCATTCTTGCATCATGATCCCGGTTACTGTGCGTCGTTGACGAAATGCACTTTACAAAAAAGAAATATCACATAATTATTTGTTATTGACTACTGTGGACAGGGCTCCTCACTTCGATGGCTTCCTTTACATTAAGAAAAGCAACACTTTCTGTCATATGAATTGTGTGTAGGACTAGCGATTATTTCCAGTATGATCAAGAACCCAATCCCTCTACCAAATATTATCGAGAATCCAGTCACGTATGCAAGTATCGTTATCATGTTTCACGAATGCCGTACTTGAATTCTGCATATTTCTCTCATTACAACCCGCCGAGGTGAATGGACAAAACATTTCAGTGGCCTGTGAAAGCTATTGAGGTAAATCATATCAGCGCTTGAATAAAGTCCACATTTACTTTTTTTCGTGTGTGTGTGTGTGTGTGTGTGTGTGTGTGTGTGTGTGTGTGTGTGTGTGTGTGTGTTTGATGTTCTGCCACATCTCTCTCTCTCTCTCTCTCTCTCTTTATACCTGACTGATAATTTTCTCTTTGATTTTGTTTCTTGTAGTTCAGTGCATAATTTTCTGTCTTGAATTTTTCATCTTCATCTTATTAGATAGTCTCCGTAGCTTTAGCAACGGTAAGTTTGCAAACTGGCGAATGTCTGACAAAACTTTTACCGTTGATGAATAATGAGAAGTTTCATCATCATCATAGTCTCTCTCTCTCTCTCTCTTTTACACACACACGCACGCACGCACACACACACACACACACACACACACACACACACACACACACACATTCTCTCTCTCATCTCTCTCTCTCTCTCTCTCTCTCTCTCTCTCTCTCACACACACACACACACACACACACACACACACACGTCAACACATTTCATGTTTTACAATATATATATAGGTATAGTACCATTTCACAAGTTTTACTTTCTGCAAGTAATTTTCCAAACACGGCAACAGCTTCTGAGCTTGTCATGGGCAGGTATATTGCTCTTGCAAGATAGATTCAAAAGGAAGATTGCTTTGACGAAATCACACTGAGTACACCTTCGTCTGTCATTAGAGTATATGAGATCAAGATGACGCGTGCTACTCACAGCACACGTGCTCTGATTAAATTGAAAGCAACAACAACAACAAAATCCCTGAATCCCTGAAGATAATGGGGAAAGACATTCCAGCGCATGCGATGTACAATTTTCACACACACACACACACACACACACACACACACACACACACACACACACACACACACACACACACACACACACACACACACACACACACACACACACACACACGCCCACACACGCAAGCATTACACAGCCAGCCTTCGGAAATGACAAAGATGGCTTATTATCATTTAGTTCTCACATAAATCTTCCACAAAAATAAAGTTTTCGTAAAAAAAAAAAAGAAATATGAATACCGACATGCCAGTTAATCCGTGCAGCTGCACAAAAATTCCAACACAGTATTTTTGTAAAGGGCTCCATGTTAAAAATCCATAACGTAAGCTAGCATTGAATTCACATATCTCCAGAATATTACACGCGAGAGCTCAGAGCACCGGAGATCATGAGAGGTTCACGGAAGATCACAAGTTCTTAGAAGGTTGCGGGGGAAACTGGGGAATATGTTCGATGCGCCTGCTTCTTTTTTTGTTTCCGCTGATTTCTTCGAAGAACGCAAAACGACTTCGTCTGTGTACCTGTGGGAACATGATGACGAGGAGGTAGCGGGTGGGGTGGGTGGGTGTTGGGGGGGGGGGGGTAAAGTCCTTTTCCTGCACACACGGGTGATACCAAAGACGGGGCAACGATGAAAAAGCCAGCACAAATATTTGGCCCCTGCCGCGATACGAACTCACGACCCGAGCATTAGAAGTCCAACGCTCCACCATTCGGCCACCCCGGCTCCCCGACGAGGAGGTAGACAGGGGGAGGGTGGGGTTATACTGACGGTGGTGCAGGTGTGTTGAAGCGCCTAGCACCCCCACACCCACATACCCACCGCACATCCCCCCCCCACCCCCATACCGGCACCTCATACTTGCTCTTCATGTGGATTTTACAAGGGACGCATTTCTAGTGGCAGCAAGTTTTCCACTGCTCACTTCCAACACTGTCAAACAAAATGGCGATAAAGTACTTTGTTTCGGGCCACAATTGATTCAAGTTGAGTTTTCTCTGCCTCCACCAGTTTGGCAGTTTCTCTTCCCAATGACCTTCGTTCGAAAGTGTCAAACGCAAACACACCTCACCAACAAAAGTAGCAAGTCCCACGGAAGTAGCAGATTCCATAGCACCTCACAACAATCGACTGAATTTCAGTCTCCTTCAAAAACCGTGACCTACACTTAGAAAGGCACTTGTGTTTAGTCTTTTCTCGGATCAGTATTCCAAACACTTTCAGCTCGGGAATCAGAAACATGGAGTACATCACATTTTTTGCCTCGTCTTTTCAGCAGTCGTCAGATTCTTACATCAGAATTCATGAAGCAGCAAACAAGCTCACGTGTCATATTATGATCACTCGCGATACGTGTATGTAAGGTCGACGTGTGCAATGCAAGACGCGTATCTGTGTTGACTGTGATGTGTGCATGGCCTGGGTGCACTTTGGCTGAAGGCTGGAGTTCGGAGTCAATTTCAGTGGCGAAGAGACCAAGTGAAAACTGCTCAGCACAACGTTTCCGGTACGCTCTCCGCGTTGTCCAGACTCAGATGCTAGTGCTGGCTGTTGTTGGCAGCTAGTGGGAATCCGCCTGTGTGTCCAGTTGTAAGGTCTCAAGAGCAGGGAGGTCCTCACCCATGAGATCTGCCAATCTGCACACACACACACACACACACACACACACACACACACACACACACACACACACACACACACACACCGCAACATGTGACTGAATGCAGAAGAGCAAACAGAAACTGCAGCAATGGTAACGTAGCAAGTCTCATATGTCAAATAAGTCACCTTCATCGACCAAAGCGTGCGAGCACGTTCAAGCTAAGCTTCTAAAAATAATAATAATAATAATAAATGAATAAAGGTCGGTGAGGTAATGAGCCAATACAATCTGCGAACGACTCTAAGGAGACACATATCTGGGAGATGGGCGCACATAGTTAGCAGCACTCGCAGTTACTGGCATCTAGATCGAGGTCCTCTGCACTGATCTGAATGAAGTGACCTGTGCGGAAAGGCCTCAGCTGGCCTGAACTGAACTCAGCTCAGCTCAACTCAGTCTAATCAGCTCACCAAATCCTTTTTTTTTTTTTAATTCGAATCAATCCCGCCCAAAAACAAAAGCACTTAGCGCAAAACCGTAAGTTATTTTATTTGGCGGCTGGGGAAAATTCGGCCCAGTGTTTCTCCCCCTCCTCGCGAGGCCAGAAGACTCCGGTCCGCAATGCAACAAACTAACACGACCTAATTCAACTCAACACATCAGAACGCCGTTTAGCGTGACTCATCAGCTCAAGTCAGCTCGGTTCATCCCGGTGAACTGCGCCATTCAGCTCAACTCAATCCCGCTCAAATAAAAACAGACAGCTGAGCCGGGTCTGCTGAACAAAACGCAACACTAACGCAACTTCATGCAACTTTGCACCACAGGACGCCATTCAGCGCAACTCAAGAACTCATCTACCTCAACTGACTCAGCTCAATTCAGCTAATTCTAATGGACTCCATGTAGCTCGACACACTCCCGCTAAAACAAATCCCGGCTGGGGCCATATGTCTGTGCTGGCCTTTTTCTCGTTGCCCCGTCTTTGATATCACCCTTATTGTGGTGGTAAAGGACGTAAAGCTCCTGAACACCCATCCCACCCACCCGTTTTAAAATTTAAAAAAATCAGATCAGTCAAACAAAACGCAACTGACGCGACTCGGTGAATCTAACTCAGCACACCAAAATCCCACTGATTCCGCGCAACTCAGCAACTCAACTGAGCTCAGCCCAGGCACAGTCAAGCGTACATCGCAGAGAATCACGTGTTTTGTTGGTGTGCAGTACAGCTTACAGAAAGTGCGCGGGCTTACTTAAAGATCTAAGCTCCCCCCAAAAAAAGCTTTCCAAAGTGTGAAAAAAAAATTACAGAGTCGACCGTGCAAGCACAATGAACTCTTTCACAGTTGCAGGCTGGGGTTTTCAGCGTCCCTGAACCCCAATAAAAGCCAAGAGTAGCCTGATTTCACAGCTCAGTTTGCGTTTTAACACTGAGCGAGAAAGATCGTGCAGCACTCAACATCCGCTAGACACTATAGCGATGCGTCTCGCTCACTGACCAAAAGTCAAATAATAATGTCACGGCAAATTCGTGCTCTGGTTTTATAAACGCTGAAAACTCTGCAACTGTGACAGAGTTGCCTGGATTATGCACAGTCGAAGGAGTCGCAGTTTTTAAAAAACGCAATGTTTGCGGTTTTTCGCTGAGATTGCAGACCTTTCATTATGAGGTATAAAAAGTGTGAATGTCGTAGAGCTGAATATTCCCATTGCCGATTCTCGTTATTCGCGTTATTCGCGTTATAGCGCGCGAACATGTGTGAACGTTCGCGATTTTGGACCGAGACTAGGCTTGACAGACTCGGCATGTGGGCTACTCGAGTCACACAATGTCATGATGCCGCACTACCACTGCGTTGCGATCGGCTGCCAAAATGGCTCGAGAAAATCAGATAAGCTGGAGACTTGAAATTCCCAGAGATGGTCTTACCTAATGGTGAGATCATTCAGTTTGAGCCCTTTCCTTCAAAAGTTTCAGAGCCGAGACTCAGAAATTTGTGGATAAAAGCGATTCGAAGGCAGAACTTCGACCCGTCTCGGTGGGCTAGCGTGTGCGGCCGCCATTTCGTCGGGTACAAGCGGACAAATTCGGTCCCGGTACCTACATTGTTTGAACACAATGGTTATGGAACCAAAAATCAAGAAAGACTGACTTTCAGTTCCAAGCAAAAGTTCAGTTCGCACTGATAAACAGCCAAAGTGCTTGAATAAAACTGGCAAGCCACAAGTCACAGGTCGACTTGACCTTTACACCGCTACCTCTCGGTTGAAGCGACTGCCGATCTGCTTCAAGGGCTAGAGTGATAAGCTGCGCTTTTGTGTAGCCACTAAAACGCACGCCCCTGTCTTTCAGATATTTTTTTCAGTTCAGGAACTTTCGCTGATTTAATTTTATCGCGAACATCTTCGCCGGTCGAAACGCTCACGTTGCTCGCCATCGCATGCATAGCCCACATCATGGGGGATCGTTCGCGTCTTCGGCGCTGGAGAGCACCCGACTCTTCGTAACCGGCAACCGCCCTATTAGCTCCATGCAACTCAACTCCGAAAAAAAAAAAACTCAAATAAATGAATGAATAAATAAATAAATAAAGCAACTTCATGCAACTCAGCACATGAAAAAACGCCATCCAAATGAGCTCTGCTCAACCCAACCAAACTGAAGTTCGTCTGCAAAACAACGTGCTCGCGTGACTGAAGATGTACATTATGTTTGTTGAGTGGCTTTGTTGAACAGCTTCACTGCACGGTTGGCGACCTGCTCTCCGACAGAAGCCGATCTGAGATTTAGACAATGTGACGAAAGAGGAATCTCACTGAGCCTGTATATCTTTGGCGCTTTTCTGGACCGATGTGTGACTGGAGTCCGCCATTCGCCTCAAATCTTTGCACGCCGTTTTCCATACCTGCGGATTAAAAAAAAAAAAAGCACTGTAAATTAGAAAGCATATGCGCTATCAACTCAGAGGATGTTTTGCTGTTTGTTTGTTCGTTTATTAGTTTGCTTGCTTGCCTGTC
>JACVVK020000020.1:2742500-2905000 GCA_018292915.2 Batillaria attramentaria
GCCTGTTCCATCTCCAACAGCGGTATTCTGTGCCTCCTTTCCTGGATGCGTAACCATATCTCCTTCGCATTTTTATAGGTGTACTGGAGGTTATCACAACTGCCAAAAGAACGGAGGTAGATTCAGTCACTACACGAAGCACAAAAAGGAAAAGAAGGCGATTGTTCGGAGACATGCTAAACCCCGCAGAAGTGATGGGGGGGGGGGGGGGGGGGGGGGGGCAAGTAAGTGTATTTTATCCATGTGGCATTGACAGTTTTTGCAGGCAATGCTACCCATGCACTGCTTTTTTTCCCGCACGCGTGGCTGCCATGCGGTTGATATCCCCGTAAACGCATGCAAAATATGACCGCAGTCCAAAATGGCTTTACTGGGCTGTCTCTAATTGTGATTTTGACTAAAACGAAATAAATAGTTTTCACTGTAGGGTGCGACTACATACACTAAACGACAAGGGTTCGCTGATTTCAACAGCAACAACAATGCAAGTTTTAATAAACTAGCTTCCCTTTTTTTCTCCCACCAAAAGGTTCTGGGTTGATGCGCTAAAAATATGCCGGTAGGAAAAGCAGAAACAGACAGTTTTTTTGTCTTAGCGTCTAGACAAGTCTAACCTTTCTGAAGTGGAAAAATCTGCAAGAGGATTATCTAAACGTAAGGGGTCGGATGTTTTCCGCATTTCATCTAGTTGATATTTCAATTTCCACAGATCGCTTCGCAACTGCACACACACAGAAAACAAAAACAATCATGCACAAATGCCATGGTTGAAATAATCTATGTACACTTTAGCAGTATTCCACAAAATGGCCATAGAACGTGAAAAGGAATGAAGGAAAGAAGTAAAGAAACAAATGATGAGCTTGGGAGGAATGTCAACAGAATGTCAGCAGAGCTAGTTTGTGGAGCATGCACGTACGCGTACGCGCACGCGCACACGCACGCGCACACAAGCACGCACGCATGCACACACACACACACACACACAGAGACTGAGGATACACACACGCAGAAACACACATACACTAACATCCAACGCTTCTACAGGCTTTCAGAGCCTTGCGACAAACCAACTGAGGGGACAGGATGAAGTGCAGCAGCCAAACTAACAACAGCAGCGGCAAAAGCGGCGATAATAACCTTATCGCAGATGTCCTTGGCCTGTTTCAACTGCGCGCTGCGGTCTGTGAGTCCAATGGCGTCCATCATCTGGCCCAGCATAACCAGCCGCGTCTGTCGCTCCTGGCAGGTGGCGCTCAGCACCCGAAACCTGGTCTCTACCGTCGACAAGGTGGACGTCAGCGAGCTCCTGCATGTGTTAGCCAGAATTTTAGTTATTTCACTATAGTTTCTTTTAAAGCCCCTTTTCCCCGTTATTTCTAGGCTCGCAGAGCTGTTTTGGTGTTGTCTAATATCTCACCACACGCTTACCAGCACAGTTAGCGGGTGAGCAACGGTCTAATAGGTAACGCGTCAAACTTAGTCGCTGCGCCACCTCTGTCACGGCGATGAAGCGTGGGTTCGAGCCCAGGTCGAGCCTGTGATTATGTGATACCACCTTTTCCTGGCTACCGGGCTGCACATCGGGGGCTTCTCTCCGGGTTATCCGGCTTTCCTCCGCCAGCAAAAGTTGCTAAATAGGATACTTACTGGGTGGCGCTGCATCGCGGCGAAGCTTCCCCCCCCCCCCCCCCCCCCGGGGAAGCAGCCCGAATTTCAAGAAAGGGATAATACAGTAGTTAAAAAAGTTACAGCTTCTAACAGGCTGGCGCTGACCCGGCAGAAGGCTAAAGGCGAAGGAAAGCCACGTGTCAGTTGCAGTGTTGCTGTCATTAACTGGCTGGCAGGGCTTTATTTTAAGTGCGCGCGGCCACAGGTCGTCGGTGTGTTGCATTCAGAGCTCCACATGTCACTAAGAGAGACCATTTCGAGCCCAACTTTTCTAACTCTCCTGTGAAGCCTAGTAGTTTTGAATTAGGCCAGGAGCGGTTCGCAAGCTCACGTTACCTTGTCTCACAGGTGTTTTCTCGGCGCGATACGGCAGTCGGGAGAAAATAGCGGGATCACTGTCATTGTGAGACACGGTAACGTATGATAAGTTACACAGTAATCTGTCTTGTATCCGTCTTTATCATTTAAAACGAAGGAGAAAAATCAGTGGGGTAGGTAAGTTGATAACACCTTTCGTTCTTGTTGTTTCTGGGAAGGGGGGGGGGGAGAGACAGGGGGAAAGAGAGAGGGGGGGGAGTGCGCGCGCACGTGTGTGCGTGCGTGCGTGTGTGTGTGTGCGTGCGTGCGTGCGTGCGTGCGTGCGTGCGTGCGTGCGTGAGTGTGTGTGTGTGTGTGTGTGTGTGTGTGTGTGTGTGTGTGTGTGTGTGTGTACGCACGGCGACCGCCCGATCATCCTGGTATCATGTATCAAACGCGCTAGAAAATATGATCAAGAAATTCAGCGTCATTTCCTGGGCAAGGAAACATGAGCGACGATCGCAGTCTGATTTGTATGATTAGTGTGATTTGTAATTCTATCCTTCTCATTACGATCAGAGACCCGTCTACCTTCTCGTCAGCCGCGACGCTAGGCGAACTGATTCACCTGGCCGGGGACACCTAACGAGTAAGAGCCACGGACACCCCAGCGTACAACGCCTTATCTCTGTTTTCATCTACACGGCCAGGGGCTGGCAAAATCAGGACTGGGGCGTTCTTTCACTGTTTCACAATTCGTTCACAAGTCACTACCATGTGCTTCCCTTTACTCTGGAGTTGTAAAAAGGGGTCTGGTAGGGGCACCCCCCCCCACCCCCCCACCCCCCAAAACCAGATTTTTTCACTATAAAGTCGGACATTTCCTTTCCTGTGAATGCCGGGAATTCCACCACGAAGTGTGAGGATTGAAAAACAACAACAACAACAAAACCGAGACTACAGATCAACGTTGCCGACAGGGAAGAAAATTGTGCTTCTGAATAAATTTGGTCTTAGATCCACAAATCACCCGTTTCGTGTCGCCATAATTTTAATTCTGTGTGAAACACGATTAATGACATAAATCCCATTTCCCTTTCGTTGAAAGCCGATCAAGTGGACACTAAAACACGGAGGAACGTCGTCATTATTATATGGCCTCCAGTCTCGCGCATTCTGGAGAAGGCCACCTGCGATCTTCGACACCCGAAACGCACTTACACTTGATATCCGCGTCGGACATCGGTCACAGACCCAATCATTTTTGAAATGTCCTACTACTCTCTTTCTGTGGCGGGAAAAAAATGGCAAATGTACATTTCTGCGCCACAGTGGACGGTATTCAGGACATATGTCCTGTGCTTGTACGGCCAGGCAGGAGATTTGTCTTACGATAGTTCCCAAGGATATGAAACCCTGGCACAATATCGCACATGCACCATATCGGCTTTTTCTCCGCCGACACCAAGAGCCAGTAAGGAAGAGGTCTCATCGGGTCGGGTTCGCGTAGATAGCAACATAATTATTACTCCCCATATTGGTTCTTAGTGACACGCATCGGACATTAATTTTAAAACCGCCACCTGCACTTGTAGATAGTGATACTGCAACGTGCACGTGGTAAAAAGGCAAGTGGGTCGAATGACAGAATTCGCATTTCACGATCCCTCCTCCAGCCTGTTACACGATCTGGCTACTTCGGCGCTTAGTCCTTCCAGAATTACAAACTTGCGACATCGGCGTAAAGTGACATTTCGTTTGTGGACATATGTTGATTGGGCCCTCTTACGAACACACGGGTATGTATAATTATGTTTGAGCGTACGCACACGTATGTATGTATGTATTTGTACGCTTGTTTGAGTACGCGCATGTATGTGGATATGCGACGTGTGTGTGTGTGTGTGTGTGTGTGTGTGTGTGTGTGTGTGTGTGTGTGTGTGTGTGTGTATTGGTATATATATATATATATATATATATATGTGTGTGTGTGTGTGTGTGTGTGTGTGTGTGTGTGTGTGTGTGTATGTGTGTGTGTGTGTGTGTTTGATTTATGCTGTTTGTTTGTTTGTTTGTTTGTTTGTTTGTTTGTTTGTTTTGGTTTGGGTTTGTTTGTTTTTTGTTTTTTTTTTGTTTTTGTTTTTTTGTTTGTTTGTTTTTTTTTTGGGGGGGGGGTCCTATGCCCCCCGAGGGTGGGAATAAAATAAACTCGGCTTGCTTGACTTGGTTTGGTCCAGTGGTTAAGGCACTGTGAGCTGCTTGGGCAGACGCTCGAAATACCAAACTGCAGGTGGAAGGGGGGGGGGTGTGTGGAAGGGGGGGGGGGGGCACTCAGTTCACACTTTTTCCCGAGGGAGGGGCGCCCAAAGCTGACCGAATCTTTGTGGGCCTCTCATGACTTACCTGAGCGCTAAGATGGCAGAGAAAAGGACGTTCGGCAAGCGCTGTAGGGACACGGCCATGACTGACAGCACGTACAGCTGGCTGCACGTGCGAAACGCTGCCGTGTAATCCTCGTCCAGCGTCGCGTCCCTTTGCAGCGGATCCGGTGAGGCTGGTGACAGAAATCATACTTACACAAAATTATACTTACAATACTTTACATGGAACAGTACGGACACTGAAACCACCGTCAGACTACTACTGTGTGTGTGTGTGTGTGTGTGTGTGTGTGTGTGTGTGTGTGTGTGTGTGTGTGTGTGTGTGTGTGTGTGTGTGTGTGTGTGTGTTGGAGTTTAGCGTCCTTGTCCACCACGTATGGGTGATATCAGAGACGGGGCAACGAGAACAAATTGGCCCAAGCCGGGATTCGAAACTCACGACCCGAGTACTGGAAGTCCAACGCTTCAGTGTACTGTCAACTCCTACAGCTAACTCTTCCGTCATCTGGAAGAAAGGTTTAAGCGCCATGCATCTGATAGGCATTCAGGCTGTGTTCCCAAATAACAATAGAACTGCGATGCTGATTTAGCTTTATACGATCAATAGCCAAAAGGAATTTGCATCTAATACCCTTATCTTAACAGATTACTCAGAGATTTTGGACGAGTCCATGACGGGTGCTGGAGACAGATTATCTCGATCACAAAATAAGAAGTCCTCCATAAATTAGACATCAGGGTCAATATCGCATCCTACGCCCGTATTAGTTTGCTATCCACCCCCCTTTCCTTACCTGTAATACTGCGCCATATTTAGACCAAGAAAGGAGCGTCACCGAGCACGGATTGAGATCAGGATGTTTACAGCTGGAAGCAACACGCACACGTAACGACCAACGTCCCACGCTCCCCATCCCCTCAACCTCACCCAGAAAACCGACATTGCCAAACTCCACTCCAACTGCGTCTAAAACTCTTTTCAACGGCCCAAACAACCAGGCCTCTAACTCAAACTTCGCCCTCTGCTCCTCCTCTCCTGCCGGCTACCTAGACGCTAATGAGACGTGACAGCCATGACGGCAGAGCAATGGGTTTTCCATGCTCGGGTCGCGCAGTTCGAATCCCGAGTTGGGAACCAAACGTTTGTGCTGGCTTTGTTTGCTCGTTGTGCCGTCATGTTGTGGGGAAAGGACACTAAACTGCCAACCAAGCAACCAGTTTTCAGCCGGGGTGTGGTACAGGTATCCCAGCCTTGGTCAGCACTGTGAACTGACCTGGGTTCTGCGCTCGACACCTGCCCTCGGTTGCCTGGCGAGAGAGCAGCAGGAGGGGCTGGTCTGGGTCCGTCTGCGGGAGGTCCTTCACCTGCGCGAGCCCACTCAGCAAGGCCTGCAGCGGCTGCACTCTGTAAAACACCAGCTGGTTGGCGGCCGGCAGTTCTGTGTAGTAGGCTAAGGCGTCCTGGAACTCCGCCATGCTGACGACGTTCACACACACACACACACACACACACACACACACACACACACACACACACACACACACACACACACACACACACACACACACACAAGTGTTAGCTCAAAAAGCCTATCTCTCCTAGGCCGTGGTCCCTCTGAAGACAAACGAGGCAATATCTTTCCGGCCTAGCCCTGGCGCCCACCGAAAGCAAAAACCTCAAACAACAAAAATTACACAAAAAGGAAATATTTCCCTTTAATATATGCGACCTACACAATACCATAAGGGACCGTAAAAGAGCAACGGTTTCCTTTTCAGCGGCCCACAGAACCTTGCGCTTCAACACTATTCTGGTACATTCAGAAGTATAACACATTGTGGAAGACGTAAGATTAACCGCGGCATCCCGAATAGTGGTGATGGTTGGTTGAGTGATTGGAGACGGCTATAATGGGTAGGGCAGCTTCCCTAACTGAACAATCCAGCTGAACTATTCCATTTAAACTGACTGACAGGTCGGCCACATTTTGATTCATCCACGATTGGCCCACACAGTCCACACACAGACAACGTTCCAAGACGCATTACAGACGCTGTCACTGTCCAGGTGTCCAAGTGGTGTGATGATAGATACCACGGAAACAGCTCAGAACGATCTGTGAGCATTAAAAAAATGGTAGGATTAGCCCCTCTAAGTGTACCTTTCCATGGGATGCATGTACATGAGAAACATGTAGCCGTTTTCAGTATCGCAGACGTCGAACTTTCGCATGGCCAGAATGCGCTCGCTCTCGTCCAGAAACGTCTCGAAACTCCACTGCTTCGTGACGTCAGTTTCCAGCAGGTTCTGCAGCAGTGGCGTCACCTTTCCGCGGAGACTCCTTCAGAACACACAAAGTACGCCACAAAGCAACACTTAAAGGAGCAGTTTCCGATGGTGAACCTTGGGGTAAGGTGAGGTACTGTATATTTTCGAACTTTAAACCCCTTCGTGCATATAACTCAAAGGAACAAGTCATTCAGCACACTAGCAGTACTCTTGGAAACTAAAGGTATGATAGTTATGGAAAATGCAAGTGAGAGTTTTGTTGTCTTCACTTTAAAAATTCAAATACGAAATTGAAGAGAGTGACCCTATGAAAGCTGTTGTTTTCCTGTAATGTGCCACGGACAGGAACTCCTCAAAAAAATCGTGAGTCACCGGTTCTTTAGCCGTTTCGGAACCAGAATGAAATCCTGCGCCTACATATAACCAAGCAGTCAGCAGGCATGCTTACGCAGCCTGAAGGATTACACGGGTAACAGATGGTTGATAAGCCCCATTGTAAGCAGGCGGACATCCCCCGGCACCATTAAACTTATTTTCCCCAGGCTCGTAAACACACACACACACACACACACACACACACACACACACACACACACACACACACACACACACACACACACACACACACATCAGACGGACTTACTCTGGGCGCGGACTAGCTCGACATAAAACGTCAAGGGAGGGAGTTACCTAAAGGCTCCAAACCAAAGCCAATAGACGGAATTACCAGAGGGGCAGACTAGCCCCGGTCTCACCTATACACACAACATTGAGCAACTTTCGAATGATTTTGTATTATGTTAGGATAGAATCCAGTTACCAGTCAAAATCCCATTCACCGCCTCGCCGCTTGAAACGTGTCCACCTACGTCGGTTTCTGACCGTATTGCGGGGAACGTTCGCCGACAAATTAATCGATCAAATCAATTTTTCAGTGTGAACCCCATATCTCATCGTGTGTGTGTATAGTGCATTTGGTAATCCACTCGCCCAAGAATTTTTCTTGCTTGTTTGTTTTTGGTACAACTGATTTTGTGCATATTTATTGAAAATCGATGTGACCTAGTGACCTAACTTTTTATCAGCCATGGACACGATTCTGAAATAGCTGACATAAGTGAAAATTTGGACGAAAATTGTCAGGTGGAAAAACATGAAGTATCAAAAGGAGCCTAAAATATACCTCCCGAGAACCTCAAGTGACAATGATGTCAAAAGTAATAATTGACGTGTACTCCTAAAACCTTCACGAGACAGTGGGGAAAAGTGACGTCAGTAGATGACGTCAAAGTGCTATGTTGGAATAGTTTCATCCCTTGAAAAGGGCTTGTAGGTTTTCAAAAAAGCAGTGAAAATGTCGAGTTACTTTCATTTACGCCGAGAAGAAAAGGAAAGACAGAGAACACTGGCTGTTATAAAATGTAGTAGGTCACAACTTTCTGAATAACTTTTTCTCTGCAACACTGAGGTCTACAAAAGCGGCTCAATAAAAAGTTGTTGCCGAAAAGCGTTGGCGGCTGAGATACCAAACGCACTACACAAAACGTGGCAGACATTGTGGGCCGTTAGCTGGTGACAGGTGTCAGGTGTTGGACGTTTGGGGGGGCCCGGAGGGGTGTTGGATGTGGACTCCACACTCACTCTGACATCTGACAATCGCTAGGGAGCTCCTTCAGCCACCGGAACTTGCCATCAGTTGCCTGCACGCCGGAAATGGCCCCCGTGGGTTTCTTCGATATCATGGTTAGCCTGTAATGAAAAGCGTAATGTAAAATATGCGGGGCCCTATTATGGCGTTTGTGCGGCGGGGGTGGGCTTCAGGGATGGCGTTTTGGTGTTGATGACTTTAACTGCACATTCACCCTGTGGGATGTTGTGCACTGAGGTCAGCCCGGCCTCGCTTACCTATTCATATTTAAGATTAAGTACATGCACGTGATACTCGCGCGCGCGCGCGCGCGTGTGTGTGTGTGTGTGTGTGTGTGTGTGTGTGTGTGTGTGTGTGTGTGTGTGTGTGTGTGTGTGTGTGTGTGTGTGTGTGTGAAAGAGAGAGAGAGAGAGAGCGTCAAAGTAAAAAACTGTTTAAAGAAATATCTGGGGCGGGCGTAATAAATGAACAAGAGGCCCATTTTCGGTCAGTGGAATACAAGATATCAAAAAGTACATCCTACTTAGTATTGTTCACAGTTCACTGGCCAAACACAAAACCGGTAGCATCTTCAGATTATGTCTCAAAGTATAGAAACAAACCGTCATGCTTACATTGCCTTCCTGTTGTTCCTGGCGCCGCCAATAGGTCGGAAGGGGACGTTACCCGTGATGGCGTGCACCAGTGTGCACCCAAGGCTCCAAAGTTCCCCGGATGTAGGTTTCAAAGACCGCTCAGTGCCACTACAGAAGAAGGCGTTTTTATACAGAACCGGATGCTGAAAGAACAGAGAGAGACATACCGCTTTCAAACACTGCTGCTGCAACATCAGACATGCAATATTTCAATCAGTCAGCTGCGTGGCGTCCCGGTTGAAGTAAGTGTTCAACTTTCGAATCCAAGAAAATTAGAGGAATTACGCAAGGGTCCACAAAATGTTTTCTATTGGCAAGGTGGTGTGTAAGTTTCAGAACAGACCATTTCTGCAACAACAACAAATTTCTTCGGGGAATCAGGGTCACGAGTGCCGATACTCGGCATGACCCATGTTCTGAAAGTTTTCCACCTGCCAAGCACAACCGTTAACCCTGACATTTAGTGTTCAATTTTCAGCTTTGCCTCGAGGACCAACAGCTAGATGGCAGGGTCGTGCATGAAAGCTGCAAGCACGCTCAAAATTCCGTAATTTATGTCTGCATTTAATCAGTCGAACCCCCTCTTTACACGACAACGGACGCTCTCTCGGGCGTGATAAGCCGCAAAGACTGTGTACCTACCAGATATTCCTCTGTTCCTACGAGTGGACATTTTTGGTCGGTGTCTATAATCTGGCTGCTGGTCCCAAAATCCGACAGCTTGTACTGGGATCTGTGTAAGAAATATAGTCATGTCACTCGAATGGAACGAGCAGGTGTTTCTGTTACACCTAACGTTTAGGTAAAGCATTTGATTAACACGTTGGTGGTTTTCGTGTCGGGTCGAAGAGAATCCTTCTCCACTTCCTTGTGTTTTTTTTCACTGTAACTCGTGCAGCTTCGCAATTACTCTTCTCATATAATAACAATTTTCTTCTTACTTGTTAGATTTCACATCACACTCTGAATGACAATCTCCGAGATTTCAAGGGTACCCTTTCTTCAACAACACCACCCCCTCCCCCTTCCCCCCAACAGCCCCCCCCCCCCTCCCCCCCCCCCCCCCGCCACGCCTACCAAAATCGATGTATTTACCAAAATGCCCAACGAGAAACCATCATGAAATTCATTTAGGAAATCTTCCATGCTCAGTAAATAAATAAACACAATCCATGCTGCAGGACCACAATGTTTAACATCTGAATCGCCACAGTGAGACAGTGATAACACTATACAACTCGAAGGACAAGGCTGCAAAAGCCACAGGAATACAGTACACGCAAAACAATGCTCTGTACATTCCTTGGCCAAATCATACTCACTTCCCTGAGGGTAAGATGTCTCGCAAAATATTTCCCGGTTTGATGTCCCGATGAATGACACCCATGGACCGGAGATAGCTAATGCCTTCCCCTAAAAATTAATAAAGGAAGAAATGAAGCAATCTCGTTCACTCGCTCACTCGGTGGTTTCACGTCTAGCTTGACAGAGAAAACTGTTCTTATTTTCCCAACGTCACATAACACCACTATGCAACCGTAACGTACGCCAAAGTATGTATGGATAAAAACAAAACACGTTCCCAGAGAAAATAAAAGGTCACGGGACGACGGTGAGCCCGACCATAACACAAAACTAGCTGTTTGTGGCGACTTACTCAGATCCCCAAACAGGATGAGGAACTCAGCATCACCCAGCCCCTTGGCGTTCTCCGGCTGCAGGAGGCAGGACTGAAGACTGCCCCCCAGGCAGTAGTTCATCACCAGTACTGGCCGACCAGTGTCAATCTGTGTCACACAGACAGACAGACAGACAGACGCGTTAGGTGTGTAGGTGTATAATATATGAACATTTAGCGAAACGCATACGTGCGCCAAACGCAACTGCAGAAGACATGACGCGTTCATCAACGGGGATGTGGTCGCGAAACCCATTTGTCTCAGCTCTCGGGCTGCTCCACTATCGAGACTTCTGGGTGATGAGTTCACAAGTGACTGAACCCCATTGGACCGCTAGTGAGACACACAGAGCGGTCACAAAAATACCTTCTCGTCAGCAGAAAAAAAATCGGTATGTTGTGCGCACATTAATCTGCCAGTGGTGCTCTTGCAAAGTGCCAGTTTTCAACTGTCATTTGTTGTTGTTGTTGTTGTTGTTGTTGTTGTTGTTTGTTGTTGTTGTTGTTGTTGTTTTGACTTCGCTGGGACCCCCAAACTGAGAAGTGATGGTTAACCCAAGCAAACACCCCAGGGCCATTGTAGGGCCTACGCCTGAAGATTCACCAATCACAATTCTGTTCCACAAACCTTAGCGGTAGAGTGTAATTTACCCCCCAGGTACAAAACGCCCAGGACCGACCCGGTTTGCAGCAAACCACAATTTCCTCAGAGGGGGTTAGGGGAAGGGGGGGCGGGGGGGTACCCACCTCCACGTCCCGGCGGATGAGCTTGACCACCTGGTTTTTCTGCAGTTTCGACAGAATGTCGGCCTCCCTCATCAGTTCCTCCCTGTGGGCCGGGTACGTCTCGCGCAGCACTTTTAGCGCGTGGCGCTTGCCTGTAGACTGAACATGCCAACACAGGGACTGAGAAAAAAGAAATGATTTCTTAGACATGAGGTTTCTCTCTTTCGAGCGTATTGCAGGCCTACTGCTGGCGTACTGGGCGTTCTGGGACAAAGCTTTCATGTCACGTGACATTCGCTAACGTACACTTTGCCAACACATTCCTGTCACGTGACATACACTGACGCACACGTTGGTACTGGGTATTCTTAGGCAACACATTCCTGTCACGTGACGCACATTAACATGCTTTTTGGTACTGGGCATTATGAGGCAACACATTCCTGTCACGTGATGCACACTGACATACATTTTGGTACAGGGCATTATGAGGCAACACACTCCTGTCACGTGACATACACTGACTAACACTTTGGCTCATATATTAGCAGTGAAAGTATAACCTTAAGTAGGCCAGGTTGATTTGTGAGCTTGGAACAGTTAAACTACGCGTCAGCTTTTGCAAAGGAATGCATTTTTGTGCGTCTCGAATGCTGTGGTGTAAACTGAATGATGAACCTTTGGGGAAAAAAACATTAAAAATAAGCAAATAAGTGCTGTTTTTGTGTGAAACGTAAAGCGTGCCATGCAGTGTTAATTAATTTGCTTCTTATTTAATTTCCTACCATGTCTTAAAAATATCTTGTGCGGGCACACTTCTCCTCACTGCTCACCTTCTCTACCCCGCAGTAGACATCGCAAGATCCCCCCACCCCTACCCGGTCCTCGTCCTGAAAGTAGTGGGTGGTGGTTTGCCGGGTGGTCTGGTCAGGTACCCGTGACATTGTCTTGAGCGGGACAAAGTGGCCATGGAAGGGTTCTGCAGGCGGTGCGGGGTTCAAAGCGCAGCAACACGGTCCGCAGCCTCCGAAGTCGTGGCAGCGGCAACTCAGTGGTGCTGGGAAGTTGGGGAGATTGCCATGGGGGTGAACGACTTGCATTGACAGCAGATTGTACAGGCAGGCAGCGCACGGGACTTGTGGGACTTCTGCAACACGTAACACAAAAAGGACACCAGATGACGGTCGTACCTTTTCCACATAGAAAAAAAACGGACTATACATTGGCCTTGTTCCTTATGCGCTGGTTGCCCGTGCTTAGGCTGTGGACAATATACAATCCTCAATCCATCTCTTTACTTCCTTACTTCCCCACCCGTGCTGGCGTGATCCTGCTGCCAAGCGGATCCTTCCCACGCCTCTTCCCCCGAACTGCAGGTCCTGAAGCTCTCCGCTGCGCTTGATCTTCGGCGCTCCGCTGCCAGCCCTTGCCACCACACGGTCCACAAATCTCTTGGCCACCGCCGAGCCTCCAACACAACGATCTAAAGATGTAGCTCCCCAGGAAATACGTCAAAGTTTCTGTAGGAGGGCTAAAGTGACCGGCTGACGTCACTGGGCAAATCACGTCACGACAGTGAAATGAAGACGGGCATGACGAATACTTCGCTTATACGCGACAGAACTCGCGAATCATAGTTGTCAAGGTTTCTTTGTTGTTGTTGTTTGTTTGTTCGTTTCTTTGTTTGTTTTTACGTGACGCGAGAGGATTTGGGTGAAGTGGCTGTCTGGCCTAAACACAGAAAGTACACTAGCATTACTCGAGTACGGCCTGAGCGGATAGAAGACATCTGCGCATGGTAATTTTTGTTTGAAGCATTTTTAAGGGCGACTATGATGCCTGAGGCTAATAGGGAATATAAATAGAGCTTACATGATTAGTTCGAGTGGGTTACGGAAAAAAAAACACCACAGACGGTTCAATTTTTCTCCTCTGCATTTGTATTCTTTGACCCAGTGGTGGTTATGAGAATCTCTCTCTCTCTCTCTCTCTCTCTCTCTCTCTCTCTCTCTCTCTATCTCTCTCTCTCAATGATATTTTTAGTTTGAGTTATTTTGTGTGTATAGTGTAGCAACAGCGAGCTCTGCAATTGACTGTTACGTCAGAAGGTTTACCATTGCCAAATAAAGACACTGTCATAGTCATTATCATTGTCTCAAAGCCGAATCGTCAGCAGGGTCATCAGTCATAGGTGTAACCCTACCTAGCCCTAGTAACCTCTACATCACTGAGCTATCAGACAAAAACTATACATTTAAAGTGTAATTTACCCGCATTATCAAATCAGAATTTAGTGACGGGTATGCCATGTAAAGCCAAGCCCGGCAATCAGACCAGGAAGAATATTGCCGGCTGAAAAAGAGCTGGTTGTATTTGTGTCACTACAGCGTATGTGTTCCTTTGTTCCGTGTTTACCCGGCTACAACCGGTCCGGATTTTCCAACTGATATGAACCAGTAGGACTACTCTTTGGGTCATATTCGCGTTACAATATTCCTTCAGGTCGCAATGACCGTGCATATTACAGGAAGAGGCATTAAAACAGGACAGTGCTGCTCCTGACCCGGTCACACGTTACGTCATTTAAAAAAAAGGCCATGTGAACACTGACAACTGCATTATCAACATGACAACGCTGCACTTGACCCGGTCACACATTACGTCATTTACTGCTCTACTTTCGCTTGTACCGATACGGTTGCAGTGGAAAACCACACTGACAGTCATTTCCCTATCGAAGTACAGCTGACGCAAAACGACAGCTGCTCTTAACACACGCGTCCAAACGCATACATGTGTAATCAGTCTGTGCGCTTTGGCTAATGCAGATGTTTTGGTTCCGTTTTCAAAGCTATTTAACAATGACTTCAGTAACACACGAAAACAAGAACCCATGCTCTCGCCTACGTGTGCCTACGTTCAGTTATTCGAGCATCACTCGACAGTTTCACACAGGGTCACACAGAGACCTTTTTCTGACTGTAACTGAATCCAGTATGATATTTGACGCATAGTAATTATGACTGGGCTGATAGATGTTGTCACTGAATCTCCAACTGTGAGTCCATTGCCCGTGCCCCATCTACCCGTAGACAACGGAGCACAGAATAGTCTACAGAGGGTACTGAGCACAAAAGTAATAACAAACGCATTCCTACCCAAAGGACAAGAATGCATCCTATCAAAACGCCGTCTAGAAAAATTTCAAACATGGCGGCCGCTGGTTTCTTCTTGTGTGGTTGACGGACGTGAAACTGGCACGTTTTTCTGTCCAACCCGTAACATGCTCGTCAATATATCTATCTGTGTGGGTTGGTTGCAGTTCTCTTACTTCTTGAAACTAAGAATGCCAACACTGACAGGGTTTAAACAAATCAATGAATATTTTGACTTAGTGGGGGGTCGTAATACAAAACTGCTCAACCTGGCTAGGTCGTGCAGGTACTTGTTGCAATACGAACATCAATCGATCATATATTATGACTGACAGTTTTGTCTACCGGCCTGAACTGACGTATGTAGTTGCAAGCACATGGTGCAGTGTTGAGGGGAAACCTGTACTTTCTACATCAGCAACACTGTGTGTGTGTGTGTGTGTGTGTGTGTGTGTGTGTGTGTGTGTGTGTGTGTGTGTGTGTGTGTGTGTGTGTGACACAATGTGTGCAGTGTGTGTGTCTTGCAGAATGATTTTCGAAGATTTATCCGAATGTTGCCTTAGCTATTCAGGTTATAAGAAACGCTGCAAATGGAAACAGGAAGATCCCTGTTCATCCAGTTCGTCAGACATGTAAGTCGCACGCCGACTAACTGCCAAATAGCAGTGGTACGCAGGCCCTTGAAGACCGTCACTGTTTGAAAATAAAATAAGTCACGGTAGGGAGATGGGATTTACGATGGGCATGACTTATGAACATAACATTTTATTTTCAAATGTCGACAATCTGCGAGTGCCTGTGCACTGGCACGCACTATAGCTGTCGAGTCAAACTTGACCCTATCAGATAAGAAAACTTACACTCGCCGGCTCAAGCGGTCCAACTGCGGGAGACTGCTATCTCACTCGCACTAACAGGAACTTCCTTGTAGCAAAGCAAACAGCCAGCCCGTGTGACAACCTAAAACAATATGTCGCCCACGTACGTTGCCACAACTGTGTCACGTAAACACAATTCGAATCAGTGACAATGAATTTCAGATTTCGTTTCTGATCAGGCCTCCCGCGGAAAATGCTGTACTATGACTATGTGCGATTTCAAGATTAGTAACATTTCAACAGCAATACTAGTAGAGCTAAAGAGCTGAGATACTTCAACATTCTGGGTGTTTTTTTTCCCCTGTAACTGACTGACCAGTTTCAGTGAAACGGACTGACACATAACAAACACACTGAGGTTGTGAGTTCACTGTATCAGTGACGGAAAATAACACTCACAAAGCCAGTCATGTCTTTGCACGCTCATTTTCGGCAGTGTCGGCAGTGACTCGATGTAGAAAAACCAGTTTAGATTTAGGACTGCATGCGAGGTTTGTCGCATAGCTAACACTGATTCAGCCATGACGCAGTCAAATTTTTGACCTGTTCAGTAACCCATAGACGCGTACGCATACCACACAAACACAATGAGTACTGGCGTCTTTGCATAGGAGTCAGAAAAGCTAACCAAGTTTACCGCAGGATATTCTGCGTTCTTTGCGTCGGTATACATGGATAATACTCACCCTTTTCACCAGGAATTCAGCAGTATACAGAAGTAGTTCGAAACCCTGAAGCTACGATACACTGGTTGCGTTCTCGATAAGCGGGTTATTTTTAGCGCCTGGGGGAAACCGGTGTTATTTTTGGGTCCACTGATTCGTTGTGCGCAAGTTGTGTGCCACTTGGACGGTTTTGTGTAAACATTTCTCAACCCACTTTTTCAGGCCAGCGCTGATAGTGTCGCCTGGTCACACTGACGTGTAGACTTTTGCGCTCACTAACCAGTCTTTGACAGAATCGACTCAAACTTGAAACTTCTTGTGATTCGGTTCTAGGGTTCCTTTCGGTCTGCGCCTAATATTAGTCACGGCCAGTATGATGTGGCTCGGCTTACGTCATTTTCATTGTCATTTTGGTTTTTCTTCCAGGCGCTTATCTCAGTCGTCGACTGGTAATGGGTTATATGTGGACTGGTAATGTGCTTGAGCTGACACAGTGTCCTGAAAAGGGTACATGTCGATAGTCCCGTGTGTCGAGTCGATAATGGGTTCTACGCGTGGATAGTTCTATGTGTCGTCAGTTCTAAGGGGTGGGAGCCATCGTACCGGCCATGACTGATGTATGTCAGTGTGTGTGTGTGTGTGTGTGTGTGTGTGTGTGTGTGTGTGTGTGTGTGTGTGTGTGTGCTCTGTTATCGTTATTCCGCTCATGCAGGCTTCACCAACTTGTGCACCTGACGACGCAGATAGTCCTGCGTGACAAATACGCGAAGCAGGGACGCCTTTTGCATCTCGGGCTTTCCGCTCATTGGGTGACCAGACTGACGGGTGCATCGCAGTTTTAAGGTTTACTGCATGTTAGCAGGGGTTTAAAGGTCCGGTCTATATGATGTTCATGCTCACAGATCACTCTGATCTGTTTTCGTGATGTACAGCATCACACCACCTACACACCAGCACGGTGGCAGCATCTCTAATGCTGGCACTAAGCCAACAGAGCGTACTCGCTGTCAAGTTGCGGCTGAGACTGACACTGAGCGAGAGTGTTGTACCAACAGTCGTAGAATTTCAATGTTCGACCGCTCGCGGAAAATGTAAACAACATTGTGTCGCATTCAGAGCTGTACTCATCTCCAAGAAAGAATATTTTGAGCGCACTAGCGCACTCACAAGAGAAACTGTTCCAAAACACACGTTGGCTTAGTAAACGTGGAAATAGGGCGTTTAACAGTGTGTAACGTTCCCGCCACAATAGTGATTAGAGACGGTCCTACTGGCCAGGTTATCAGTGAGGGGAGGGAGGGAGGGAGGGAGGGGGAGGTGAGAGGCGGCACATCTACCCTAACAGTCCTGCTTGACACTGTTCAATACAGTCAGACTGCCAGCTCGACCAAATTAAATGTCGATGTATACTTTACTGTGATGTACAAGTTACACGAACAAGCTCAATTCAGTTCGCACAACCAGTGTCAACGTGCAACGTCATATACATTCAGCACTTTTTTTTCCTTTAAAAAATAAAAATAAAAAAATTTATAACTCCCGCATAGAGTAGGGATCGAACTCAGCTCGCCACACAAAATGCGAAAGCAGTGGACCAACCTACTAAACCACCGGGCGCCCCATTTGCAGTTCCAAATGAAATGACGCAGCTGTATGATAATGATCGAGCGCATGAACGAGCAGTGACGGCAAAGACCGTCAGACGCATAATTATAGTTACGTCTTTGTGAGCAAACGTAAAAGCACTTATAGCCGTGGGGGTATGAAGATTATTGTTTTGTTTACATCCAACATAGTGGCGCGTATCCGCGTTCCTCGTATACTGATGCAGCGGCAATTCCACGGGGGTTGAAACACTTGACTTGAAGGTCAACGAGGAGCACGGAGTATACTGACGAGGAGCAAAACCTGCCAAAATATCGGTTTTTCTGCAGAAAAAAATCGACAAACCTATTTTTCTGAAGGAAAAACTGCGGAATAATATCACTTTTCAGCAGGAAGAAAACGGATTTTTTGCGAATAATTGACAAAAACGGAAGTGACAAAATAGCAGTTTTCTCCTGCAGAAAACTGACAAATGTCGGTTTTCTGCAGTAAAGTGTCATTTTCTCCATTAAAAAGCAAAGGTTTATTTTATGAAAAAAAAAAACAGAACAAAACAGGACAGTCAATGTTTCTGCAGAAAAACTGCTATTTTGCCACCCTTCGCCGTACTCCTCGTAGACATTTTAGTCACGTAGTACGCCCCCGCGAATTCTGTATACGGAGACCGGCTGAAGCCATGGACTGCATGTGGCCTACTTCGATGTGTAAATACAGTGTCTGTATACTTTTTTTTTAAGAAGAGGCGGGATGAGAAGGGGATGACGCCACTTTAAATTGTACTTAAAACCCTGTATTTAGAATCTGTATGTGGATGCCTCACTGAGATGAATACTGCAATGACTTCTTTAAAAATTACCTCGCTTAGACCGTGACGGACACAGTTCAGTGGTTTCCTCAGCTGTGTCCTGTTCGTGCTGTCCCCGTCACGTGTCTCTGCATGACGTCCGGGGGATGCTCGTTGCTTTACAGATTGGGTGGAGTTGTTTATATGTCATGACATCTCGGGGTACTTGCTTCTCTTGTCTATTTGCCCTCAAGCCAGCCGCACATGTATGCAAGTATTCTGTCTGTAGTTTGAGCTGTTGAAACTTTTAACTTGTAAAGATTCGGATGGTGGTGGTGGTGGTTAAATAAGGTGTTTTTATCGATTGTTGTTCTTCTTGATGGTAGTGGTCGTCGTCGTTGTTGTTGTTGTTGTTGTTGGTGGTGGTGGTGGTGGTGGTAGTGGTGGTGTCGTTATTATCGTAAACGTAATCGCCGTCGTAGTCAGTCTTGCCGGATGTTGTTTTTAAAGTTACATCAAAGACCGTAGATAATACGGTCTTTGATTACATCCTGCAGGACGAGCAACATCCAGTGTTAAAAACGTGTTTCGCACAGATGTTGCCATCGACCCCAAGCGACTTTTATCGCTGGGCCTAAGTTCGAGTTCACTGACAGGCACTGCTCAAGACGGGCATTTGCCGTAGCTATGTAGTCTGTTTCATACAAAAGTGTCACTTGCCTCAAACATGAGTCGATTGGGTGGCGGGCGTATGCCTTTCGGCTCACGTTTTGGTTTATATCTTAGCAACCACAGCCCAGAAATGACTCATATTTTGCACAGATCTGAATGGTATCATGTTCTTGTAACCGTGATCAGCCCAGGTTCATCTGTGGGCAAATAACCTCGCCTTGTGCCCTTTTGAATGGATGGTACAGTATAGTACATGCACACGCACCGGCCGCTCGGTCTCATCAGCGTAGGGTTCATCAGTTAATTGTACCCCAAGGACTCACTCTAAGAGCCCATGCTTACGCGTAATAAGTATCTTAACATCAACTAATCTCGTGTGTTCTATTCGCAGCGTATACGGAGAATCCTGGGAAGTCTTCCTACAGAAGCCGTTGGAAGTGATTGGGGTAATATTCAAGAGGCGAAAGGATGACTACTACGGCCGTACGTCGTAGTGGTGTATTTATGACCATGTTCGCTTTGGTGGTGTTGTTTGCTGCTGTCTCTGCCTTGACAGTAGCTGGTGGAGATCACTTCGCTCGCGAGATTCGTGGGGACCGCTTGGCGTGCGGAAGTCGTCTGAGAGACAACATCGCGTTGGCTCCTAACTTCTACACTTGTGGAGATTCTAAGTGCAAATGCCAGGGAACCTTCGCGGATTGCTCAAACAGGAGCATGACATACATTCCAAAACTACCGAAGTGTATCTTGCACTTGGACTTTTCAGACAACTGGTACGGGCCGACTATGAGCGACGATTTTTTCCACAATGTTACCGAGCTTTCAACAGTTGATTTGTCTTTTAATAGCATTTCTCGCATTACCAGTGGAGCATTTCGGATTCTTAAACGCTTGAAAACGCTTATTCTAGAGTCCAATACTTTTTTGACATACGAGGGGCTGGAGCCAGTGTTTTCCATTAAGACTTTGGAATACCTTGACATTGGATTGAATACCAGGCTCGGCCCGCTGCCAGATGGGATGTTTCACAAATATCCTTTACCTCGACTGGAAACTCTCTGCATGGAGATTACCCACATGAAGACTTTAAACATGACAACGTTAACGCCACTCCTCAATCTAAGACATGTGTACTTTAGTGGAAATCCCATCTCGGACGTGCTCACAGATTTTCTTCCGCAGCTGGCCTCACTGGATTTCGCCGCTTGTTCCTTGAGAATGTTTCTGGTAACCTGCAGAAATGGCACTTCGCTCTTTCCTCGACTTCAGACGCTGAATTTGTGGTCTAATACTCTATATGGCGACGTTTATCCTCAAGTATGCCTGCCAAAATTACAACATCTCTACATCGGAGGCAATAAGATCACAGACTTCTTCACCGGTATGTTTGAGTACTTCCCAGCTCTTGTTACACTGGATATGGAATCCATGGGATTTCCTTTTAAATTTGTTGAAAAGGGTACCTTTAGAAGCCCAACGCTTCAGTTCATTAGTCTAATGAACAACCACCTAGATTTTGCGGCCGATTTTGTCCACGCTGAAAGTTTCGATGAGCTGCCAAGCATCAATATCCTCGACTTCAGACAGAACGACTTCAGCGCTGTCACAGCCGAAAGATTTCGAAAGATGTTTGGACACCTTACAACGCTGACTGATCTCCATCTCGGGTCCACAAACATCAAGCGCGTCACAGCGTCCTGGTTTGAAGGTTTGAGTGACTTGCAGTATTTGGACCTTTCCGACAATAAGCTGACTGACCTGCCCGATGGGGTTTTTGACGGTCTGAGAAGCCTCAGACTGCTTGCTTTGTCAGACAACCAGATACCTGTGATACGAGAACAGACGTTCAGTGCAGCCTTGCGGCGTCAGCTGCTTCGCGTGGGTCTCGACGGTAACCCATTCCGATGTTCTTGTGAGTTGAAGTGGTTCCAGCGTTGGCTCACCAACAACCAGTCGCTGTTTAATTTTTCTCAGATTATGCCGTCGACGACACCGCGTACGCGGATTCATTTCACGTGTGGCAATCTGCCTAATACGACTGTGCAGTCTTTCGTCGTAAACGACCAGTCGTGTCTTCTGAGCCATTTCGCCGACGGTCTTATCATTTTCAGCGTATCGTTCCTGGTTGTTACACTGACTGTCAGCATCATGCTGTTCCGCTACCGGTGGCACATCCGTCTGGTGATGTACGAGGCGTTCCGGGGCCGTGGGGAAAGATGGCGCCGGCTGCAGGAGCACACCTTCCAGTACGACATCTTTGTGTCTTACGACAGCGAGGACCTGCATTGGGTGCGCGCTCATCTCATGCCAGAGCTTGAGGAGGGACTCGGCCTGAAGCTTTGCATCCACGAACGTGACTTCATCCCCGGCAAGAACATCGTGGATAACATCGCAGACTGTGTTGAGGCCAGCAAGAAAGTCATGATGCTGTTTTCCACGAGTTTTGCCAAAAGCCAGTGGTGTCAGTTCGAGCTGAATTACTGCCTGAGCCACGTGATGGAAACTGACGACGCTCTGCTAGTGGCCTTCTTGCATGACGTGCCGTCACGTGACCTGACCCCCGCCATGATGGCGGTAATGAAAACCACGACGTACATTGAGTGGGCGGACGAACCTGATGCCAGAGCCTCCTTCTGGCGCCGCATACATATCGCTTTGAGTGAAATTCTCCCCGGTGTCTGAGTCTCCTTCCGCCTTCCCCACGCCAACCTCCTCAGGCGAATACAGGCTACAGGATACTAAAACAAATTTCAAGAACACGCTATTAGACCTATATTCCTATTAAACATAACGTCGCGTATGACAAATGCATTAGAAATGCTTCAAAATTCACCCAAACAATCACAAAAATCTAGCAGCCAAAGAATCATGTGTAGAGTAAATTTGAACTAATTCCAATATTCCGGTTTTTTTGCAATGTTAGCAGCGACCACATTCCTCTGTCGTCTACTAGCTCTTGTGCCCGCAGCCGCGCATGAATACAAATAGTCCACAGCTGTTAGTGGCCTGTAGTCGAAGTTCGACCTGCAAAGGGATAGGGATCTCGGTCGTCGTTTGTGCTCACTGAGGTCACGGTATTCGAGTAGACTCAGTTTTTGTCTCTCAATTTTCCGGGGTTGTGGTTGTTGTTGTTGTTGTTTTGTTTTGTTGATGTTGTTGTTGTTGTTGTTTGTGGGGTTTTAAGTTCTGTTCAGTTCCTTTCTCTGTAATCATTGTCTGCTCAGTTACGGGCCGGACTTCGGTCCGCAGGCCGGTTGTACTATGCAGAATTTATGAACTGGCATGTGGGTCCACTACTTCAACTTGTGCACTCAGACGAGGCTCAGTTTTGGTCCGATCGCTTTGACATCAACGCCCCCCCCCCCCCCCCAACACTCTTCAACGCCTCCACTCAACTACCCCGTCCTGCGTGATGGTCTTTATTTCTGCTGCCATCATATGTCTTTCCGTCTTGTCAGTCATACTGAGCTCGGCGAGCCAGAGCATTTGGCTTGATGGAATGGAATGGAATGGAATGGAATCTGTGTGTCACGTAATCAGTGTAATGTAATCATAGTGTACCATATGTGTCTGCACGTGTGTATACAAATAACGGATCAACTCTGTGTCTTAAATGTATTTTGCGTACTGGCCACAATTGGCCACAATGTCGTTTGTTTATTTTGTCAAGTTTTCAGTTTCTTCCCATACCCGGCCCAGTATGGTCGGAGATAAACTTGACTTGACATGACTTGCAGTTACGCATACTGCTTCATTTGTGTGCTTGTTCAATGTTTGTTCAATCGGAGTTGTTGCCAGTCATCACAGTGCTTGTCACAGTTCAAAAATAAAGTGATTTCAGTTTATAGCTGACTTTTGCGGAGTCGTCTTTCTTTCACCGACTAGAAAAACCTCTGTCACACGTGACGATTTTCCACGCCTACCAGCGGTGTGTGTGTGTGTGTGTGTGTGTGTGTGTGTGTGTGTGTGTGTGTGTGTGTGTGTGTGTGTTGTGTGTGTGTGTGTGTGTGTGTGTGTGTGTGTGTGTGTGTGTGTGTGTGTGTGTGTGTGACCGACGCTGATATGTGTGTGTGTGTGACCGACGCATGTGTGTGTGTGTGTGTGTGTGTGTGTGTGTGTGTGTGTGTGTGTGTGTGTGTGTGTGTGTGTGTGTGTGTGACCGACGCTGATGTGTGTGTGTGTGTGTGTGTGTGTGTGTGTGTGTGTGTGTGTGTGTGTGTGTGTGTGTGTGTGTGTGTGTGTGTGTGTGTGTGACCGACGCTGATGTGTGTGTGTGTGTGTGTGTGTGTGTGTGTGTGTGTGTGTGTGTGTGTGTGTGTGTGTGTGTGTGTGTGTGTGTGTGACCGACGCTGATGTGTGTGTGTGTGTGTGTGTGTGTGTGTGTGTGTGTGTGTGTGTGTGTGTGTGTGTGTGTGTGTGTGTGTCGTGTGTGTGTGTGTCGTGTGTGTTGTGTGTGTGTGTGTGTGTGCCGTGTGTGCCGTGTGTGTGTGTGTGTGTGTGTGTGTGTGTGTGTGTGTGTGTGTGTGTGTGTGTGTGTGTGTGTGTGTGTGTGTGTGTGCCGTGTGTGTGTGTGTGTGTGTGTGTGTGTGTGTGTGTGTGTGTGTGTGTGTGTGTGTGTGTGTGTGTGTGTGTGTGAATGAATGACTGAGTCGGCAGTGCCGGAGCACCATCATGTCGTGTCTTTCCGCCAAGTGGATGACCTCCCAAATTAGTTGTAACTGACGCGTCAGTTGGGATCATCAAAGTTATGTCATCATAGTTTTCCGGTTGTCGGTTAGGAAGAATGGCGCCGTTTATCAAAGACTGAGAAACTGAAAGACCGTCTTCTACACTGAATACTCGTACCGTTACCATGATCTAAACTGCCCGGGGGAGGGGGGGTGTTTGGGAGTTTAACGTCCTTTTCCACCACGTAAGGGTGATATCAAAGACGGGGCAACGAGAAAAAGGCCAGCACAAATATTTAGCCCCAATGAGCCGGGATTCGAACCGTCCGAGCCGACTCAGTGAGCACCGGCTGAGAGTCCAACGCTCTATCATTCGGCTCCCCCACTGAAACCGGCTGAAGAAAACGTTCCCGGCGGCCGCTCCCCCAAATCGACTGAAGAAAATGCCGGTTTGCCAAACTTTAGTAAACACAACGTGTAGCCTTTTCTGTATTTCTTCACTATTTTTTCGTATTCTGTAAATTCACGCACAACTGAACTACTTTTCAAACTGAACGTCAAACAGCCAAACAGCAGTGTTCCCAAAGTTTACACATGGTCAGTCTCCAAACTTTTTAACCGCTAGCTAGAGACTTCACTCGATCAGAAAAGACTGATGCAGCAGACACAACTGAAGACACGCACTGGCTTCACACCACTCAATACTGACTTGGCTTCCACAAATAGTGTGTTTTGTGCTTGTCAGCGTGTCTGTGTGTCCGGCTGCGAGAGCGTGTCTTGGTGTCTGCCAGTGCGTGTCAGTCTTGGTCAGTGTCTCAGTCGGTGCCAGTCACCGCGGCGTGTCTTTGTGTCTGGGGTGTCTGAAAATGCAAAATTTCATAAGAGATGGCAGACATGGAGACACACATGGGCAGACAGCAGACACAGAGACACACCTTGGAGACACTGGAGACACACAGACAATTGAAATCAGTATACAGTAGTGACAAGCCTGAGCCGGACGAAACAACTGAATCCAGTCAGTCGGTGCAACCGGCCGCCACTGAGACTGAGCGGCACACACTACTGTGACATGCCGCTCATACTGCACCACTCGCCTTTAGAAACTTGGCAACATTAAAGTGGGTAATAAAGTGGGTGAAGAATACAGTGACGCGGCCATACGACTGAAACTGAGTCAGCCCATGTGATCAGCAACCAAAAGCACCGACTGAAAGCACCCGAAAACTGAAGTGCCGGCGTGCAAATACGGCTTCCAGAATTTCGTATACTATTCTTCAAGATTAGGCCTACCCATTAAGTGCTATTTTCTCTGATTTTGTGCCTTTTAACTGACATTAGCTGTATGTCGATTTGACTCTTCGGAATCGACATGGGACTAGTGACCTTCTTGCGTTCTGCTTGAAGACTTGAACAGCAGCAGACACGCTCGACTAGCCAGTGGAGACGGTGTAAGGGAGGCCATCCATATAAATTTTCCAACTCAAATTTTTGCATTACCTCCCTTCAGCTACTTTTCGTTTGTTAGATAAGACAGGGTCGTCTCGTAATACATCACCCTTTGTTCGAAAGTTTTCGTTCCATATGCGCTGGACAACCTATTTGCCAGCATAAGTTCTAACACAATGGCAGTAAAACGGAGTAAATGAAGCCATTTCGCTTATTTTGTGTCAGGAGATTCATCCGATTTTCGTAGTCAGTGATAGTTGATTCGATCAACAATGGAGACCTCGGAGTAAGGACCCAAATATAACTCGATGTATGCACTTGCTCCACGCCAGTGGTCCGTGAACGTGGTAACAGGATATTTCCGTCACCCCTGTATCAGTCGCGGCGGATTCACGGCTACGGCTCCGAGGCGGTGTATTTCCTTAGAAGACTGATGGCGTCTACTCCAGCATCATATACTATTGTAAGTTGTTCATTAAATATTACTGTTACAGTCGAACCTGCCATGGCGGTCACCTGTATAAGCCATGCCACTGTTTAACTCGGTCACCCCTTAGGATCCCCGAGCGTTTTCCCTCTATATATGCACTGTATAACCAGGTCACTGTCTAACGCGGTCGTGCCACCTATTTTGGCAGTCCCAAACGACCTTTCACACTGTACAAGGCAGTCACTTTGTTGTGTAGTGACCGCCTTCGGGCCCCTGCTGTGTTCTCAACTGACAAGACAGACTGCCTAACTGCTTGACAAGCCAGGATTAGCCACACCATGGCTCACTGACACGCGCCTCCCCCTCCGAGTGAATAGCCGGGGGATTCAGTGGTGGGGGCGAGGGGGTGGCTGTTAGCGGCGTCCTTTTGATTGCTTTGCAATCAGTACGAGGTCTATAGGAAGCGGTCAGCTTTATGTTTGTAAACCGATCAACTTGCAAGGTGTACGAATAGGTGAAGGTGTTGTCACCCTGTTTGTCGTTTCTACTGCTTCCGATTAAGACGACGACGTGTTAATGTGCGTGAGGTATATCATATTTATACAATAGAAGGTAGTTGACCATAAGAAGACCTGTCATATTTATATCTCTCAGTAAGGTGGATGCTCATACGCAGTTACCAGATTCAGGAAGTTGTACAGATAAACACTACAGAGCTCTTCCTCCTTCAGTGCTAGGATAGTAGAGATACCAGGGATATGTGGCGGACAAACAAAACGTTCCCCGTAGGTAAAGCAGCACAGGGATGAAACAAAGTGGACATAATATACCGCTATAGATTATTGAACTGTCAATCAGCAGGTTCGTGTGCCTTAAGCACCACGTTTTTTTCACATTGAGAAGGATATATATATATATATATATATCACCAGAAAAATGCTTTGGATTTTCAGTTGTCAGCTGGAACAATTGAAAGGGGCTGTTCAACAACCAGAAACCAACTTGCGCTAATACATTACTACAGAACGGTATTAGCTTCCGGATCATGTAGTAAGAACTCGGCTAAATATAGTAGAAAATCTTTGCCCCTTTTAAAATTTGTGTGCAGAGTACAAAATGGCAATCTTGTGCTTTTTGTTGGCTTTGTCAACAAGTTTCATGCCAGGTAATAGTAAAATTAGGGGAAAATGAGGCTGGCTTGTGGACTATTTGTATTCATGCACGGCTGGCACAGGAGCCAGCAGACGGCCGTGGAATGAGGGGGTATGTGGTCGCTGCCAACATTGCCAAAAAATGGAACATTGGAATTTGTTTAAATTTACTCTACACATGTGTCTATGGCTGCCTGATTTTTGTGATTTTTTTGGTGAATTTTAAAGCATTTCTAGGGTGTCATCTGCAACGTTATGTGTAAGGGGAATATACAGCGTTATCCTCCAAATTTGCATCTCAGCTGGTATGTAGCCTAAAGATGTGTATTTGCTCATGTTTTAAATATCGGCTTTAAATAAGAGCAGCCATCATCAAAACTTTTGAAGTGGCATAGCAACAGAAAAGGGTTGTCCATTTTGATTCCCCCCCCCTGAAGCAGGGGGCTGTCCAACACACATTTGGATGACATAACGTTCAAGAGCTCTATTCAGATGTTAACAGTAGACCTTACAAATCCTGTGTTTGTATGGTGATGTTAAAAATTTGGATTATAAGTATATTGTTAGGATAGTGTCTCCCAACAAACATGAGGTATATAGATATGTAATTGTTTTGATACAGGCAAATTCATGTAATGATCAAGACTTCTGTAGGCCAGCAGAGTGCTTTGGGACAATGAACCCATCGCAAAAACCTACAAACGTTTATTGCCCACTGCAAAATTGTAACTTTTCAAATAAAATTTTCCAACTTCTTACTGATATTTTGACATAAGTTGAGGTGTACCACACAGACATGCATGTACATTCTTTGACTATATGCTGATTTTGAAAATAAACTCATACTGGGCAGACAGTAGCATCTTTGTGAAAAGATGTATCTCAAAGATCGGTGAAAGGTGTTTTCTTGTGGTTTTTTTTTTTTAATTTTTCATGTGTGGTATTGTTTGTTTCTGGATTCTGTGTCATTTTTTTAAGGGTCCTATGTACTGTTCCTGTGATTACAACTACACATGTGTATTTTTGTCCCAGGTGCCAACAGCTGAAGAAGCTGAAGCCCGAAATGACCAGATCCGGGCTACAATCTACGGCCAGTGTGTGGGGGATGCCATTGGTCTTCTTACCGAATTCATGTCCAAGGAGGAGGCCAAGATCGTAAGCCACAGAGCAGTAAAACTCCCATACACCCCCACACATATTGTTCACTTTTTTGTATGGTATTGTATTACATTTTACTGTATTGTATCATAAGGTAGCGTTAGTTAATCAATATTTATTGTACTGGTCCATGCCACATTTTAGGTATTGGCAGTGCTGTTTCATCTCCCACCAGATGTTATGTGGTCCCTTTGTTGGATGTGAAAAATGTCAGCAATCTTCGACCCTTCTCATTTCTTCCTAACTTCCATTAACTGCCTGTGATGACAAAGATCATAAAGCTGGCAAGCGCCGAAATCGTCAAATGAGACAGAACAGAGTGAAATATATATGAGAGTCTTGATCACAAGCCATTCTGTCCACATGGTCTGAAGAGTTTGTCATACGACCAGCCCCTATTGTGGTTAGCACTTCAGCTCAGACTGAGAGTCCCAGAACGAGCCCCAACCAACCAAGTGGGAATTTTCCCACTTAGGTCAGCTCCTACCCAGAGCGGGTGTGCCATGGGCCCAATGGGGAGGCTGTTGTCGCACAGCTTAGACTATCCCGCTTCATGGGTGCGTCTTTGGGGGTGCTTCCCTTCTTATGACACATCTCATGATGTGGATAATTACACAGCTGGTACTGCAGGTGCAGTAGTTCCCAGGCCTGGTTAACGCCAGGATGTTTATGGCAGGAAGCGTGGACTGTGGCCTTGTCACACAGTCTCAAACCACATGGACCTCCTAAGCATCATACCATCACCCTTGTCATCATGCGTGATAAAAATTGTCCCATCTTCCGAGCCCTCCAGGGATTCCACCCATGACCCGGGGGTAGTACCACTGGAGCTGGCAAAGAGTTTGGGCAACAACAACAACAACAACAAAAATTTGTTATACATGGATCATGGGTGACAGCTGCATGCAAGGACACACAAACGCGCGCGCGCACGCACACACACACACACACACACACACACACACACGCACACACACACACGCACACTGTTAAGACCAGTTCAGTTTGCATACTTGCTGGTTCTGCAGCATGGCCTGCTGCTCAGCAGCAGAGGGAAGTGTGATGCAACAAGACACCACTGCATAGTACCATAACCAGACCCCTCGTCTACTAATTAGCATGTTATAGCAGCATGTGTATATCTGGATGTGTGAGACAATTCAACTAAAAGCAAGTTTAGGTTTGTTTGGTTTTTTGTTTTTTTTTGGGGGGGAGGGGAGTTGGTTGGTTTGGGGTTGGTTTGTTTTTTTTTTCCCTCCTGGGACACAAAAGGATAATCAGATTTAGAGCACACACTGAAACAATAGTTACAGAGACCTGTACATTTATCTCTCTCTCTCTCTCTCTCTCTCTCTGGTATTAGAGAAAACCAATAGATCTTTTCTTCTTTTTTCTTCATTTCTAGTACTATGGGAAGCACAAAAAAGCACTTGAGTACAATATGAAAGTACCTGATTTTCATCGTGGCCGATGGCAGGAAGGGGATTGGACGGACGACTCGGACCAGATGCTCCTCATTCTGTTGTCACTAGTGGAGAACGGGGGTAAGGTCAGTATCAAAATTCAGATGATTTGGTCTGGTGGTTAAGGCATCCGACTTCGGATCCTGAGCTGCCTGGTTCGAGTCCCCGGTGGGCAGGAATATGGTGGGATTTTTCCTTCCCATATCGAGTCAAATCCATGTGCAGACTCGTTTGCGGTGCCTGTCTCGCCTTCGTGTACACACGCACGCACATACATCAAGTGTGCACGCTAAAAATCCCACGTTCATCTTTCGAAGAAGAGTAGGCTGTGGCCGGTGGCGTGGTAAACAGAAATACTGTCGCACGCACCAGAGTGAATAGCAGGGTGGAGGTTTGCACATAAAGTAGCGCTTAGCGGCAGCAGGCTTTCACTGCTTCGTCCTCCAGCCCTGCGGCGCCGTGAGCATTTCAGCAGAGATGGATACGTGCGCCGAGGAGAAGTCTACCATACCATACCATACCATACCAGATGCCACAGTGTTTGCAGTAGCTTTCAGATTTTACCCTCAGATGGATAAAGAACTAGTCCGAGAGCTGAAGCAGCTGAATTTTCTTGTGGAGGAGAAGCCAATTTAAGCTGTCAATTTCTTTCTTTTGGGGGTGTGGGGGGGGGGGGGTCTCCTGCTTCATTTAATAATAATAATAATAGAATATTTATATAGCGCCTAACATTATCTAAGCTCTAGGCACTTTACATAATATACATAATTATTCATAATTATTAAGACATTAAAAAACACAAAAGACAGATAAAACAAAGACAGGTAAAACTGACAAAACAGATAAAAACTAATAAAAACTCATATCTACACACACACACACACACACACACACACACACACACGTTATCTGCACACACACGCACTCACACCAGCAAAACGACAACATGGCACGGCTATGAGAGGGTGAAGAGATGGGTTTTCAGTCGGGACTTGAAGGTTTCTTGGAATGTTGAAAGCGAAGGTTCTCTTTGTGAGACATTAACCCTGGTCATGCTGAATAAATTTGTCTTATGCTGAGAACGCCATAGAGGTAGCGCGGAATATTCCAGGCTCCTGCCAAGGTTTTAAGTTTTTGTATTCTTATGTTTAGATGGAAATATACTGACGTCCAAAAGAAACGCGAAAAATATCTTCCATCGTTCAATTCATTTTTTCCGGTATTAACAAAAGCTGCGTTATTTTTGGCACCCAGTATATCAAGACCGATGTTTGAGGGAAGCGTTCTGTGAATTTTACCGCATCAGCGCACTTGCAGTCCACGTGAAGCCCGAGTTAGCTGTGACACATTTCGTGTGCAGTTGAGTTGCATGTGCAAGCAAAGCACAAAAGCTGAGCAGTGAGTAGTGTTCACTGTCACTAGGGGATAAAAAGGGCACAAAGATACAGGTTTCATCAGTCCCTCATTCGACGCTATCACGATGCCACGACTCACTTCTGCACAACGCGAGAGGGCCATTGGACGTCTGCAGTCTGGGGACACGCAAGAAGCCGTGGCTGCAACTTTCCAATGCCACATTTCCACCATTTATCGTCTCTAGCATCGGTTTGTGACAACTGGCGCTACTGCTGATGTCCAGCGGAGCGGCAGACCTCGAGTGACCACGCCAAGACAAGATCGCCACATTTTTCGCATCCATGCTCAAGATCCCTTCAGAACAGGTGCAGAAACAGCCAGAACTGTTATAGGGACACACCAGGCACCCATTTCTAGGCAAACGGCCAGCCGGCGACTGTGCTCCACGGGGCTGAGGAACTGCCGTCCAGCCAGGGGACCCGTCCTCACCGTGCGCCATAGACAGGCACGCCTGCAGTGGGCGCAAGGCCACGTCAACTGGAACAATGTTCGCTGGCAGAACGTGCTTTTCAGCGATGAAAGCCGTTTCTGCATTGACCATGCCGACGGGCGTGTTCGGGTATGGAGAAGAAGAGGTGACCACTATGCTGACAACTGTGTCGTGGAAAACAACGCCTGGGGTGGGCCCAGCCTCATGTTGTGGGGCGCCATCGGCCACAACCAGGTGCTGGGACCTGTCATCTTCCAAGGCCTGGGTCCTGGACGCGGCAACGGCATTACAGCGCAGCGGTACATGGACCAGGTGCTGCACCCTCATGTGCTGCCCTTTTTTCAGGCCCACGGGAACTGGGTTTTCCAGCACGACAACGTGCGCCCCCACACTGCCAGGGCTACCCAGGACCTCCTGCAGCGCTCGGGTATCCAGGTGATGCCTTGGCCAGCGTTATCTCCTGATATGAACCCTATTGAGCAATTTTGGGATTTGCTCCAGACGCAGCTCAATAGGGTGGTCCCAAGGCCCACAACTGTCGCTGAACTTGATCTGGCTGTCCGGCAGGCCTGGGCCAACATTCCCAGGGCAGCCAACAACACGTTGGTCCGCTCAATGACCCGCCGCTGCCAGGCCGTCATCGATGCTAATGGGGGCCATACACGCTATTGACTGTTCTGTTAAGCGCAAATGGCGCATCGTCACTGCAACCTTACTGTGTTATGGACAATACGTCAGTGTTGTGCTGTACCAAAAATTGGACATTATTAATGAAATTTGAATTTTGTTACGATTTTTTCATTATGCAATAAATGAAACTAGACACTGTTTTTCGCGTTTCTTTTGGACGTCAGTATATTTCTATCAAGTAGTTAAAACAAAATTACCGAAATCACTTTGTCAAGTTACTTGTCCAGCCTGTGTTTTCCAAACACCTTCTCAAGCATTGTAAAATTTTCAGGTGAACATTCAGGACTTTGCACAAAAGATGCAGAACTGGAGGCGCCATGGGTTTGCAGAGCTTGGCGATTTTGGAGGCATGGGCATTGGTCAGACCACGCTCGGTGTTCTCAGCCATGCAGACTTTATAAGAGATCCACACAAGGTCTGGTAAACAAACAAATAAAACACACATACCTTCACTATTGGTATTGTTACGTGTATGTCACTTGTCCGTTAGTAAACTCGTGCCTTAGTTGACGCCAAAGAACTCTGAACAAGCCTTTGGCGAAGGAAGAAATACTTTTGGTGAACAAAAATTAGGGTTCGGGCTTTGGACAGCCTGCAATGCAGAGTGGAGCGAGGATCTGACTGGCTCACTAATTTCAAGATGGCAGAGGGTTGCACTTGCATAAAAGTGTCGCGTGTGCTGATTCAACTTTTCAACCATTTGTACGTTGGTAGATAATGGCACATTGGGATCACACTGATTAGCTAAGGTAGTGAAGAGTTTACTTTTGTTGCTAAATTTGCTGCAAAAACACAATATTACTGTAAGTGCGATGTGTTTTGTTTTGTTTTTTCTGTGTGCGAGAATCGTCTGTTGTGTGTACCGGCTCTGCCTGTCAGTTCAAAGTATTAGTCGTCGATTATTTTCAATAATTAATGGGTTTCGTGGCTCACATCGGTTAGTCAGGATAGTGTACATTTCGCTGATTAACTCATTGACGATGCACCATTTCTTGGCGTGTATTTAATGTTAAAAAAGTAACAAAGATATATAACAAAAACCCTACTGTTACTAAAATTGCCTCATCCGGTTGACCTTGCAGCCAAATTTCAGAAAATTCTTAACTTTATAGACAAATTTTTAAAATTTAAAAGTATGCATTCAGCATTTCTTTGCCCAATTAAGACACGTCCTCATGGGAAACTATAAATGAGGCAGTCAGTGAAGCTGAAATGCGAGAGATTACAAATTTTTCACCCCTAGCATGTGCCCCCGTTTTATTCAAGCAAGTCATCAGGAGTTTTCTCTGGTGCTGTGGCTTTCTGCCCCTTCATCCTTCCTCCCCTGTCAACCTCTCACATCCTCCCCACACCCCTTCCCCCTATCCCACCCCTCAAAAAAAAGAAAAGAGGTACATGTACTACTAACTTCCCTAACTTGTATAGCGCTGAATTCTCTGCGTGAATGATGCACATATACATGTGCGTAATAAGGAACACTGCAAGTGTATGTTTGGGCTTTAGCTCGAGGTGCTTACTTAAAGCCAAGAAAGGGGGATAAAGCTACTATGTTAATTCACATCACTAGTAGTATTATTTTTATTACTTTGACCCCTACTTGGCTATAGATCTCTCTTCTGTTTATGACTTTTGGCACCTTATATTGTGACACCCTCTCAGTGCCGGATGACCAGATGGATCAGCTTGTGCAGGGTTTCAGGGTGGGGTTTGGCTGTTTTCAGGAGAGTTGGTGCGGTAGTTTACTTTGTCTTACTTTGGGTTTTCAGGCTGCATTTGAATGCTGGGATACCAGAGGTCGTAACATCGCTCCCAATGGTGGAGTGATGCGCACGTCAGTTGTGGGCACACACAGCTGGTGGGATGCTGAGAAGGTGGCAAACAATGCTGTCCAGTTTGGTAAATGCACTCATTATGACCCAAGGTAAACAGCGCACCCTTTGAGTTTTTTAGGGATTTCACGAATGAGTGTGTGACATGAAATTGACTGCATGGATGAAAATTTTCCACCTCGGTGCGCATTCCGGTAAAATCATTTTGGTGAAATAATGAATTCCATATTCGTAGAAAATGTCAAAGAAAAGCGTTTTGTAAGTATATTTGACTTTCCTCAGTCAAGCCTCTTTATGAGGAAGTGAAGCGCGAGCTGCTGAAGAGGACGAAAACGAAGGTGGATAGACCGTTTACCATTTCAGAAACAGTAGTGCATTTTAGGGATTCGCATAGACCTACCCTCTCCCCCGTTTTTTTTTATTTTATTTTTTTGCTTTATTTTACCTTTTAAAAAGTTTCACCCACATATGTAACATATATTTATCCATATAAAACAAAAGAAACAAAAAGAAGTACATCACAGGTTAGCACACTGAAAACTACAATGACTGTTGTTTTCTTTTCTTGGTGCACCTTTTTACATGTTTCTGTGGATTAGTTGACTTCCTGTACATGTACTGTCAGTCTCAGATTTCTCATAAACCTTATTCAGATTGTTGTGTCGAAGGAGGCCATGTTCTCTGGTTTCACAGGGCAAAGTGACAGGTACCCTGTATCTCAGTATAGCTACATGTATTTTGCATTTACAGTTACTGTTGGTTGTGTCTGTAGGTACATGTATTTGATTGTTTGGTTCAATGATTCAGTGAAACAAATGCTGTGCTTCTGTTGACTCATGCACGCATACACACACACACACACACACACACACACACACACACACACAGTTGCACACACACCGTTGACTCACATGTTGGGTGCAGGTGTCAAGCGTCGGTTGTGGCCGTGTCGGTGTGTATCAGCCTGATGTTGCAACGCCAGCCTAAACACCTGAACAAGCGTGGCCAGTATAACGTTGACCAGCTGATCAAGGACAGCTACTCTCGTGCTGCCGAGTGTGTGGAAACTGAGGAACATGTATGTTAAAATTCTGTCAGTATGTGTATTGTTGATGTAGATGTCAATTAAGTTCTTCACAGCACCATCAAATATAAGATATAAGATAAGTTTGATGGCACTAATAGGTGTATTTTTATGTACGATTCTGTACAGCCTCCAGTTCCTCATGAAATGATGTGTGTTCTACATGTTTGATATTTTTGCCAGTGTTTGATTCGGCTTTGTCACCTGTGGGGTTCTGTGCACTACAGATACACAGATATAAGTATTTGCATGGCGTGTAGATCTGCAAGAATCAAAACATTCAATCAGTGTTCAATCACTGATAATAATACATGCCTCTTGTAGAGTACTTTTTCCAAGTAATGTCACCAGTGCGAGAGGTCAAGGGTTTGAGTCCCGCTCGGGGCAAAGAATTTCCTTCTCGTGTGGCACCGTTCATTCGGACCAATCGTTGGGGGTTCTCTCCGGGTACTCCGGCTTCCTCCCCCTCTGCTTTGGAAATGTTCAGCCCACCAAATTTGAAAAATAAATGCAATTCTAAATTTCGAAATTTAAATAGCTGAGCTGACCCTTCGCACCACGTGATTGTAATGAGTTTATGTCCAGTGTGTGAGAGAATGTGTGTGATTCACGTGAGCGTGCGTGTTGGGTTCAGTTCGCGGTGCTTTGAGCCGATTCATGAAATTGGAAAAAGCGTCTATACAATACTCATTATCATTATATTAATAAGGACTCGCTGCATTTAACCCATTTGTGCCTAGCATCAACATGTGGCGTATGCTTATGCATGGGCCACATGGGGATGCTGGGCACAAATGGGTTAACCCTGGTAGTGCTGAGCCTGGAATATCCCAGACTACCTCTATGGCTTTTTCAGCATTAGACAAATTCATTCAGCGAGCCCAAGGTTAAAGGTCTGCAATCTCAACAAAACACCTCAAATATTGTTTGTTTGTTTTTTTAAACTGCGTCTCCTGCAACTGTGCATAATGCAGGCAACTCTGTCACAGTTGCTGAGTTTCCAGCGCTTCGGAGACCCTTATGAAACCAGAGCATTACATTGACTTCAATGTGCTTTTGGTCAGTGAGTGAGACACATCGCTACAGCATCTAGTCGGTGTTTTGTGCTGCACAAGAAGACTAGCCACTTTGTCAATTTGCACAGTCAGATTTTTTTTTTTTTTTTAAAAACACGCTGTTCGTGGCTTTTTGTTGAGATTGCAGACCTGTAAGCACACACACGCCCACACTTACACCTTCCATTACAACCCACTCTCACTTTACGTTTTCGCAGGTGCATTGATTTTAAACAATCAGGATACAGTCGAGATATTTGATGACCAAAACTTTGGCTGAACAATGATTTCTCTCTCCTTTGCATTGCTGACAGAGAAAAGAGCTTTGGGAACACATGAGCTGCAAGAAACTAGGAAAGCTGGAGCTTTCAGCACCGGACAAGATCGGCTACACTTTTAAAAGCATGGGCTCCGGTTTCTGGGCTCTAAAGCAGGACCATTTCCGCAAAGCAATCCAGAAAATTGTCATGGAGGTACGTATAACTAAAACCAGATTATGCAGTCATTATGGTATACCGGTTTTGCTTGTCATGTCTCCATGATTTCAGAAGTATGGCAAACAGCACACTTCACAGACTTGATTCAAATGCTACACATCATTGGCGTGTTGTTTTCTTCACAGTAAGTGTTCACGTGGTGGCAGGCATACAACAGCGTGTGGAAAACTTTTCATCAAATGCACTGAATCTGTGCATGAGACTCAGTCACTTGGGTCACAGTATAGCATCTGAGACCATCGTGGTGACTCTGGCCAGGGTATAAGTTGTCTGAGATGTGTACCACGTACCGAGCAGACAACATTATTTGGTTGCGAACTGAGGACCAGCTAGACGGCGCTGATTGGTTGCTGTTTTTTGTCAGCTTTTTCAAGTCCCAGCCTGTTCAGAAATGGACTGGAGTCTCTAAGAAAGTCATATTCCTTTGGGGAGCCGGGGTGGCCGAATGGTAGAGCGTTGGACTTCTAATGATCGGGTTGTGAGTTCGTATCCTGGCTGGGGCCAAATATTTGTGCTGGCTTTTTCATCGTTGCCCTGTCTTTGATATCACCCGTATGTGGTGGAAAAGGACGTTAAACCCCCAAACACCCACCAACCCTCATATTCCCTACTAGTAAAAGCCACAAAGTCTTAAAAACAGTTGCAATGGACAAATAAAACATCCTTCTATGTTAATAATAATAATAATTTTTTTTTTTTAAATCATTGATTCAGGGCATAGCTTACACGTGTAACAGTGTGATGATTTGTTTATGGTTTACCTTTTCTGTTTGTACCAGGGTGGTGATGCAGACAGTAATGCATGCGTGGCTGGGGCGATGCTTGCCTGTAAACTTGGTTTGAAGGCAATCCCAGACACATGGAAAACTGGACTCAAGCACAAGGAGTGGCTTGACCAACATATTCAACGGTAATGCCAGCAGCACCTTGACGAAGCAGTGACGTATAGTACATTGGGTTCGCAGCAGTCAGGGAAAACTGGAAGAGTCAGGGAATTTAACAGAACACTTTCCAGTCACTGGAAAGTTATGGAAATTCTTTTTTTAGGTTTAAGTCAGGGAATATCAAGTTCGGGTACTGAGTGTGTACAACATTCACAAGGAAAGCTCCACCTGTCTGCTGGGAAGACGATGATCGAACTGTAGTCTCAGTTTACTGATATGTGGGAAACAGTTGACAAGCATTGTGGTACTTCCCTGGAAAATGTAGAAATCTTCCGGAAAAAGTCAGGGAACTCGGCTTCTGGAGAGGAGTCTGGAAACCTGGGGAGAGTGCTCCAAACACTCCCTCCTCTGTGCTCAAAATAGTCTATCTGATTGATAACCAGAGCTCTGATGTCTGCTGGCTGCACAAACAAAAACTTTAAACAAGTCAAAGCTATTCTGATCAATGAGCAACTGCAGCGCTGCAGCAGATGTCTTGCCGACGACTTTGCTTTGCAGCCTTCTGTTGGCCAAGTGCCAGCCTGTGAGATGCATCAGTCTTGGTGGTGCTATGTTGGACACTGCCAAAACAGCTCAGAATGAAGTACATGTACAAGCACTGCAGAATCCAGACAAAACTGAGGTGTTAAGGTGGCTCCCACCTCTCCATCCCAGCATACATTATAACTTGCTGAGACTAGATATAAACGTACAATAATGCATTTCTCATGCGAGAATTGAATCACCTTAGATAAGGAAACTGAAACGATGCTAGATCTTGTGATTTTTTTTTTATTTTTTTTTCACCAAATTTCACATGTAATTTTTGGTGAAGTGTAACGAGGTTTTTAAGGAGGTACATGATGTGCTTCTAGACAATGCAGAACTCTGAACATCCCAAGAAGTATTTGAACTGAATGCCAGTTGACCCGTTTCTTTTTCAGGTTCCTGTTGCTCCAACAAGAGGTTTTGACAAAGCCACCCACACCTACAGAGGAAACTTCATCAGAGTTAGAGACAGCCAAAGAAGAGGAAGAGAAACAACCTGGGCCCGGAGAAGAGGCCTTGGAATGATAATCCAGCAAGCTGCATGTAATGCTCAGTCAACTGATGTTTTATTTTTGCTGCTTATGTTGAGAAGATGTCCCGTCTTTGAAGTGACAAAGTGTTCGTGAGCGAATTACTAACCACACACACACATGCATACGCACACACGGCATGTGTTCACGCAAGAACAAGAGATAAAGGTAGATGGTTGTTGACCCATAGGGCTGTTCCCGATAGAGGCACCCATAATGTAATTCACTCATTGCTCACTATCAACTTTTTACTTTTTTTGTGTTCATTTGTTTTTTTGCAGGTTTGGGGGCAGTACTGATGTGTACCATACCCCGTGATATTGAACAGTTTTGTGTTGTTGTTGATGGTGGCATTTTGTTTTTTCTTTTGTTGTTTGTTTGAATGAGTTTTGTTGTTGTTGGTTTGTTGTTGTTTTTTTTAAATCTAATCTCATCATTAGAACAGACTAGTTTCAACTGCATATTGTAGTATGTCCATCACTGTAATATACACAATTTGTGCTGTGATACATGTATTTTAAATTGACTGTACCACTGTGTACATTTGAGACAGGTGCTTGTGTAAACCGCAGTGAGAAAGCCAGTATAATCTCTGGTGGAATGGCTCATCCAACATCTACATGTATTTAAAATTCTTCCTGTGTTATCAAACATGTATAAGTTGAATATTGAGTGTGCTTTTTTTAAAAGTTGTTTCTCTATAGAGAAGCAACTTTATAGGAGGGGGTCAGATTTCGCTGCGCGCAGCAGCAAGTTTCAGTGATACAAAAAAAAAGACTTTGACTTTTCTCCAGACAATTCATACTTTCACACACACAGTGACGTAACGAAATCTGCGTCATAGACACCTTACGTGCACACTGTGCTACTGCGTTCTTTTTGGCGGGAGTTGTGCGACGTGTGTGTGTGTGTGTGTGTGTGATGTAATTGTGGCTACGTCCTAAACCACCTCGTCAAAGAGCTTTTTACTTTGAGATGAAATGGGAATTCACCTGCTCCAGAGGTAGGTTTCACGATTTTTCTCTTGCTGCATTTTTAGACGAGTTATCGCCCATTTAAAGAAATCGGTCATGTAACGTACCTTGACAAAAAAAATTGTTAAATGCCTTCATTTTCTAGATTTTGGAAGATCATCTAGTTACACTGAATAGGTTCGTAGCACAGCTCTGCAGCTCTGACAGATTTTGTGCAAAAAAAATTTGAGGTAGGGGTCATTTGCGTATAAGGTCAACTATCTATGAAAACGACTCCTTTAGATTATTCATCATCCCGGCATTTTTGTCATGTGTAACAACTGCATATGTATGACAGGAACTATTGCACTGTTATATCTTGAATTTTAAGGATAACTGAGATGTTAGCTAAAAATATTTTTTTCAAGTTCCTGTGAGAAGCACCGACCCAAAGAGTTTCAATTTTGCCATTTCGTAAGAACAATCCAAGGTATTCAAATCCGTGTTTCACCAATCCTCCAGATTTTATGTAAAAATTAATTCAGTCTGGGAAGGCAAAACACCAACAGGGATATCACAAGACATGAACAAGAATGCTCTGTCAAGATGACGTGTGAGGCTGAAGTCTGTTTTGTTCACAGATGAAATCTGTAAATATTGTCACTGCCTCCGACATTTCACCAGCTCTCTACATCTTCCAGGTTTCATGTAAAAATTAATTCAATCAGGGGACGTCGCAACACCAACAGGGAAATCACAAGACATGAACAAGCGGCCTCTTTCAGGTGACATACGTGAAGCTAGTTGATGTCATATGTCTCTCTCTCTCCCTCTCTCCTAGCGGAGCCGGGGTGGCCGAATGGTAGAGTGTCGGACTTCTAATGCTCGGGTCGTGAGTTCGTATTCCAGCTGGGGCCAAACATTTGTGCTGGCTTTTTCATCTTTGCCCTGTCTTTGATATCACCCGCATGTGGTGGAAAAGGACGTTAAACCCCCAAACACCTATCCACTCCCTCTCTTCTAAGATTCTAGATCCGCTATAGCGGAGCGGATCTAGTGTGTTTGGTAGGTCTTACAGACTTGGGGGGGAGGGGGGCAGGGGGAAGGACCTGCAACAATAAACAGACAAAATAACTGAAATTTGGAGAAAACTTTATGGGATGGGGCCATTCCTCCTTGTTTAACGTGTTCAATGATACTCCTTACTTAAATCTTTACAAAATGTATTTTAGCTGCTGCAGCTTTTGCAGATGGCATCAATTTATGTATTATTCGTTACACTTTTTTATGTCCTTTTATCCAGCATTTCACAGTAAATGTGTTCTATGGAATTAACTGCTGAAAGTAGAAGCGAGACTTTACTTGAATCATTGAAAGACAGAAATTTTGTTTGTGGATCACATAGTACATCATTCTGCAGTCACAATACACATTTATTTCTATGACTGAAATCTGTTTGAATGCATCACATGCTGCAACAAGACCCGGGATCCAGTCCAAGCTGAGGGGTTAAAACAATGTTATGAACCTTGTTCTTATCCGAGTTCATGAAATCCACACACAAGCATACACACTGACTTACGCTCGCAGTTACACACAACAGCACGTTAAGGAGGTGCATGCGAAGGAGATAGACACTCGGTCACACTCAATACAACTGAAGAACTGTAATGTTCAAATGAAATGAGAAATAAATGTCAATGCACTGATCACGCGCGCATCAGTATTTCGCCATTTGCATCCCTTCTCAAGTTGGTCTCTAAAGAACACAATCTGGCACATGTACCAGCTCCTGAGAAAAGGCAAATGTTGGAAGTTTTCACTGACAGACAATGGAGGATTATAACACAGATACACACACACACACACACATACACACACAATTTCCAAAATGCAAAACTTTGACTTTTATTACCGTCAAGCTGATCAACTGAAATGGACAACAATCATGATTTAAGTAGTCAATACATGAATACATCGTTTTGCAGAACCTTTACATAGATCTGCGTTTCTACATTGCACAAAAGCAGAAAGAGCAGAAACATTTGTGTTGAAAGCATGCACTTACCATCCTAATGCAAACATCTGACACACCTGATGCCACACTAAGTGTCTTTCATGCCTACATTGGATTGCATTACCTCCCCACTGCTAATCATCTTCAGACTGTTACCTTTGTATAGCAGTTGTTTACACAGTCTTATGCAGTGCTGTACTGGACTAAACAACTTAGATTAATTACAACAGTGGCGCTTCATTTTGCCGGTGCACCCTCACCGTTCCCGTGTAATTCTTCAAAATGACGCATAACATTCCTGTGGTTAGCACCAGTGGCGCGTGTGCCTATGTCTGATGTGTGAAAGCCGGGCCTCTCTGTCCTACAACTTGTGGTCAATTGATGAGGGTGTGCAACCCTGGACCCTCAACTGTAGCTCTAGTAGCTAAGGAAAGACCCAGTATTTTAACCTGACTATATTTCCTACCTGGTCACATTGGCCCCCTACCATACAAAACTGACCCCCCCCTTTCAGTTGTCAGGCGTGATCTGACCCCTCACACCCTAAAACAAAATGAAGCACCACAGCAATCAGGGTTGTTCAAATGGCCCGTAAACACATTCCCATAGTGAAAACACAACTATTTTTAGACTCGCAGGAATTTTTAGTCTTGTTGGTAAAGGGTACCTATCCATCATAGTGTGTTGGCATGTCATTTTCCATTCTGATAAGGACTTTTAAAAAAAAATCCAATGAAATCATTATGGGAGATTTGGATGTGACTGCATTGACAACTGCAATCACTCCCAACCAATTTCAACCTTCACTAAGTCTAAGAAAGCATGAAGTTTACTGATGATAAAATTCAACATCCTTAGACATGAATCAATTCAGGCCACCTGCACACAAGACCACTCAATTTGCCTACGTTAAAAAAACAACAATCATGCGAAGGTTTAAAATTACCATCAAACATTAAAAAAGATGAACATGAAACAAACATTTAAAAACACTGAAATACAAGAAAGAGAGATTACATTAATTTACAATCAGACTTATTGTGTTTCTGGAAGTTTCAAGAGGCTCTTCTTCTTCAGGAGGCAAGAGTGCTAAAAGCAAGCTTTCTCTAAAATGTCTCTAGAAATTCACTGGCATGGTGATATTCCTAGTCACACAAATCAACCAATGATGAGGAAGCCTGGTATCCCGTACACATATTCAATTACTAACACAAGGTAGGCATCCACAACAGTTGCTTTTCTTTTTAATCATGGACATCAAAATGATACTTGTTTTTTTGTTTCCCCATGCCTGGGAGGAGACTGGTCACACCATGCAACCTGTGCGTCTTTTTTTCAGGCTTGTTTTATAAAAGCTCTCTAGCTGAAACTGAGGAGTGAACGAAGAAACCGAATGTCTCAGAAGAAGATGGGTTTTGTCTGCAATGCTGTCTGGCTGTCATACGCCCTAGACTGCTGCTGCTGCATAGCATACCCAACCCCACCACTTGAGGCCTGAGTGGTGGTTGGAACACGGTCATACGCACTGGCTCCTCCTCTGGGGACAGCATAGTAGTCTGAAGCTGCCGGGGCTGCCGCGCGGTAATCTGCACGCTCGGCTGGCTGACGGTAATAGTCATAACCGTTGGAAGATGGGTAGGCTGTGGTGTTGAGTCGTGCGCTGGCTGGGTCTGCTGCTGGCAAGGGGGAACGACCAACTAGAGGAGCCTTCCTGAAACGACGATATAGACGATTGCAGTTCACTGTAACCCCTGCAGTTTCCATAAAACATTTTTCAAGACCCACTAATGTGACCGTCCAAATGCAACTCCTGTATGATCTTTTTCTTAAGAAATATTATCACTGCTTGTCATGCTGCTCAGACCTACTTTCACCCAGACTGAAACTGAAGTATCACCAATGCCTGTCCAACATTAACAATTTCAAGATGCCAAGAGAACATACATGTATGCACATTTGAAACCCACCTGTCATAGTACTCAGGAGGAGGGCGAGCAGGTGGTGGTGACCGTTCTCTGTAATACGGGTCAGCCGCCAGTGGGGCACGCTCAGCAACCCTCAAGCGATCATAGGCTGCACGCTCCTCTGGATACAGTGGCAGACGCTCCCTTGGAGGCATCAAGCGGTCACGGGGATCAGGTGGGTATGGGCGCCGCTCTTCAGGCAGGAAACGCTCACGTGGTGGAAGAGGCGCGTAGCGGTCAGCCAGACCACGAGGCGGCAGGTACCGATCCACTGGAGGCAGAGGTCTGAAGTAAGGGTCCCTCTCGTACGCGTAGCGGTAGTATGGGTCATAGCGGTCATACGCAGATGGTAGCAGTGCGCCCCTGTCACGGGGTGGCCCAGAGTAAGGTCGAGGACGTCCACCAGGCGGTCTAGAACAAGAAATGAGGAAACGCTTAGAAATCATCCACTTGATAATCACTGCACACGCTAACTGAAAGAAATCAGCCAAGAAATAATAAGACAGAAAGTGTACCTCCCTCTTCATTTCAGTTTACTCATCTTTTAGCTTTCAAGAGGAAGTTCTCAGCTAACATACAAGTGCCAGCAAACAGTGGACAAATTCATACAGGTGTTCCATCAGCATTTTTCATTTTGGTCTCACTGATATACTGATAAAGCCAACTTCTCTTTTTCCAAGAATACTGAAATTTCACTTGCATTTGTCACTCTTCCTATACACTCACTGTGAAAGACCACTTACCTGTCCACTGCAAAACAGGTACAATTATCAAGTTTGCATTTTCTAATGTTACAGAAACAGCAAGAGTGCTAAGATTGTCAAAAGAAAAAGGCCTACAAAATTTTAAGAAAATTTACAAAACAAAGTGAGAAGGATCGGAAAACCGGTTTAATTCACCACAGGCGGCGGATACCGGGTACTGTCTTTCCGTTTGTGTGAACGTAGTCCAGTCTGATGCAACTTACTGCACGTCTGTTCGTAATGGCACTGCAGTCCATATCGCAAAACGCATTACGAGACGAAACTCATTACAGGTGAAACTGCTACCCTGAAACCTTGTTCGCACATGCTGAGCGGTTTAGACAGGTTTTGTAAGAAAACGGTTAGCTTTTGTGACAATATCTCAATCTCAACAATTTTCTAGACTCCTGCTTTTTTCTGTTTTCAGAGTGCGGAAAGTTGGTCGGTCGGCAGATACTGTGATTCGGACGGCAGCTAAAGTCTTGCATGAGCTTGACGTATGCGGAAAGATCAACGAACTTGCTCCTATGACATTTACCCTCTGCGGTCTCCTTTCGGATTGCCCCTTTTGCCAGTGGAAAGCTGAAACAAGATGAGGAGTAATGTACCAGTATTATTCACGATCGGACTCAACACTTCGGAAAACGGGGTAATGAAAGCCGACCGGCAGAACGCACGCGCAAGGGTGCCATTCCCAGCGTCTTTGCAACACACCGCACACAGTATCATGGCATGCAAACATACTGCAGCAACTCATTAATCTACACTACAAGTGTGAACTTCCTACAGTACAAAATAAAATTAATTTCCTCACAAAATCACCTCAGAAAACGAATCCTGCAACACTGATTTTGTTTCTGACAATGACATGCACACATCTTTGTTGTACACGTATGACACACACTCGCCCAGGGTTTCCCAAATTTTGGATTAAACATGCTCCTTTTCACAAGGAAACAAAAATCAGGTGGCAAGCTTTCCAGATTCCTTTTTCTCAAACAACTTTGTTTTAACATGTTTTCAAAAATTTCAAATCCAAAACAAAGGCCTATATAATAATGATTCGAACAATTACACATGATACAGATCAAGATCTATAGTATACATATTGTTGCTCACGAACAAATAATACAACTATACAATGACTGTACACAACACTGAGTTGGCTCTGCAGAACACAAGTCCAAGTAGATTTCTTTTACAACTACTACTAGTACTACTACTACTACTACTACTAGTGACCAAATTCTCGGACAGTTAAAATCTTTCCCCAATACTGTGGTTGTCCCTGGTAATGGGATTTGGGAAACCCTGAAACACTGTCAACTAGAATGTAACCATTGTTAAATCAGACACTAAGAGTGAGAACATCATACATGTCTTCAAGAAGCCTCTAAAAAAATATTGTCAGCAATTTTCTTGAGTCTGTGTCCATGTGACAGTGACACACTAACAAACCATACTCAGATACTGCCTCTGTTTCACTCGTTCAAACACCCGAATGAGCACCCAACATTTCCGGTTGTTTTTCTAATTTCTACCCACAAACATACACAAACAAATTTGTAAAATTACGTCTCTCTTTTAGTTATACTCTCGGCCATCACCAAACTAAACGCAAAACCGTCTCCGGGCTTCTGCTAGTAAACTGTGCGGATTTACTTTTATTAGAGTTAAGATCAAACAAATTTGACAGGCAAATATGAATCCCATTAATGTCTTTACTACTATAAAGTATAATACTAGTAGTAAGGTGGAACACGGGTGAAAGTACAGGTGACTTCAACTGCAGGAAACACAACCTTGGGTAATTTGACCACACACTGCTGTAGTCAGATAAACCTTCACAGCTGCTGTTGCAATTTGTAAAACAGCATTTGTCTAGTACAAGCTGGGAAGCTGACAAAATGTCAGTTGTGAAGATAAATAAATGCTTATAAACGAACAACACAGCATTTAAGATCAGAGCCAGAGCTTACACATTCAGACGAGCTATCGCACCGTACAATGAAGTAGCATTACACGTATCGGCCTACATCGCAAGTAAAAACGGTAAGGTCGATTCCCGGAACTCAGGCAAACCCGAGCATATACAGTAAACAGCAGCCCAACTTAACGACTTAAGACGAATTAAGAATTTTAAAAAACTACAATGAAAAAATTCACCGGGGGAAATTAAGAAATCCTGTGAAAGAGTCAGACCTAAAAGCTGAAATTTACGCCTCTGGTCATGTTATTGTTGATCTCATTTTCATTCACTTATCTGAGTTTGGAGACATGTACACTATCAAAATAACCTACCTCGACCCTCATGTTCTGCCCACGAACACTGTAACCATCCAAATTCGCAATGGCCTCATCAGCAGCAGCCTTGTCAGTCATGTGCTGTAAGATGGAAAAAAAGGAACTGAAGTCATAACTCACCACTGTCAATATTACTTTTCACTTCACAGCAGTACAAGTTACACGTGTATCTGCAAACAAGTTGTTTTTATCAGCTTCCCTAGTTTATGCTACTAGCAATAACAATACTACATAAAATTGCATCACTTGCACGTTTCACTACACAAGCTCTACGTCATTATCAATGCAATCACTAATATCAGAATTCAGATTGTTCTTTGCGTTGAAGTATTTCAAGCTGTACTTCCATCCTGTCGGTATCACTTGTCAGCAGCAAATCACACCAAACACAGTAACTGACACTTGTACATGTATAAAATCAACTGATATCAGTGTATGCCAGGTACTCACCACAAAGCCATAGTTCTTCAAGACATCACATTCTGTCACAGATCCATATTTCTCAAACAGGACGCGGATGTCCTCAGGTTTGGTGTCGGAGTTCAGGTTTCCAATGAAGATTTTAATTGTCATATTGCTAAACAACAGAAAATGACAAACACCTGTGATAGCAGTCTGTGATAACCACCACAGAACTTACAAGTAAAACATCAGGAGCAATCCCATTCTGAAACTGTTGCAGAGCCTGCTAATATAAAGTTATAAATATTCTCTTACTGTCTTAGTCCCACTTTACAACTGGTTTAATAATAAAGACTGTAGACAATAGACCCAAATCCAGTCTGCATGCTTGGTGACCTCTCACCCTCAACATGACAATTGCAGCAATCAGATCACTCTTTTGTTCTGCCTAAGACTAAGAGGAGCACTTCAGATTTTCAGAGCAGCACTACTGCTCACCCATGTCCCTGGTTTTGGTAAATAAACTAAATTTATGCCTCCAATTTGATTTGCAGGAAAACTTCACTGGAGATAAATAATGCACTGGGTTTGGTCAAATGTCTGCAGAGAAAGATTGTGGAGGAGTAGTTACTGCTACTAATAACTGACTCTGAAGCGCAGAAAGGTGTAGTTTAAGTTAGTGTTACCCAAACTTGTGCAAACTGAACAGATCAGCTAGCAGGAAAACATGGTAGCGATTATGTGAGGAAATTATGTATGTGTCAATTAAAAAAACATAAGAATTACAAATATGTAGTTTTTAAAAAAAATCGCGAAAGTAAACTCCTGAAATAGTGAAAGTGCCAAGATCTATCTTGGTGCCCAAGACCGAATGCAAGAAGTGTTACCAGGAGTTATGTCCCCTTCATTCGAGACCTTTGCGGAAGCCTCCCCACCATCATTGACATATCAAGTTTTCCTTACACTGCTGAATCAGAGAACATACACATGTCTATATCACAAAAAGTTACCAAACAAAACAAATCGCAGGGTGAAAAGTCGGCATTTGGCGTTCTTGTGAAGGTAATATCTAGGCTTGTCCCTAACCGGCCGTAACAAAGGAAACTAGAGTATATCGTTTTCCCGATTTGCGAGAAGAAAATACAAAATCTCGAACGTGGTTTTACAAATATACATGACAGTAAGAGTCATTAGACATCATACAAACCACTTGAATAAAATGCGTAGAGGGTGTCAATATTCTCACCAGGTTTTCTTGTCGGTTTGTGCCTGTCACTTCGGGCGATTTCTCCTCTGGTTGAAGCAATGGCGTCTATAGGGATTGGATGTAAGATGCGATGCGATTGGCCAAATTCTAATTTTCAGCCAATAAGAAATTGGTTTTCTTTGGTTGCCGGCCGTGCACTTGTTCGCGCATGCGCCGCAATTCTTATTTACAGTTTCTCTTCTAGGCACGTGGGGTGCTGATGTAGGAAGAGTGTTCCATCTTCTGTGCTTCTTCTTGTACCATCATGGGCAAACGGCGGCCACACGGGCGGGGCCCACCAGGAAAAAGACGTCGAAATGAATCGCAGGATTTGTCCGCAAGACAAAAGAAGCACTTAAAAGCCTTTGGAGAGGCCCACCCGGCTGACATTAGGTGATCAGACTTTACCTCAAAAAAGCTTGTTACAACCGAAAGATGAGAAATTGGCCGGTGTACATTGCGCAGCCACGGCATGTTCACTGTAGCAGTGAGTCTGCTAGTTCTTGAGATGCCTCTGCATTCGTACTCTTACGCAAAATTTCGTAAAATCCCACCTAGTCTCTGTCTTATTAACTTATCAAGGATGTTTGGGGTGCGGCCCCTTTTCCCAGAAAGTATGTCGCATACACTATGATACAGACAGTAACAGCACCACTTTCTCTATTCACACTTACTCATGAGACCCATTGTTTGGTTTGATATATATAATTATACAATTTATCATGTTTTTCTTTACACAGGGATGCGGTCAAAAACTACACCAAAGTGGATGATGTGCAGGATGAAAAACAGGTGTGTATACATGTTCATTGTTGTTAGTCTTTGCAAAACATGAAATTCATTGTGCAGATTGATAGTGACAGTACATTGACTCACTGAGGAGATGGCACCCAAATTACCCAAGATCTGTATCTTTACACCACATGAATGTAAAGTGTGGATGTTCTATGTGTGAGAGAAAGCGTGTGATTTATTTGAGCGTCCATGTTAGGTACACTTTGCGGCACTTTGGGACCAGAAACTGGGTAAAGTGCCATTATAATACCCATTACTGTCATTACCCGGATTATTGTTATTATCTGTGACCTGTGTTTCGTGAAGCAGGAAGAGTATTCAAGTTCATCAGAGAGTGAGGATGAAGACCCCTACAAACAGCTTCTTGCTACAATTGGAGCTGATGGCACTGCTGAAAAAGGTAATATCAGTGTAGTACCAAGCACCACATAACTAAGTAAGAGCTGACGTGCGTTTTACAGACCGAGGTGAGCTAGAATAGCGAGACGAGCGGACTACGAAACGGTCACAGCCGGAAGTTAGCTGTATCTACCCATTTCAAGATGGCAGAAGATTGTGTGCGACGCGCGTTGACATGTGTACCACACCGGTATCGACTCGATTACATTGTTATTCAAAGCTTAATTCGCAAGAAAGTCAACAATACAGACAAAAAGTAAAAAGAATAACACATATATTTCTGCAGACGCCTCCATCTTGATTCCTTCACCACAAAGTTGAAAAACACTGCCATCATCGAGTCACACCATGCGTACAGCTGCCATCTTGTCTAGCAAATGTAGCACCTCCTGCGAGGGTCTAACTTTCCTCGGCTAGGGGCTAAGTCACCTTGACCTATAAAATGCCTAGCTGCTCTCCCGCTACGTAGGGGCTTGTTTTCCTCGCTTTATAAAACGCACCACTTGTGACAGGCCATGGGGTCAGGTTCACCTAGGTAGAACCCTCTTGTGGATATATATATATATATATTTGGAGTTGAATAGCCTCTGGAAATGCCGGTCAATCAATGTGGCATGATGGCAGCTGACCATACCTTTGTTAGTAATAGTATTGTTTGTGGCTCTAGCCTCCAGTCCCAAAGTCGCATTTGACTGATAATCCTCCATGCTACCGAATTCACAGGCTGCAGTAACCAGAGGACCAGCAGACAGGCGCTTGCTTATCAAATAAAGTCAGACTGTGATCTTGTGCTGTTGGAGGCCATGGAGTTGAATGATACATATAATATGCATTTGTATACAGTATGTGTGTGTATATATAGATGTGTGTGTGTGTGTGTGTGTGTGTGTCAGCTTCAGGGTTAACGACATCCTGTATCAATACCCGTACCATTAGCAATAATATCTTTATTGGTTTCCTTCTGTAGAGCTTAGCGAGGAGGATGACAGCAGCTCTGATACCAGAGACACCACAGAAGATGAAACCGACGATGGAAGCGATGATGAAGGAGCTGTAGCTGCCCTTGACTCTAATGACGATAATGATTCAGATGACAGCAGTGGAAGGGATGAAGATGATACTGTCAGAGGTGTTGACAAAAGAAGACATTCTAGCAATGCAGAGCACTCTGACAGCAGCAGTGTTTGTGGTGGGGAAGTCACCGATGGTAAAGCAGAAAATGGCGATGACGCAGGTAACGTGGATGCTCATGCTGATGGTGGAAATCTGGAAGAGGAGGAAGATGAAGTTTATGAAGAAGAAGAGGAGATGGAGCAGCATCTGAAGGAAGATGGTAAGATAGTAATAAGTATCTTTTAAAGTTTTATAAAACACCGCAATGGGTGCTCCAAGGTGAATTGCACTCTTTGGGCGAGTTTGACAAGAGAGTGTGCGTGAGAATCCCATTCATGTGGGAAACTTACAATGGACACAGAAACGATTTGTGCCTTTGCCGCTACATGGTCATGGCTTCACCACTCCACTAACAAAAATTTTTCTCCTTTTTTCATCCTTGATTATTTCTACCCCTGCATACACGTACTAGCTTGTGTGATGCGGGGACACTGCCTCCTTAGCAAATGGAGTTTAACTTTTTTTTCTTTTTTTTTTTTGGGGGGGGGGGGGGGGGGGGTTGTAGAGTACACCTTACATCCTTTTCAACTGCATTATTTTCAGATCCGTTCAGCATTCATTTCGAAAGGGACTTACCCGAAGATGTTGTTGAGCGTTTGTCCTCAAAAAGCCAATGGGAAAAGGAAGACACAAAGGTAAGAGTCTAAGACATTTCTTTATCGTCATCACTGGCCACTTTTTCTTTGGTGTGCTTAGTGGTTTACACAGTGTTGTTTGTGTTCTGTTTCCTTGTTTTATGTTAAACATGATGCTGTTGGCAGGTAAAATCAGTTGGAGAGGCAACCCTACAATGGAAAGAGTCACACTACTTGCCAGAGAGAAAATCAAGAGAAAAGGATTTGAAGAAGGCTGGGGTATGTATGAACTTCACACACATCTGAGAATGAAAATATTTATTTACCTTCCTCTTTTATGGGATCTGATCATTCAACCAGACAATATACTGTGCAATACATAACAAAGCATCTTTAGAGTTCTTTTCAGAGTAGCACCTGGTTTTTAAACCATTTTGTTTGTTTTTATAAGTTTCTCCTATTTTTACAGATGGGCACTGGCAAATATAATTACAGTGCATATATATGCATACTCATAGTTGATCATGATACATAGTAGCTGTACCTGTACACATTTGACATGGCACACACTCATTTTGTTTTGTCACAGTATCACTGCCACATGAAGAAGTGGGAATTTCTTAGTGCCGTAACTTTTATGTTGAATGTTATATGGCCAGCGTACTGGTAATAGTGTATGGCTTTGTTTTAGTGGTTCATTCTGTTCACAGTGAAAGTCCTACTGTTGTAAACAATTGTATAATTGTCCACTGCACAGGAAGCTTTTGTGCATTGAGTGTTGCATGTACTGTGTTTATATATCTCAGGTGAAACACAAACTTGCAGACCAGGTTGCAGCTACAAATGTAAAACAGTGTGGGGTCAATGTCCTGAACGGTGGAGGTAAGCTTTCTGGTGTAAAATATTCATGAGGGGCAAATAAAAGCGACACAGAAGGGACAGAAACCACTTAACTTTCACAAAGGACAGCATGGGTCAACGTTTTGGCTTTTGCCTTCCTTCGCTTTCGTTGACCCGTGCCGTCCATTGTGAAAGTTAAGTGGTTTCTGTCCCTTTTATGTCGCTTTTACTTGCTTAACTTGTAACCACTTCGCAGTCATTACCGTTTCCTTTTCTATTCATGAGGGGGTTTGGCCTGGTGGTTGAGGTGTCTGCCTGTGGATTCTGAGTCACCAAGCTCAAGTCCATTGGTGGGTAGGGATTTGTTTTAGGAGTTTTTAGTTTTTAGTTTTCCTTGCGATAGAGGCGACACTCATGTGCAGGTTCCTGTCTTGCATGTTTTGTCACCTTGACCCCTTCACCACCAGCCACTCTGGAATGCAGCACTGCTCAGCACCAGGTGTTTTCTAGCTGACTGCAGCCTCTGTACACCTCTAGTATTTAATCTCTTATAACTTCTGAACAAAAGCACCAATTTCCTTCTTCTTTTTTTTTTTTGGGGGGGGGGGGGGGTTAAAGGGTAGCAAATTGGATGTATTTTCAGAGGTGTATATATATATATATATATATATTTGTTTTGCTCCAACTATTCATGTGAATTTTGAGAAAAGGTTAGTGTCTCTCACAGGGCATAACACGCAATGCATCACACTCGCCGAAATGCGCGATCGGTGCTCATCTCCGTGCACGCTGAAATGCGAGATTGGCGCCGAAAGGGTTTAAGACTCTATCTGTGGGGTTACACCTCAGATGATAGAGTCACAGCTCTGAACAAGGAGGCTGCCGTGCACTAGCTGTTTCTGTTTCTAATTCCTTTGGTTTCTTCAGACAGGTTTTCCATTCTCACAAAAGGAACATTCTTGTTTCAGATGTCTTAACACCACTGCAGTATGGTCTCTTTGGCATTTTGAACAATTACCAGGTAATTTATTTTAAAATGGGGAAACAAATTCTTGTACAGTTTGCTGACAGATTAGGTATAGTGTCCCAGGACTCAGCTGTGAGATGTTACCTTTATTATTAGGGCTAAAAGTATGTCCCTTTGTTGTTGGTTTTTGTTGGGGTTGTTTTGTTATGTTAAACCTGTTGCTGCGTTACAGACAGTACCATTCATACATGTGTGTCAAAACTAAAGTCTGTTTTCTTGCTTGGTTCTTCTGATTATTCCATGTTTTGTTGACATGTGTCACTTCTTGTTTGCAAGATTTATTGTTTGACTAACTAGTTTAATTTGTGTTGTAACCTTGTGTGTTTAGGATTTGCTGTATCCAAGGGAGACCTTTAGCAACACAGAGGAGATTCGTCTCGTCTACTGCCTGCATGCTGTGAATCATGTATTGAAGTAAGTCTTGCTTGTGATAGTTACGTGAAACAGATCTTCGTCGAAGATTTGCTTCAAAAATGGGGTTGGTCGTTTTCATTGGGGGGGGGGGGGGGGGGGGGGAGCTGCTGTTAGTGGTATCTTGTTACTGGTTAAAATTCATTATTTTACTATTTTTAGTTTATCAAAATGACTTACATTTTGGACACTGGAAAAAAAAATGGAGTGTATGTGGTGTTGTCTTTGGGCTTTTTGTGTGTGTTGTTTTTGTGGGGAGGGGGGTGGGGGTGTTGGTTTGTTTTTTCAGTGCTGAAAATTGACTTTAGCTCTGGAAATTTTAACCAGTTTTGGAAACAGTTTATTATTGTCATAAATTAAAACAAAATGTGGAATAGGTTTTGACATCACAGCAGGCCATATAAAGGGAAAGAAGCCTGATGGGATTTACAGTGACATTCTGGTCAGTGTCTGCGTATGATTTACATGCAGTAAAGTGGGGAACTTTCGTTTTAGAACCAGAAGCCGTGTGATGGCTCACAACACCAAGATCCGTGACAGGTCCAACGCTTCATCAGATGCTGAGTAGGTGCACAATTTGTGTAAATGCACACACACACACACACACACACACACACACACACACACACACACACACACACACACGCACATGTATGCATTCCATGTTCATGCTGGCACAAATGATTTCAGACACACACAGGACATGTTGAAAGCATATAAGAAAAAATGATAACTGTTCATCACGTCTGCCTTGTAATAGCTAAACGAAAAGAATCCATTGATGGTATTTGAGGAAAAAGACGATTACATTGATGTCTCTTTATCTTGAAATCAGCCCTTTTCCCTAAAATGATGGTATGGACTTGCTTTCATTTGCCATTACACGGCAGACAGGCTTCCATGACACTGAAGGCATAACAGTTTTCACAAACTTTTTTTTTCTTTTTTCTTTTACTACTTTATTGTCCCTTTCGGGAAATTCGGGCTGCTTCCCCCAGGGGAAGCGCATCGCCGCGGTGCAGCGCCACCCAATACCTATCCTTCCTTTTTCTTTTTTTTTTTACAATTTTGCTGCGGGAGGAAAGCGGATAACCCTGAGAGAAACCCCCGAAGAGCAGCCCGGCAGCCAGGAAAAACCAGTATCACATATCACAAGCTCGACCTGGGCTCGAACCCTCGCTTCATCACCATGACATTGGTGATGGCCGTTCAGTCGCGCAACTGCTAAATCCGACACGCTACCTATTAGACCAGTTCTCAACCCTGCTACCTATTAGACCACTGCTCACCCCCTTGCATAGATTAGTAGAGTAGTAGAAAGGCTTATGTCGTGCAGGAATAATTCGGGGGGAAAAAATGACTGCAATGTTGGTTTTGCAGTAAGGAGTACCGTGACCAGGGCTTGACGCGACCAAAGGTGCTGATGGTTGTTCCCATGCGTCATGCAGCCTACCGAATCGTCCAGATCTTGATCAGCCTACTCTCTACTTCTGATCAGGTAGTCAGACTTCGATACAAGTTCCTAAGCTATAAACCTGCACAGTTTTTTTGTTTGATTTTTTGTTTTTACCACCTTGGAATTTTCACATTGATGTCATTTGATGTCGACTTTCAGCTCAGATAGACGCAGTACATGTACATGTAGCTTGTATGGGTTGCCTCCTGAATGGCATTTGCACCATATTGTCAGTTTTAGAATGTTTTGGTCTCTTAAGCATTTGATTTAATACCTGTCACTGATTTGTGGGTTACAGAATGTTTCCATGATATTTAAACAAAATTCCTAATCTGACTGTTTACTGCGGTACAGTATGTTTTACTTTACCTGGAGTAGAATGTCCCATTAGAGGCTAGTTCCAGTGGATGATGTCTCACTTGCTGTGTATATTGTTTGGAGCTGTGGCTTTGCTTTTCTTTAATACAAAACTATTGCAGACCCATCAGTAGTGTAAAGTTTTTTTACTGACATTTAATCACCGCATTGAATTGTTTTTGTTAGGTGATGGTGAGCAACAGAAAGCGGTTCAAGTCAGAGTATGGAGATGCTGGCCATGACGACGACAAGAAGGGGCTCAAACCAGGTAATGAGAGCAGACCTGTTGTTCATGGTGAACACTTATGAGGGTAGGTCAAAGGCAGGCTGGGGAATTTTCAGAGATTCCCTACCTTTCCGCCAGAGAAAAGGAAAGGGGGAAAAGGTTGCACACACAGTCATATATCGTGGTACATGTAATGCCATTTGGGGCAGTTTAACTTCCATTTTTGAAAATGTACATGTCTGTACCATGGCAGTATTTTTCTGTTGGGTGCCAGAAGAGGCTACTAAATCAGTAATGGCATTAAAAAATGCTAAAATTGTTTTCTTACATAGGGTGTTGCCCCGTGGTCCCCAGCAGTGCGCTGTCTCTGCACCCCCGCCTAGGTTTCGGTCTTTTTTGCTCAACAATTCCCCAGCCTGCAAAGGGACTTTGCTTGTCTGTTACATTCAGTGCTCATGTACATGTATCATAATCCCTAGACTATACCACTAGCATTTTCTGGTTATGGTCAAGCAAAGACTTTTTTTCATCAAAGTAAACTCCTGATAAAATAGAATGTAGTGGGGAATTCAGGTCATTTTGATGCACTTCAACCGCATCCTGTTAAAGGTTTTCTTCAGTCACCTTTTCTAGAAAAGATAATACATGTAGATAAAGGTAATTTTGTGTATCCCATTGCTGGGAAATTCTTGTGGTCTAGACTGTTTGGAAGAAGAGAGGCTCCAGCTTCATCTCTTTGATTAGGTGCTACAAATTAGTATCCTGGCTTTTTTTTTTTCTTTTTTTTTCTGCTGCCCCAACTCTTTTTGCCAGCTCCAGTGGTGTTCCTCCCAGGTCATGGGTGGAATCCACAGAGGGCTCGAAAGCTGGGGCAATTTTTATTATACATGAGGATGGAGATGAGGATGATGGTAAGATGATGCCATGGAAGTCCGTGTGGTTTGGGACTGTGGGACAGGGCCGCATTCCACGCTTCCTGTCAAAAATATCCCGGCGTTCACCAGGCCCGGGAACTACGGCACCTTCGGCCGGTAGTATCCAGGCTTTTCTATTATATTCACATTTTGCATGGTTTGTATCAATTCATTTGCTTCCGTTACAGAGGATTATGATGCGCTGTTCACTGGCAACACTGACGAGCACTTCCGCATCGGACTGAGTGTGTCAAAGAAAAGCTTGAGGCTTTACAGCCCCTTCTACATGGCTGACATCATCATTGCCTCACCACTCGGGCTGCGCACGGTCATCGGAGCACAAGGGTGAGTGTTCAGTGTCGAGCACAAATCAAACCTGTACCATGTAGCCATCTCAGGGGCAAAAAAAATCACTGGTGGTGACTGTATTCAAGTCAGGTCAGATATTGAGCCAGTTATGCCCAGCATCCCAAACATGGGATGTTCTGCAACAGAGCGTTTGTACATGTATACTAACATAGTGATCTTACTAGCAGGTTTTCAGACTTGTACTGCAATCATGCATGGAGCAAATCAGCAAAACACAGCCCGTAGGCCACTCATCGGAACCAGTGTCAGTCAAACCCAAGCACCAACAATACATCAGCAAGTTATCATCCGCACTCACTTTTCTTGGCATTGCCTTTTCAGAACACACTCTGTGACAGTAATATCTACAGTTTTATATATATTTTTAAACCGGTAAAGTTGAAAATCAACCGGTAGGTCGTACCGGTTGCCAATATCTTATCCGGTATTTCTAAATAATTTTCAACCAAAATTACTGGCATTGGGTGTATGTTTCGGCGTTCCACGTCCTTTTCCACCACACATTGGTGATATCAGAGATGGGGCAACGAGAAAAGGCCAGCACAAATATTTGGCCCCAGTCAGAATTCAAACTCATGCCCCAAGCATTGAAAGTCCAGTGCTCTACCATTTTGCTGTCCCGGCTTCCCTGGAAATTACCAGTGAACGTGATCACTGCGTGCACATAATTTTTTGAAAACTACTCATTTGCTTGTTGCAACACATCATGCAGTGGTTCTTTGTTTATATGATTGTGTATTGTGGCAGTTTGTTACTTTCACAAGTTTGAAAAATGTCTTTTAGTTACATTTCATGTCGTCAGATTTTTGTTCTCGGTGGATGTCATTCGGCTGCTATTGTTCTGCTGTGTTTTCAGGGATAGGGACAGAGACTATGACTTCTTGTCATCCATAGAGCTCTTGATCATGGACCAGGCAGATGTGTTCCTCATGCAGAACTGGGACCATGTCCTTGTAGGTTTGGCTTCTCATTGCTCAGAGCACTTGAAAATAAGAGTCTGCTGTATCTCTTGATCAGTCATGTTATATTTAATTATAATAAAATCATGGTGTCAGGTTTTTTGGGTTTTTTTTTTTTTTGGGGGGGGGGGGGGGGATTTTTTCACTGACGTTTGGGTTTCTGACTTTGTAATTAATTAAACCGTTCAGCAGATTATTTGCACATAGACTGCTGTTTCTCTTCTACCTTGAAATTTGATCTTGCCTTCCAGTTTTCCTGCAGAGAACATGCATCTAACCATTCATCAGAGTGATGTACTCTTTCTGAATTTTCCTGCTGTGGAGGTTGTGCGGGGCACTAACATTGCTAATGATGATGGTTTGTGCCTCCATGTTACAGCATCTGTTTGACCACTTGCACCTTCAGCCTCGGCAAGGGCATGGAGTGGACTTCTCACGTGTCCGCATGTGGACATTGAACGGATGGTAAGTTGAATTCACATTTGTTTTGCTGCTTTCGAATTTTGGTCAAAAGTATGGAAACTGTTTGTTGGTTTTGTTTGTGGGGCCGAATGACTGCAAGGTTTGAGAATTGAATGCCTGCAGTTTGTAGGATCCAGCATTTGGAGTATGACTTCAGCTTGTGTGGTGTACTTTCTGTGCAGCTGATTGTGTGTGCATAATTTCAAGTCCATTCATTTTGGCACTTTTCAAACTTGAACAAGTTTACAAGTTAACACACCACTCCTGGCCAAATGACTTCAAGAACTTGGAAATCGAATATCTGCAGCTCTGCTTTTTTTGTTTACAGCATGTTACAGCATCTTCTGTAAGACTTGCAGTTATGTGATGTACTTTCATGTACTAAGTCTTAGTGCACAGCAGATTGTGTGTGCACAACTTTCATGGGCGTTTACAATTTATTTTTGCAGGTCTAAACACTATCGGCAGACACTGATCTTCAGTTCCATCATACTGCCAGAGCTGGTGTCCTTGTTCAACAAGCATTGTCACAATATCCTTTGTTGCTGGCTAACTAAGCAGGTTCTGATTTAGTGCAACTACAGTGAGACAAAATACGTAATGGCCGTCCTCGACAGTTCAGTTACCACTTGAAGAACTAGAAACCAGGAATGATACTCGAAGAGCTGATGTAACAACACTTGAAATATGGTTAAACTACACACTACACAAGTGGTTGAAATGTGATAGACTTGATGTTTAATTGCCATTCTAGGCATTTCCAGACTGCTCATATTTGTGAAGACACTACTGCTTCTCTCATATTGCTTGGGGAAAATGCTGGAGGTGGAATGTACACATATGCAATCTGTAATCCTTAACACTCCTTACATTATGCTGGCAAAGTGCAGGTGCACCGCAAATCGTGCAAGGGCAGTGTTTGTCAGGTGGTTGTCCAGTTACCTCAGGTTGGTTACATTTCTCTCTCTCTCTCTCTCTCTCTCTCTCTCTCTCCCCCCCCCCCCCTCTCTTACCTTGACAGTGGGATCTACCAGGATGAGTGTGAAAAGATGGGAATGACCAGCAATACTTTGTTTGAGGCATGGCCAAAGATCTCAAACTCTGTAGAACCTGAATTTCTTAACCAGTGTCAATACCTGACCTTGTTATCTGCGGGTTGTGCTTAATTCCATTCTTTATTGCATTGCTGTATCTGAATTTCGTGACAATGGATTGTCCATGTTATGCTTAACCACAGTGCCAAATTTGGCAGATACGGCTTCCATTCACTTGCCAGCACTGCTAACTTCCCATCCCACAGTCTGTCTTTTGCAGTGGGTCAAGGCCAGCTTCTGCAGTAATTCTCTGTAATCGCAAAATCTCTCTTTTAACTGTTGTGCACTCTCACATGTTTCTTTTGCCTGTTAACTTTTGTTTGTTAACTTGGATTACATGGAAGAAAAACCTGCAATTCAGTCTGCCTGTTTTTTTTGTTTTTTTTAATTGTTTTTTTCCTTTTCATTTCAGATGTTTCATAACATAAAGTGCACAGACTTCCAGTCACTGGCTGACACAAGATTTGAGTTCTTCCTCAAAGAGGTATGTCAGCTGTGATCTAAGCGCATTTTTAACTGTTGATAATTGTTGTCATTGACTCGCATCACACCAGAAGCACACAAAGAGATGGTTTCAAAATCTTACTGGTAAAAGTTGGATGCTCATTCTTAGTCAAAAGTGACTGAGTCACTGTAGCATGGTTGTCAGTTGATATGGCATCACTATCTTTTGTCACTATCTTTTGTCCCTGTGTGCAGTGCCTGATTGTCAGCTGTACTTTGAACACACAGTGCATTCCTCTTTGACATTTTTTGTTTTATAAATCAGTAAACTAAGTGATTTCACTGAAAAAAAATTTATTTGACAGTGAGAGTGAGTGAAGGGGTCATGCTTTTCTTTTCCCGACACATATTGTAAATACATGTATGCAGTTATTTGTTTTTCTCAGGTGTTGCCACTACACAGGGAGAAGGACATGAAGCAGACGCTGATCTACATTCCATCATATTTTGACTTTGTCCGCCTCCGAAACTACTTCAAGAAAGAGGTCATCAGCTTTGTCCACATCAATGAGTAAGTGGTACATGTAGTTTTTAAATAGACTCACCCTCAGCCCTACTGGCAAAAAAAAAAAGAAAAAAAGAAAAAAAAAGCCCATTCAGAAATGCTAAAAGAATTTGTTGGTTGGCTGGTTTTGTTGGTGGTTGGTTGATTGGTTGCTTGAGTGTTGAATGCAGTCAGCCTAATAGGTCTCAAGGTGTTTCACAAGGATCTGTAGAAAGTTGACTTCTTGGATAGGTAAGCTCTTCACTGCATTTGCACTGTATACTAAATGCAGATGGCGTAACGTAACATGTTCTTATTGTGCACAGATACGCAAGTTCCAAAGGCATTCGACGAGCTCGCATAGAATTCCGGAGGAGGAGGGCCCACTTCCTGTTGTACACAGAGAGGCTCCACTTCTATCGCAGGTTTGTGAATGTGACCAGGCCTTAAAACAACAATGTAATAAGGCCACCGGGTTAGGAAACAAAAAAGGTTGCATGGGCTAAATGAAGCATCACTTTATTCGCATACACTTCGAGCTTTAAAAGTGACACCCCCATCCCCCTTTCAGCTTGCATCTGCTGTGTAGCTTTGATGTTGGGGTTATGTGTGTGTGTCTTAATTGGTCGTAGATTCTCCCACTGACATTACTTAGGAAATTATGGTAATGAGGCCATCTGTCTAAGCCGATCCACTACTATATGCATGTTTCTTATTTTCTCCGCTCACACCTCCAGGTTCAAATTGCGAGGGCTGAAGCACATCATTTTCTACGAGCTGCCACAGTATGCCCATTTCTATTCAGAGATGTGCAATCTGCTGGAGGATCCCGGTCGCATCTCAGCCATCTCTACTGACACTCTCACCTGCACCGTCATCTTCTCGAAGTACGAGGCGCACAAACTAGCGGAAGTTGTGGGCACGGAGAGGGCAAAACACATGTTGACGTCAGACAGAGACGTCCATATGCTGATTTCTGGTGACAGAGAATGAACTCTGCATAGGGAAACTGTTTTATTGTGTTTGCATACTGCTGTTTAATGGAAGCCACCCATCTGTAAGAAACTAGGCAAGGGAAATGCGCTGCTAGTAGTGGTACAGCAATGAGCAGCCAGAACTTGTTCAGTCCAAACATGCAGGGGTTCATATCCACACCAGTGCGTTTCTTAAAATGTCCGATTACTGTCTTACAGAGGCCGAATGTGTCCTATTGTTTCTGCACCACAGTGGCCAATATGCAGGACAGATGTCTGACACTTTTACAGTCAACTAGGATATTTGTCCTTGGACAGGAGACATAGGCGGATTAATTTTCAAAATGCCCGATTACATGTCCTTTTTTTCAAAGGCAGGCACGCGTGATGGGCTCCCAGAAAAGGGGAACAAAAGGGTGATTCTGGGTAGATTGAGTTATTGGTATCACTAAAATGTGCAGATACAAACTTTCTTTTGATATAAAAATTATTTCTGTAGCATGGTGTAGACCTGAGATATGTTCGTTGAAAACTTGAAAAGCAGCAGTGTTGAGAAAATGGCTGGTTCTCAATTTTAACATGTTTATAAGCTACATTCAGCTTGGAAACTTTCACAGCAGTTGTATTAGTTGTTCTGAAAATTTTAAAAAGTCTCAGCTTTTCTAAATTTGACCTGTCACCTTTTTTTTTTTTTTTTTTTTTTTTCACTTTTCTCAAAAGTGGCTGGGCGACTTTGTCTCCCTTTTGTGAGAACCCATCATATATGTCCTATCACCACGCCACAGTGGACAATATGCAGGACATGTGTCCTGTACTTTCAGAGTCAGCAGGGACATTTGCCCTCTGTCGTACGCACAGGCATGAAGCTCTGTACTTGTTCTGTTGTAGGTGAGTATCCCAGAGCTCCAGAGCAGAGCTTAACAGAGTAGTTAAGTGAGTTGCATTGGCAATGAAGTGCAGTGAGAGCATGCAAACTTTTTACTGACTTTCATGAGGATGAGAAAACCAGCAGAGAACAGGACACCTTGCACTTTTATTGATGCAGGTGATGTTTCAGTGCCAAGCCAGTGTCAGAACACTGTGTTACAATTGTTTTATTTTATCATATGATTTGTTGGTCTTGGCAATAGACCGAAGATGGGTCACGCTGTTGCTTGATTGTTGTTGGGTGTGTGTGTGTGTGTGTGTGTGTGTGTGTGTGTGTGTTTTAGAGCACTTGAATTAAACGTGCTGTTATTGTCCGAGTGCCCTCTGCTGTATCCTGAACAGTGCAGTGTTTGTTGGGGGGTTGGGTGGGGGGGGGGGGTCAGATGTTTTTGTCAGCATCTATATTTGTTAAACATACTTTTTGTATGCTTTGTCCAGTCAAGATTCAGCAGCAATGCTTGTGCTTTGGAATACATTGAGACGTAATAAAACTGTATTGATGCATCTGAGCTTCCTCTGGATGAACGGTTGTCTTTGGGGTGAAAAGATGTGTTGCCAAGAAAAGTTGTACAATTATTTTGCCTGTTGGTTATTCTTAAAATACGTGGTTCAGAAGCCCCACCTTTTGTTTACTCTGATGTTTTTGTTGTTGGTGGGGTTTTTTTGTTGTTGTTTGTTTGGGGGGGGGGGGGGAGGGGAGGAACCAAGCAAGCAATGATCAGCCCGTGACAGATCTATTTATATTTAGTTGATCAGTTGAATGTCTTAAATCCTACCCAGACACAAATGTGATGACTGACTGAGACATGCTGTGTGTACTGTTTCTGCCATGTTTGCCACACACAATCTGAGTGCTGAAGACCAGTTACATGTTTCAGAACACACACGTCCACACTTAATCAGGGACATGACATAAACACAAGAAATCAAACAGTAAACTGTCGTTGGTAAGGACTGGGGAGTGTGTGCACACGTGTTTCCGGATTTTTTTTTTTTTTTTTGGGGGGGGGGGGGGGGTAATGCGAAACTGCCGTCTACAGTCTCTATGAACCAGTGTGCATTCAGTATCTCCTTCTCAGCCGTTGACCGTGCCGCAAGCCACATAGCTGACTTCTTCACTGGCTTCAGTCCTTGTATATCCAGCAGCATATAATGTAGAATTTAGCAGGCACACGGTGTAGGATTTCTTTGACGGAGACTAAAGCGCACGGTTACACGACTGCCAGTCTGCATGTTGCCGTACTCGGCTGCCTGCTAGCGAGCAGCGGTTTTGGCGCACACGCAGCCTGCGGCGTTGCAAGGTTTGGGCAGTGATTGGTCAGTTGTCTGTACGGGCTGCCTGTGGCTAGCTGGCTGTCGGGAAAAATAGAACGGCTTTCTATTCCCGCGCCGGCACCGGCAAGGGGGATTTGCCAGCTGGCCGCCAGCGATTTAATTTAGGGTTTCCTGCGTTTCCAGCCCTGCAAGTACCACTCCTGGCAACGTGTAGCAGCGGCCCTTACCACATGATTTCTTTGGCAGAGACTTACCACATGCCGCCCAGGATGAAAGACAGAAAGAGCAACAACGATGCTTCATGCACCCTTTCGCCAGCGGTAACCGATGTTGTAGATGAACTATTTAATCTCATTTGCGACACGCTGGCAGCGACGTTGTTTCTAACAGCTTTATTGCTCTACACCCATCCTGATCCACCGCCTGGTGACATCGCATGGCTGCACCACTACGAAGATTGGGTTGTCCCTGCTCGCCCCTGGATCTAACCACAGCCATCTCTAACTCAATCACTGACTGGATCCATATGCCTGCATGTAGATCTAGCTGAACAAGGCAAATATTTGCAATCAATCATGTAGGGTACGATTCAGTCTTAGTACATCTAAAGTTTGTTTTGTTTTAATATGTGCACTGGTTCACGGTAGTTCTCAGTTGAATGGGCTGACCTCACCGAGCACTGACTGACCGATAACTGAAGTGTTGCCGCGATTTAGATCCGGCCTATGACTAACGGTGATCTTGTTCAGTAGAATCAAAAAGCTTCCGACTTTTTTTCTTTCTTTTTTTTTTTTTTGTTTGGTAAACTACACGGTAATTGCCTTTTGTCGACATCGGCCCTAGTACGCCTCATCCTGTTGTTGGTGTGCGTTCCGTGTCAAAACTATAGTCATTAAGGCCGACACGGTATCATTCATTAATAAGCACGTCAGTGATGGAACTGCTGTAATCAGTCGACTTCAATGGAGCTGTACTGCTTGAAGTGAGTGATAAGTGGTATGCAGGTACATATTATATTCCCATTGGATGCAGGTACACACTTGTTTTCCATACTCAGTGACTGAGGACTGATCCGGACGCTTCAGGTTTAACGAACAACTTTGCTACTTCACGTCGAGTCCAGTTTTTGACAAAAAGAAAATATTGCTACGGTTTTCTTCCCGCCGCGGCCTTTGTTTACCATGTGTTTCAGTGTTTTCTGCTTTTGTTGTTGGTGGTGTTTGTTGTTGTGGGATTTTTTGTTTGCTTTTGTTTTGCAGTTGCCAGTTGACGTTGTGGGTGACTGTACTTGTTTCAATTACAGTCTTGATTTTTTTAAAGGTATTTTTCGGGGTTTTGCGTATTTATGGTTGTTTCTTCTTTGTTTTGTTTTTGTTTGTTTGTTTGCTTTTTTGTGCTGGTGTCCTAATCTGGGTTAGGCCCGTAGCCGTGGGTTAAATTTAACCTCGACCTGGCCGGCTAGTGCACGTGAAACGCGTTACAACCGCCGTACACTGCTGAGTTACGGCGGGAAAGTTGAGTTGGCCCCAACGCCTGTGGAAACCGGTCGTACATTGACGGCTAAACAGCTGCTCACCCGACTATTTCAGCCGGTTTTTGACCGAGTAATAGGTGACAGTAAGTCGGGTAGATGCCACTAGTTCACGCAGTGTTCTTCAACCGGACTTACGACAGTTTTGTGTCAGCGTATAAGTAGTCCTTCCCTGATTGGCGCGCGGCTGACTCAAGGCGACCCTGAGTGATACTGTGACAGCATGGCGGCCCCCCACTGACCTTGTCGCCCCCACCCCAACCCAAAGACACAGTTTGGCATTATGAGTGGTTTGAAGCGGACGAGGAAACAAGACTGGTAAGTTGCATAGTGAGCAGATACGACTGCAGGTAACTTGAATAGATATATGCACACCCACTGGAATGCCAACACAATTCTCACTCCTGAAAGTGGCAAGTATCTTATTCGCCGTGACGGATGGAAGAAAACTGCTGGCGAGTGAAATTTGAAACTTAGTCGCCAAGTGTGAATGCAGGAAAACAAAGTTGATTTTTCATTGTCATAGCAGAAACTTGAAGGTGAAGAGATGAATGAGTGGTTTTGCTTGTGACTGAGTGCGCCTGTCCGCTCAAAATATCTTGATAATTAGGGTGGGTGGGTGTTTAGGGGTTTAACGTCCTTTTCCACCACATACGGGTGATATCAAAGACGGGGCAACGACGAAAAAGCCAGCACAATTATCTGGCCGCAGCCGGGATACGAACTCACGACCCGAGCATTAGAAGTTCAACGCTCAACCATTCGGCCACCCTGGCTCCCCTTTTGATAATTAGTACAGCTCTTAATGCGATCCATTGTTGTTTACACTGTCTGCGAGTGGTCAAACAGTCAAATTCTGCAGCTGTTGTTACACTACTCAAGCGCTCAGTGTGGCCACTGTGTCATTGCGCATGCTGCTGTTGGCAGATGCTGTCACTGTCCAGGTGTCCGAGTGGTGTGATGATGCAGGGCCGTATTAACCGGGTCCGGCGAGCGCCGAACCAATAATTCCATTAAAAATAAAAAGAGAGAGAGGGGGGGGGGGAGCAAAGAACATATTCCGTCACATTTCGCCTGTTCTTCGTTTATCGTCCTTTTGAGACGACCTCATATATTTTTTTTATTAACATGTTGCGCGACCATACTTTTTGTTCCTTCCATTTTGTATGCTGCTTCTATTATTTTGGCTCATTTTTTTCCTACAAGTGTCTTTGCAATGAACGATTCTCATTTGGGGCAGGAGTTGGGTATGGGAGGGCGTGTGGGTTGCCGCTGGACCAATCCTGAAGAGCCTGCTACAGCCCTGTGATGGGTATCACGGAAATAGTTCAGAACGATCCGTTAGCATAAAAATGGTAGCATTGGCCCGTTCAACGTAACCAGGCCTATTCACATACATAAAAGTCTAACATTTGGGGTGTCAAACTGGGGGGGGGGGGGGGGGGGCGCTGTTTGCATGCAGTTGAATTTGCATAAATCGCTGAAACAAACACTGCATTTGTCCTATTATAGTTCCCAAGGAGATGTTAAGCCCTGAGTGTAGGGCAGCATAAATTACTAAGAGCTGTATTTGGTGGCCATGTGTTTGTTTCAGTGAGACCAGTGACGGCGAGGATGGTGATGCCAAGTTGTTGTTTTTAGCCATTGAGGAGGATGCCAACAAGTCGGTTGTGCAGAGGCGCCTTGGACCTGTGTCAAGTGAAGCACTCTCTCAACTCTTCCCTCCTTCAAGATTTGACACATGGCCGCAGACAGCACATATGCCATGGCGTCTGCCAAAAACTGCACCCAGAAGGACAGAAAACTACAGGTGAGAATTTCTGTCACACATCTTCAGTGATTTCACTAGACCTCTGTCCAGAACGGTGCCAGTAATAGCAGTAAAAATTTCGCCAAGAACACCTACCAAATGCAGTGCTACAGGTCCATTTAGCTGGGGCCGCATAGTCACATGAAACGGTGCAGGCAGCAGTTAAAGCCTTTCACCAAGGCATTCACACTGAGATGTAGTATCAACACTAACAGAGCAGTGTTGATGTCTGTCAAACTTAGCAAACTCACGGTTATTTTGCTCTTAATCAAATCCCTTTTTTTTTTTTAAATTTATGAGCAAAGTAAAGGTGGTTGGGTTTGTTTGTTTTTTCCACTCACTTCAGTAAGTGTGGGTCTTCTTTAACAGAGCATGACTGCATTTTTAAGCATGTCTTCTCCATGTGGACATTTGACAAAACTCGACATTCTGAAATTAGGTTTTAAAAAAAAAATCTGAAATGCATATCTATGCAGATTTACACACTTCTGGAAGTTGTGCCCTTTTAATTTTAATCTTTTTGTCCAAAAGTAGCCAATTACTCAGGACAACTACTTAAAAGGATGCTACGCAACAAAACTTCTTTCAGACGTGTGTGTGTGCGGGGAGGGGGGGGGGGGGTATTTTCCCAGTCTGTATCTTGCTCCGAGTAGTTGGTCAAAGCCAGCACATCAGTCTGGTTAGTTCACCGACCTTGCAAGCATGGTGGTGGTTTCTGTTTCGTGTGTGTGTGCTCTCATTCTAAATGAAGAATGGGGAAATTTAATCAATGACTCTCTTCCTTTGTTTTCATCTGCAGATGTACATCTTTGCATCTGGCTGCTGTGGCAGGCAAACTGGAAGTCTGTAGATGGTTGGTGCAGAAAGGAGCTGACCCGCGTCAAGGTGATACTTGTGGCAATCAGGCACTGATCCTGGCAGCTGCTAGCGGCTGTGTGGAGACTGCAAAGGCGATCATGGCGTGTGGGGGTCAGGCATCAGACACTAACAATATGGGTACATCTGCACTACATGTTGCATGCAAACAGGCAAGTGGTGGCTCTGAGATGGTCAGACTATTGTTGAGCCAACCGGGCATCGATGTGAACGCTGCGAGCAGTTACGATGATGAAATACCATTGCTTTGTGCAGCATACAGCGGTAATAAGGACTTGGTCAATGTCTTGATCAGCGAAGGTGCTGATGTAAACAGGGCTTCATCCTGCAAACTGACGGCACTCCACATGGCTGCACGCAAGAACTACCCACCGATGATTGACCTGCTGGTTAAGCATGGGGCCGACGTTAATGCTCAGGCCATGTGCACCCGATTTTATCATCGGAAGCTCAGATATCCTCTCAAGGATTACGCTGTGCACAAGGGAACACCACTGTTGTTTGCTGTTGAGACCACCACCAACGGGAAGACTGTGAAGGCGCTGCTGGGACATGGGGCTGATCCTGAGATCGTCACAGGCAAGACGCCGTACACGCCACTCATGTGGGCAGCACACCGGCTGAAAATAGACATCGTGAAGATGCTGCTTGAGGCCGGGGCATTACCTAACCACTCTGCCCACCATGGGCGGGATCTGGAAGGTGCATCGAACCTAGAAGGGAGAAGCCCGGAGCCTGAGATGTCATCACCAATCATACAAGCCATCAGAGGGTTTGTTCCAGGTGGGTGGGAAGTCATGGAAGCAAAGATTCTCGAGTGTGTCAAGCTGCTGGTGGAATCGGGGGTATCTGTGCATGGTAGGGGTCGGCACGGACGCACCTGCCTCCAGGTGTGTGTTATGGCTCAAGTATCTGAAGTCTTCGGATATCTGCTTGAAAAGGGGGCAGACCCCATGGCTGAAAATTGGGCTGGTGAAACTGCCATGACTTCTATCTACAGAGGTGAAGGTGGCAACCTACGGCCCTGGTTATTCCAGTGCATCAAAGGCGGCGTGTTGACAAAGGAAACAATCGATAGCAGCAGCAAACGTTCCCCACTTCTGTATGCTCTCAGGAACAATGATGTGAACCTGATGCAGATGTTGGCGGCGAGTGGGTGTCTTCTTCAGCGGGACACATGGATGATTGGAAAGAAACACGGCCTTCTTACATCAAAAGAGGTTGCCCGGTTCACCATATCTATAGCATGGAGTGTGAAGACCCTGCAGGACCTATGTCGACAGCAGATTTCAGCCACCATTGGACGCAGACCTGAACGAAACGCTAGAATCCAAGGTCTGCCCATCCCAAATAAACTGAAACAGTACCTCATGTTCGAGGATCTGAGGCAGCTGATCCGCTCAGATTCGAGCAACGATCAGCCTTTCCACGCTGAGAAGTGCAAAAACATGGACAAGAGTCTGATACCGTACTTGTCAGATGATGAACGTTACGTATCTAGTGATAGCAGTGACGCTAGTGAGGACAGTGAGTAATCTGTAGGTGACAAAGGATGGAGTCTTGAGCAAAACTGTCTTACAAAGACCTGGACAGAAGGCTGAATTCCACAGTTTGTTCATCAGCAAGGCGTGAAGACTGCCTGAGATTAATGATAATGTTGACAGTACTGATGGTGAGTCTTCAGCAGATAAAGGCTGGAACATTGAACAGAACTGTTGGACAGAGGGCTGGATACCAAAGTCTGCCCGTCTCCAAGAAGTTAACATGTTCAGCATTGGAAGTTTTCTCCGTTGATTTTCCCTGGAAACTAAGTGATTAGAAGGGGTTTGTAAAAAAAAATAAAAATAAAAATACAAAAAATATTTTGCAACTCTTTTTACAAGACCACATATCTGGTCCCACCGCACGCAACACAAAGAAAATTTGCAGTGCATTGGAAATATAAAAAATGCAATTCTAAAATTCCGAAACTTAAATTGCAGATCTGGCCCTTGTGATTATGTGTTCATGTCCAGTGTCTGAGAGAATGCGTGCGATTCACATGAACATGCATGTTGGGTTTAGCTCGCGATGCTTTGAGCCAAATACTTGGGATGAAGCACCTATATTAATACCTATATTAATGCGACTATTATTGTTGGTCATGTGGAATGTGATCCCCAGACTAAATATGCAGTCCTTTGGGTGCAGATGATGTGCAGGGCTGTACTAAATACACAGTCCTTGGTGCTGAAAGACTCCAAAGACTACCTGGGGATTTGAGATTTCTGTTCATAATAAAATTTTTATTGAATAATCCACCTTGTCAACAGTTTTGACAAGTGTCTGCCATCATACTGTCCGTTACTGACCTTATGATGATGATTCTGTACAAGTTGACAGCAGATGAAGCAGAACTGAGGACAGTGGCTGAACACAAGGGAGTGCAGTTCTACCGCCACCATGTGTGATTTTCCAATTTCCTAATAATTATGTGTGAAGCATAATACACACACTGTATCTGAAACTGAAAGGTAACAATATCAACTCTTGCAGGCCTTTCTGCATGATGGAAATTGTCAGCTGAAAGGAATATTCTGGTTGACAGTCAAGTGTTTGCATCATTTGGGGCAATATTTCATGTGGATAGTATTTCAGTGCTACATCTTGTTTCAGATATTTCAGTTTGCATTGATGTCCTCATTTTCATCCTCCTCTCATTTCACTTTCCATTACCGTGTTGTGCTCCTTCAGTTCTTTCAATTCAAGCTATGGGATATGATCTTTTGTGCATGGGATGGTTCAGAGGGTTCGCGCAATTGTTTGAAATGTGTTTTGTTAAAGCACCAGCAGCGTGCATAAACATGTTCTGTGATTTCAAGACAATAAAAATTACAACTACAAGAATGTTTGTGTTTCTCTGGGATGTTCCCATCATCATCATCATAGTGATGCAAAGAGTCATGGTTTGGTACTACCTGTACTGACAATGTGATAGTGATAAGGCCGAAAACAATATGCCTACCAAAGGCAATCTGTAGCCTGTTACAGACTTGCACTATTGGTACAGGTATCTCAGTCACACACACCCACCCTGGGGCGGTCGGTGGTCTAGTGGTTAAGAGACTTGTCACCAATGTGAGAGGTCAGGGGTTCGAGTCCCACTCGGGGCAAAGAAGTTTTCCATCTCATATGTGGCACCGATCATTCGGGCCGATCGTCGGGGGTTCTCTCCGGGTACTCCGGCTTCCTCCCCCTCTGCTTTGGAAATGTTCAGCCCACAAAATTTGAAAAACAAATGCAATTCTAAATTCCGAAACTTAAATAGCTGAGCTGACCCTTCGCACCATGCGACTGTGATGTGTTTTATGTCCAGAGTGCAAGAGAATGCGTGTGCTTCACGTGTGCATGCGTGCTGGGTTCAGTTTGCAGCGCTTTGAGCCGATTTATGAAATTAGGTAAAGCACCTATACAATACTCATTATTATTACATGTATTTATAAGACATTCAGCAAATGCAAGTCAATATTTGTGAGGGCTTTTCTTTTTTACTTCAAAGATTATTTTGTTGAACTTGCCAGAAGTATAAACCAATCTGTTCATTTCAGTATTTCACTGCTGAATGTTCCAGTGAAGTTGTTCAAACATGTCAGCTGGAATAATTATATAACAGAATGTATGCACACTACACACCTTCGTGCACTTTGTCATGTATTTCAAAATACAGTGGACGTCGGATATAAGAAAACTCGGTTATTGCCAACGAATTTTTTCCCCCCGGCCAAACTCTTCTTTATTATGTATTACAAAAACTGGGATACAAGAAACTCGCTTATAAGAAAACTTGGTTTTAGGAAAGCAAATTTCTTGTCCCGCTTGATATAAAAACTCGGATATAAGAAACCGAAAGTACATTTCCAAGAAAATTTCACTCATTGTAAGAAACCGAAAGTACATTTCCAAGAAAATTTCACTCATTCTAAGAAAACAGGTCAGGTCTGACGTCACTTAGGACAGGCACATGATGGCGCATGATTTTCTTTTCTTGAATTGGTTCTTTACCATTGTGTTCCGTGCAAAATTGAATGTTGGCAAGAAGAAAAAATACGAGATGCATTTTTGTTGTTCTATTGTTATATGTTGTTTTTATTATTATTTTGTTTTTTTGCCTGATTGGGAGCTCAGTCTCTCTCTCTCTCCCTCTGTATGTCTGTCTCTGTCTACAGGGCTCGCGTTAAGGAGAATAAAACTATCAGTATTAGACTAACTGTTGATCAATTTCTTTCTTTGACAATATACGTGGTCCATCTTTCCTCCATCCCCCTTCCCCCTCCCAACAGAAAAAAAAGCTAATTTGCAGCTTTTTTCAGCCAAATTAGACACGGAAAGCATCGCATATCATACTCTAATGGGACGAGTGTTTTATAGATCAAAAGTTGATACATAATGCACTTTTAATATCCTATAAATACAAGGGAATTCTCTCTCTCCCTCTCTCCCCTTGGTTGGTTTGGTTGTTTGTTTTTTTTCTTTTTGTTTTGTTTTTTTCTTACCACATGACCGCCAGTGTTACAGTTGGGAAGCAAAAACAGTATTTTCATGTTCAAACAAAAAAATCTGACATTGAAGGACACAAGCGCACTGGTGTATATTAACTCTACACACATACAGTGTATATATATTCTGTGCAGGTCTTTAAGAGAAACCAGATATTTTTTAATTTAATGCAAAACATACACGAACTGAGAAAAAAGAAATGTTTTAAACCTTTTTTTCACTGAACTCAGTTATAAGAAATATTTTTCAAAATACTTTCTTATATCTGACTTTCAGATAAGAAAACTCGGATATATATAAGAAACCAAAAAATTCACCCCCCCCCCCCCCCCCTCGAGTTTCTTATAACCGGCGTATACTGTAATGACAAAAAAGATTCAGAATTCTATCCTCTGAGATGATGTGATTTCACAACTAAACATATCACTCAATAATTGAACCATACCACACCAGTGTTACTTACAGCCTTCAAAACTGAGGGTCACTTTGACCATCCCTGTCAAATTCAGAGGGCCATTTTATAAAATCAGTGAAGTACAGCCTCAAAATCTCTGTGTCAAAACTCTGAAATCGCTGCAAAAACAACACACATAATATGTAACAGAGGAACACTGCACACTGAGTAACAAATCTGGGAAAGTTCAAAATTAAACAATGGAAACAAAACTGAACATCCAAACCCTGTAAACTTGAACTCCAGTTAAACTGCTCCACCCACATGCCCTAAACAGAATGACCCAGTTGGAATGCACCCTGCATTCAACTGTGGATTATTATCTGCTACCCAAACCACACTCGATTCAACCAGCTTATACACTGAAGAACTAGTCTGACGACGACGATATGTATCAGAGTATCAAGACTTTCACAGCTGTGACATCCCGGTCACCTAAGAAATAATACACTGCTCCACTTGAGCAGCAGGAAATGCCCTGAAACGTGGCTCTCCTGAATCTGAATCTTCGTCCACTGTGTCCCACTCAGAGTCACCCTCCTCATTGCTTTCCTGTTCTTGGGGTTGCTGTGAAATGGGCATTGGTCTGCGCCTAGGATCGTCCGATTCAGAGTCATAATCGGAAGCAAATGGAAACAGATTTTTGTCCATGTCTTCATTGGGTCTGATGTGAAATGGCCGGTCATGTGTCAGAAGGCCAAAGAAGTCATCTCGCAGTCGGGCTGGGGCTGACACCAGCTTCTCCAGGTCTTCAAACAGAAGGAAGCTCTTGAGCTCCTCCTCGATAGGAAGATCCAGAATGCCAGCATGCCTGCCAGCTCGGATACCAATGGCAGATGAGATGCACTGGCGGCACAAATCCTTAAGCTTCGGCACAGTTGCAGCAACACGGTCAGCGTACTGTACAATCTCTGGCAGGCAGTCCCGTCTGGCATAACCAATGTCCTTGAAGTATTTCTTTTTCACGCACCCAGCAGCTGCAAGCATTTTGATCAGATTAAGGTCCTCCTCCAGAAATGCGTACTCCAGAGGCGACATGTAATACCCGAAGTATCTATCCATGGTCTCCGTACAAATCGCACCACCCTGTACGCAGAGGAGGTACCATGGACGAAAATTCCCTCCATCCCCATCATAAATGAATTTCATGGCTGTCGCACCTTTCATGTCCTCGACCCATGGGTCAGCACCCTGTTCCAGCAGATATTTGAACAGTTGTGGCAGTTCGCTGGTCAGGCAAAAATGCAGGCAGGTTTTTCCGAACTTTGGATCACCCCCCTCAACCGACGCCCCTCTTTCGACCAGGAGTTTGACAACCTCCAAGATTCTAGCTTCCTTAGCATCCCTCCCCCCAGGGATGAAGCCTTGCAGAGCATGAATGATGGGAGTTGCTGCCTTGAGGTCTGGGCGGTTGGGAGAGCCACCAGCATCCAGTAACATGCGGACAATGCCAGTCTTGAGGCGATGTGCCGCCCACATCAATGGGGTACAAGGATGTTTACGCATCGCCACTTCAGGATCCGCACCATGATGAATAAGAGCCTGGACCATGCGGCCATCTTTGTCATGCTCGACAGCAAACAGCAGTGGTGGACCCTTATGGATGGAGTGATCTTTGAGAGGGAATCTAAGCTTCTTGTTTGCATATAAAGTGCATCTAGCGAGTGCATTGACATCTGCACCATGCTTGACTAAGAGATCAATCATGTCAGGTTTGTTCTTACGGCACGCCATGTGTAGGGCCGTCATGCCGCACTTGGAAGTTTTCCGCACATCAGCGCCTTTTTCTATGAGCAGCTGGGCCAGTGTCACGTGTCCGAAATACACAGCACAGAATAGAGGCAGTTCATCCTCAGCATTGCTTCCAGCGTTAACATCCACTCCTGGCTGGGCCAGCAACAACTCTGTCACCTGCTGGCTGCCTTGCTTGCAGGCAACATGGAGAGCCAACACGCCTTGACCATTACTGTCAGTGGCGCGACCTCCACCCCCTAGTATCACCTCGACTGTCTTCTTGTCACCACTAGCTGCAGCCAAGAGGAGGACCTGGTTTCCCTGGCTGTCTGTGGCAAGGGGGTCAGCACCACACTGAAGAAGGTGGCTGCACATTTCCGACTGGCCTAGGACTGCTGCCAGGTGCAAGGCAGTACAGCTGCAGAAACAAAGTGATATACAGTGGACGCCGGATATAAGCAACTCGGATATAAGAAAACTCGGTTATTGCCAACGAATTTTTTCCCCCCGGCCAAACTCTTCTTTATTATGTATTACAAAAACTCGGATACAAGAAACTCGCTTATAAGAAAACTCGGTTTTAGGAAAGCAAATTTCTTGTCCCGCTTGATACAAAAACTCGGATATAAGAAACCGAAAGTACATTTCCAAGAAAATTTCACTCATTGTAAGAAACCGAAAGTACATTTCCAAGAAAATTTCACTCATTCTAAGAAAACAGGTCAGGTCTGACGTCACTTAGGACAGGCACATGATGGCGCATGATTTTCTTTTCTTGAATTGGTTCTTTACCATTGTGTTCCGTGCAAAATTGAATGTTGGCAAGAAGAAAAAATACGAGATGCATTTTTGTTGTTCTATTGTTATATGTTGTTTTTATTATTATTTTGTTTTTTTTGCCTGATTGGGAGCTCTCTCTCTCTCTCTCTCTCTCTGTATGTCTGTCTCTGTCTACAGGGCTCGCGTTAAGGAGAATAAAACTATCAGTATTAGACTAACTGTTGATCAATTCCTTTCTTTGACAATATACGTGGTCCATCTTTCCTCCATCCCCCTTCCCCCTCCCAACAGAAAAAAAAGCTAATTTGCAGCTTTTTTCAGCCAAATTAGACACGGAAAGCATCGCATATCATACTCTAATGGGACGAGTGTTTTATAGATCAAAAGTTGATACATAATGCACTTTTAATATATCCTATAAATACAAGGGAATTCTCTCTCTCTCTCTCCCCTTAGTTCTTTTTTGTTTGTTTGTTTGTTTGTTTGTTTGGTTGGTTGGTTGGTTTTTTTTTTTTGTTTTTTTTTCTTACCACATGACCGCCAGCGCTACAGTTGGGAAGCAAAAACAGTATTTTCATGTTCAAACAAAAAAATCTGACATTGAAGGACACAAGCGCACTGGTGTATATTAACTCTACACATATATATTCTGTGCAGGTCTTTAAGAGAAACCAGATATTTCTTAATTTAATGCAAAACATACACGAACTGAGAAAAAAGAAATGTTTTAAACCTTTTTTTCACTGAACTCGGTTATAAGAAATATTTTTCAAAATACTTTCTTATATCCGACTTTCAGATATAAGAAAACTCGGATATAAGAAACCAAAAAATTCACCCCCCTCGAGTTTCTTATAACCGGCGTATACTGTATATGTATTATATTAAACAAACATGACCATGAATGGCATTGCACGTACTGTGAAAATGTATTTCAACTTTCGTGTTAGTATGTTGTATAAATTTGCACCCCCCCCCCCCCCCCCCCCACAGCAGCCTAACAACCTTCCATGTTTTAATGGTAAAAATGGTGTGTGTGCGTGCGCGCGTGCGTGAGCGCAAAGAGTGTTTTGCAGAAAACAGATAGGTGCTAATATATAAACTGTTCATTATTACTATTTATTAAAAAAGTGCAACTAACCGGCCCCCGTAGTGTAGTGGTTAGCACTTCGGACTATGGACCGGGAGACCCGGGTTCAAATCCCAGCCGAGACAAGCGGGATTTTTCCTACCTAGGTCGGCTCCTACCCAGAGCGGGTGTGCTATGGGCCCAATGGGGAGGCTGTTGCCACACAGCCGAGATTCACCCACTTCACGGGTGCGACTTTGGGGGTGCTTCCCTTGGTATGACACGTCTTATGATGTGGATGATTACACGGCCGGCACCGCAGGTGCCGTAGTTCCCGGGCCTGGTGAACGCCGGGATATTTATGACAGGAAGCGTGGAATGCGGCCCTGTCCCGCAGTCCCAAACCACATGGACCTCCATAGCATCATCTTACCATCATCCTCATCTCCATCATCATGCATAATAAAAATTGCCCCAGCCTTCGAGCCCTCCGTGGATTCCACTCATGACCTGGGAGGAACACCACTGGAGCTGGCAAAAAGAGTTGGGGCAGCAAAAAAACAAACAAACAAAAAAGAAAAAAAAAGTGCAACTACATGTTTACTGAACTAATTTAAACCTGTCCTGAGAGAAATTCTATATTTCCACTACAAACTCGCTAGATGTACTCTTAGTTTCGTTTAACAACCTCACAGGAAAACAGTCCACCATGCAATCGTGACACAGCCCATGCACATAAATTGTTAAATGTGGTCATCCTAAAAAGTACATCTGGCTGACCTGTATGATTTCGGAGCAGTTCTCCATGGCATGTGTGGCTTTCGAAACCATGTGCTGTAATCCCGTGGGGAGAAGCAGACTGACAGCACTTCTTTTGATACAGACTTCACCAGAGCCTCAGCGCACTCTTTCTCATTTTTCTCTATTGCCTGAAACAGTTTTTGAGCTTCGCCAGGATGCTGATGCTCTGATGTGTCCATGCCATTCCCTTGTGCAGAGGCTCCGCTGCACACAGTGAAATGAATGACAATCATTCACCCAGTTGACAAGTACACCCACTCCAATACGTACAGTAATAGAATTTACTGTGGCACCACAGACCACCAATCCATTACAAAGACTCCCAAACACAACTTAGCAAGCTGCTGAACTTTTAACCTTCGCCATATGTCCTGGGTCATGGCTGACCCACTGGTGCACATTTATGCTGATGTCTCCTTGATTTTTGAAAACCAAGCGTGCTCACTCCAGGTATTCTTCAAATGCATTTATGAGGCATTTACTATGATGAACAAAAAAAAAAAGCTGTCTACTTACTGAATTAGAAGTGAGACGGTTAACAATCAAAGTGGTAAATATCCTCATTTACACTTTGGGGTTGTGAGCTACCCACACCTTCACAATGCTGGCTGTGACTACTATGTCCAGCCCACCACTAATGCCTGGTGTGTTTACACCACCACAGGAGGTAGGCACTAGTACATAACAGTACATGCCCTGGAAGAAAGCCAGTGTGGCAACCAATCTGGCACTGTCTTCCATCTGAAAGTGTGCATCCAGTAACATGACAAAAAGCAGTCTGTGGTCCCAAGTTTCAGGAGGGATACACATGTGTACATACACATTCTAGTTTCTGATTGCAGACTGGCATTTGTGTCAGGCAAGCATGGTCAGCATTTGGCCGCTGGAACAGCAAGCCAGTGTCTAAGAAATCCTGGCTTGTCACTGTATGTGTGGTATGGGTGGCTAGTCACCCAGGAGGTACACAACGTGAGTTTCTACACCAAATATGACGAAGGTTAAATCAGTAACCCATCCATGTATATGTACAGACTTCTACCTGGTCTTGCTGGCACAGCGCTGCTTTCGCTTTCTTGCACCAGGCATTTTCTTGAGTTACTTTTGACCTGAAACAGAAACCCACATTTATTATACAGGTAAACTGATTGTTACTATCACGTTCACTCAGTTACATGCAGACTTTGGTTATACTAGTAATGGTACTAATCTATAAGGCTGGGCTCGTTAGGTGTCTTTATAAATATGAACACGTTGACCAGCAACTGCAGCTCCACTTTTTACTCGGAAAACACATAATGTCTGGTGTTGTATTGAAAGATAGGCCGAGACAGTGACCAGTGTAACTTGCCTCTCACACTTCTGACAATCCCGGAACTCGTCTAGCTGTATCAGGTTAGCTGTCACCTCGTGTCTGTTGAACGCGGTCAGGTTAAGAGGAGCAAACACATTAGTCGTGAGTTTTCCCGCCATGTGGCGGAAGGCACAGTATTCATACGCCAGCCCTTGGAGTTTTTTTTTTTTTTTTTTTTTTTTAGGCATTCAGCCAGAGAACAACCTACTTCCTTTTCTTCCACTATGCAGAAAAAATCTACTCACTGAGGAAAATGATCAACAAGTGCGTGTATCGATTACGATGCGCAGAATACTTAGAAACAAACATCAGACTCGATTGCGTTAAAGGTTGTATGCAAATATTGAAGGTCAACCTGAGGTGAAAGGCCACGATTATTTACAGTTTGTCAAGTATACACCGGTTCACAGCTTTCATGAAAGAAAAGTTAAAAGAATGTGGCTCAGCTGTTGTCTTTATTATGGTCTCCAAAGGTCACAACGTTCAACTTCTTCGAAACATTTGTCTATCTCTTATTCATCTGGTGATTTCTTGGCGTTTCAAAACGAAAGTAGATGTTCGTACTGATCAGCGTTGGAGTGCGAGTCAAGTACCCCTGTAACGTCTGAATGTAGCATCCACACGACATAAATGCCTGTTTAGCACGACAGACGTGTTCAGTAGCTCAATCATGACCCCTAACCACTGTCACAAGTTTATGGACAGTCAAAACCCCAAACAGTGCATTTCTAACATTACATTTGCAACAGTTCTGATGGTTCCCTGCCCGAACATCATAGTCCTCTCTCTCTTCTAGCTCTATCAATAGGACTCTATGGCAGGGAACCCTTGACTTTATGTGTGTGTGTGTGTGTGTGTGTGTGTGTGTGATACACATTCTGGAATCCCAAGGCAAGAATATTGCAAGAATAATCAACCCTCAAAGAGAGCAGAGATACAACAGAGCAGGAAAACACCGATTTGATTTTAACACTGATTTATTTTCAGCTGGACTTTAACAATGTCATCAATGTATATATATAGCGTGTGCTATGTTTCCAAGCTTTCTGTTATTACCAACAAAGCCCTCATTATTCTGGTCACAGGCATGTACACATTCTCCATTTTCAAAGTTAGTGATTTTCCACTGAATAACAGCCAACTCTCTGAAGATGAACCCCAGTTATCTGTGTTAATTGCCAAAATATTCTCACACTGGCAAAACAGATGATAAAAATATATAGTTGAAAGATCATAATTGCACGTAACTTCAGTAACATAATAATTAAACTGCTGTTATGAAATGACAGCGACTGAAGCAATAAACAGGCATATAATTATACACATGAAATTCCACAGTATTGGGAAAAGTATCAAACATAAAGTACTGGAAAACTATTTTATAAATGATGTACTAATAGTTGTTCCACTCCATAACTACCTGTGCCGGCACACAACCATCATTGCAAAACAATAAAAAGTGAAAAATGTATTCTTCATTCTGAGTAAGTATGCGTTTGGCACCAATATCAGACGAGACAGAAATGCAAACCACTGAAAGACAGCAGCTCTTGACTGTTGACTTTATAGATATTCGTAGCACTGGAATTCATCCATCCATCCATCCTCTCTCCCTCTCTCTCTCTCACACACACACACACACACACACACACACACACACACACACACACACACACACACACACACACACAGTAACAAGGCATTGAAAATTAGCTAAAAGCCCCAAGAAGCAACTCCACCAACAGTAAACATAAATAAACTCCCAACTTTGTACATATACATGTTCATATGTGCATGAATGCACTTGAAAAAGGAATCACAGTCATTGAACAGGTCATGCTGGAAACAGAGCTGCCTTTCTTACATTCTCTACAGTGTCGGAAAGTCGGCAAAACATTATCTTCTGTGGGAAATCCTTGTGAAAGTCCGCGGTAACTGTTTTGGGCAACAGATGGAGTTGCATTTTGTGACGAAGCATCCAGACACATTGTTCCATTCAGAACAATTAGTATCAATCAGTACTGTTACAATTGTAATATCAATTACATTTACATCTATTGTACACAGAATATCTCTTGTGGGTGCTTAAAGCTTGTGCAGTTTTGATATTTTTCAACTTATGCTGGGGTTTCCAGTGCATCCATTCCACACATGAGCAGGATGCCCTTGTGTTTCCTTATGTATATATATTATACAACACACAAGACAATCACATGTAATGATCAAGGTTCCCAATAGAGGATATGTGAAATGTATGTACAGATGCTTTAAATCCCACCTTCGCGCCATCTAAACCTCCATGCCTGTAATCATCGCAAGTCAGCAAAACTCAAACCTCAAACTCCGTAAAGCACAGAAATGCGCTCCACCCACCAACAGAAACGGACCCAGGAGTAAACTTTGATTGCACATGAATCACATACACCGGTTTACAGTAACTTTGCAACCCAATGATAGGTTTGGTAAATTTTTGTACAACACATACACAATCCCTTTCATACACATACACAGCACAGTAATTTACACATCACTGCACAATTCCACACTACTACCGGCTCATCTCTGAGTAGTAGCATGACGGCATTCACAGAATGCACATGAAAGCACTGATTTTGTTCTTTCTTTCATGCACCACTATGGAAGCCCCATCATATCCAGTAAATGGTTGATCTTGAGGTTCAGCCAGGTGACCTGCTTTGGACGAAGGCCTTGTATCCACTCTTGCGGCAGTCTTGTGTACCCTGTGCGGAGCCCCAGGATGGCACCCCCAACACAGCAGTTGCTGTTGCTGTCACCTCCCTCCATGGCCAGCTGCATCATAAATTCCCTGCAGACATGTTTACAAATACAATAAAGTCTCAATATGCTTGTCTGGCATAAAATAACATCGCAAAAAACATTTCATCGAAAGCGCGCAACCCATGCTTAACTCTTTCCAGACGAACGGCCGCATATGTGGCCCTATTGCGTACACCAGTTTCAGACGAACAGCCGCATATGCAGATCGTGACTTTGTTGTTGTTGCTACTTCACAAGGCAGACTCAAATTGTAAACAGTAATTTTGTTTTGACTTGGGATATGTGTACACATACTACAAGTTACAACCAACCTGAAGGAGTTTTTCCACTGGACAGCTAGGACAGCCGCTCCAACAGGCTTGAACGTGTGGCTCATCTCACCTGTCTGACGAGCTTGTAATCTGCAGAAAGAGAATTCAGCAGTAGTAGTCCAAGTCTCGAGACACGCTATGATTTACATATGGTGTTACAAGTACTCTCTGCAATCACAACCACAATCAAGAACTTGTTGCTCCCTGATTAGATTTCCCAATCTAAAAAATATTCGAAAGTTCTCGATCCAGAAAATTCATTTTTCAAAAGTTCTCGATCCAGAAAATTTTAATTTTCGAAAGTTCTCATTCTGAAAGTCTGGAGTATACCGGAAAATTCGCACCCCTGCCTGTATCTCCTGAAACTTTAATTGCTAACCAATCAGATTCAATCTGCCTCTCTCTGTGTCTCTTCCCCGCCCCACAATCTCTTCCACAGCGAAAAAAGCAGCACACACAAGCATGTTACAGGATACATAAATGGATGAATAAATCAACAAAGGGAGATTAATACACAAATAGTGCATACTACAGAGCTGTACAACCTAAAAAAGTAAAAAAAATCAAACAAATTAAAAACAAAACAAAAACAAGAACAAGTTCTGGCCTTACTGTGAAATGCTGTTAATGCGTAGATAAGAATGAAAGTCTTCCTTGTGTCTGGAGTCTGTCAAATACATTAAAGCTTTGTCTCTTGCTCGCTCAACTACGTCCTGGCAAGTATCCACACCTGTTTCAGTCTTGTCACTGCCCTGGAATTCAACAAAGTACAGTGATCATAACATCCATGTATATGTATACATATATATGTATTTGAGGACAGATCAGTTCCTGAAACTAAACTGCCCACACAGAAATTCCAAGATTCATACAGATAAGAAAACGTGCACCTGATACAAAAGAAAAGTAAAACATTTTCGCTGTTTGATTCATAAAACTTGCAATTAGACTCAAAGAGTTTTGTGTTTGTTTTTCCACACACAGAAGACTGAAGCAGCCAAGTGCACCATTGCCAGTGCACAATCGTTTTGTAAATTGTAATCACAGGGCACCTAAGTTATAAACAGGTATGATGAGCAGAACAGCAGAAGAAAATCACTATCAGCATAAGAAGCTGACGAGGCCAAGGTACAGGCTTAATGGCCAGCCAGAACAATAAAACATTGAAATGGTTGAAATGAAGATGACATGGTGTGCATGACTGGCTATCACACTGCACATGCCAGTTCAAGCACTGTTTCAACTGTTAAAATCTGAATGTGAATGATGGCCCTTGAAACCTCACCTGAAGCAAGACAGCTACAAGCACAGACACGAACACACAACTTGCAAGACATCTTGGGTCGGCATGTGTGGCACGGCAGATTCGAACCGAGTTCTCCTCCACCTCATCAAGATCATGGAAACTTGGAACACCTGTTCACAAGAAAAACAGCGACAGTTCATGCACACTACTCATTTATCGCATTTTACGTTGCTACAACATTGATCGGTTGATGTTCATGTCATGTCACCACACAAAAAGACCTTGACACTGCTGACTCTTGCCAGAGTGTGAGGCTACAGCAAAATGTTATTAATTATATGTGTTGTGGGGGTTATCTTCAGCAATGGTAAGCTCTTACCACAACACCTATCAGTCTCTGGCAACAGAAAAATAATCCACTGCAGACAGATCAAGGCTGACCATCTTGCAGGTACTCTTCACTACTTTTAAATGGCCACAAACTCAACCATCTCATTCAACGGGATCTTAGTTGAGAGGACAGGCCGGGGATGTTTTATTTCTGCCTGTGTTCTTTCGGATCTATAAAACTGCTAGATAACTGACAGTCTCCGAACAGAATGATTTAAAACCTTACCAAGAGCGACTGACCGTGTGACTGCCCCATTGTCCGCCCCAAATGCTGAACAGGATGACGCCTCGTGCACTTTGACTGGACCAATGACAGTTGCTACAGAATCAACAGATGCTGTGCCCATGGACGGAGTCTTCAAACTCTCAACATCATTTGGAATGCCACCGTTTTCTGTGGCCTTGCTCCGTTGCAAGACTAACTCTGCTACACTGTGTGGTTCCTTGGTAAATCCCTTCTCCTGGACAACCTGTGCAATGGATGAACAGGTGAACTATCTTGGACACGGATTCTGCAGTTAATGGTGAACCACAACTCAGAACACGACTCAAAATGTCAGGCAACCACAACAAGTGTACCGCAATTCTAGTCGAACTGGACCGCAATACAATTTAAGGTTGTTCGTTCCTCTGACAACCTGTACAATATGCTAACCTGTTGTATGGTAGGGCAAATCCATAAGTGGTTTTCTTGTGTGAGAAAAGCAGATTGTAATGCATGTATTGAAAGTGAACTGAACTGAACTGAATTAAAACTACTGTATTCATCCTTAAAACAGGAAACTGCGTATGCTCGCAAGAAATAATCATCTAACCGCCTGCACAATTCACTAACCTGTTGTATGATGGAGCTGATCATGATCCCGGAACTGTCACCAAGTTCCGGGAAGCCACGCTCACTCCATGCTGACAGGCGCTTAGCAAAGTCGAGTTCATCCACCACTCCAGCCCAGTTGATCAAGGAATCTAACACCAACATCTGGTGACAACAAACCAAGAAAATGCATTGTTTTGAAGGTAGATTACAGGTCAAGCATTTTATACAGACGTAGTCGTACAGGGTCTGTAGAGCACCTGCTTATCTCTTGGCTATCCAGACAGGAAGGAAAAGTGAATGAATGAAAAAAAACACACACAAAAAAAAAAAAAAGAGAGAGAAGAAAGTCACGAGGAGAGACGCTAGGGGGAAAGAGACAGAGTGAAAACTCAGCAATATTTCTTTTCTTTATTTTCTATTACAGTCGAACCTGCCAAGGCGGTCACCTGTATAAGCCAAACCACTGTCTAACCTGGTCACCCCAGAGGATCCCCTGACATACTAGCTGTTGACATGACACCCTGGATAACCCGGTCACCTGTCTAAAGTGGTCAGTTTGACCCAGTCCCTTGGGTGACCGCCTTACACAGGTTTGACTGTATCAATTTTCATAACTGGGTCCCCACCACACCCTTTCACACCTGAGTACTACATGAATGCATGGACAGTACCAAACAAGGAATGACCCCACCTACACAAAATTATCTCCCTTGATGCACAAAACCAAGCAGTGAAATTATGCCATAGGCACTCTCACCCAATGTACAATTTATATAATTCACAGGACCAGCTCCTCTCATACATATTCCAGAGGAAATTATACTGTGCAAGAATGTGGCTTACAAAAATATCAAAATTGCTAGTCCAGTCTCCTTGTCGCCATGGGACCCGGTACTGATCCTGCACAATGTCTCCGAAGTTGAGCGAGTCGGCGTTGTAGTGGAATGCAGATTCATCTGGCGACATCCATCGAGTGGCCAGGCCAACAACATCTCCTATTGCTGCTCCGTATATCAAGCCTGCAGAGACATGCGTGTTGATCAAACCCAGTCATAAGAATTTCCTGTTTTGAGCATTGTAGAGTGCACAGAAAAAGAAAACAAGGAGGAACGGCCCCGTCCTACAAAGTTGTTTCTCCAAACTTCATTTTATTTTGTCTGTTTTGTTGTTATTGTTGCCGGTTCTCCCCTCTCCAAGTTCTACCGATGGCACTAGATCCTCTACGACCTCGACCGATTAGCCACGTGACAGGGGGTGGGGCCGGGTGTGGGAAGAAGGGAGAGAGAGAGGCAGAGGGAGAGGGTGGGTAGGTGGGTGTTTAGGAGTTTAACGCTCTTTTCCACCACATAAGGGCGATATCAAAGACGGGGCAACGAGAAAAAGGCCAGCACAAATATTTGGCCCCAGCGGCCGGGATTCGAACTCTCGGCCCAAGCATTGAAAGTCCAACGCGCTACCATTCGGCCACCCTGGCTCCCTAGAGAGAGAGAGAGAGAGACGTCAGTTCCGTGAACTAAACATTTGACGTCAGCCTCAGGCAGGTCGTCATACAGAGAGAGAGAGAGAGAGAGATGACGTCAATTCCGTGAACTAAACTTTTGGCGTCAGCCTCTAGCACTGAGATCGTCTGAGGATGCTTGTTTATGTCCTGTGATTTCCCTATTGGCTTTGTGACTTCTCCGACTGAATTATTTTTCACATGAAATCTGGAAGATGTAGAGGGCTGATGAAATGTCGGAAGCAGTGACGATACTTGCAGATTTTGTCTGTGAACCAAACATTTGCCGTCAGCCTCACGCTGCTCGTCTGACAGATGATACTTCTTCATATCTTGTGATTTCCTTGTTGCTTTTGTGACTTCCGGGACTGAATTAATTTTGACATAAAATCTGGAAGATCTAGAGAGCTGATGAAACGTGGACTTAAAGTGCCATGGATTGTACTTACGAAATTGCAAAATTGGAACTTTTTTGACCGGCGCTTCTCGCAGAAACGTGAAAAAATGTGTTTATCTAAAAGCTCTGTTATTCTTAATACTAAAGCTGTAATAGTGCAATAGTTCGTCATATGTGCAGTTGTCACAAGTGACAAAAATACCGGAATGATGAGTAATTTGAAGGAGTCTTTTCATAGATATTTGGCCTTATATGCAAACCACCCCTACCTCGGAAATATTTTTCTTACACAAAACCTGTCAGAGCTACAGAGCTGTGCTACGAAAACAGGCAGTATAATTGGATGATCTTCCCAATTTCAGAAAATGAAGCCATTTGAACATTATTTTCGAAAAAATTCGTAACATTTTTTCAAATCGGCGATAACTGTTCTCAAAATGCGGCAGGATAAAAATCGTGAAAGGTAGCTCTGGAGAATATGACTGCCCATTTTATCTCAAAGTAAAAAGCCATCCGGCGAGGTGGTTTAGCAGATAGCCATCATTACATCCGTCCACACACACAGACACACACACGTCATTCCCGCCAAAAAGAACGCAGCAGCATAGTGTGCACGTAAGGTGTCTATGACGCAGATTTCGTTACGTCACTGTGTGCGTGAAAGTAAGTATTGTGTGGAGAAACGTCACAGTCTTGTTTTGTATCACTGAAACTTGCTGCTGCGCGTAGCAAAATCTGCCCCGTCTCATAAAGTTGTTTCTCTATAGAGAAACAACTTAAAAAACACCAACCAGTGTGGCGTTTTTACCATCTAGTGTATGTAGTTCCTGAGAAAAAGCCACCGTCAAAATGTTACAGACAGGCAGACAAATGACCGATGATGAAAAGCTACCAGCATAAAAAACTCTCACTTTGTCATAGAAGTTTGTCATTCTTCGCTATTCAAAACATCCTGAAATATTGACCTCATTAAGAACTCGGTCACACACTGTTTGCCTAAGACATATGTCTAGTCTTTCACACACAAGATACATGTATCTGGTGAAATTAAAGAACATTGTGTCCAGTATGTTAAACAGACTAATGCCATCTCTGCTAAGCCAGCTTATATTCTGGAACCGTTTTGCTCGTGAGCACATTTATGCGCTCGAAATACTCTATCTTGATGATTAGTACAGCTCTTAATGGGATACAATCTTGTATACACTTTGCACGGGTGGTTAAACAATCAAAGTCTATGACTATCGTTTCACTACTAGAGCGCTCAGTAAAGTCACCGCTTCTGTTGGCTCAGAGCCAGTATTACAGACGCTGTCACTGTCCAGGTGTCTTCAAGGTGTGATGACAGATACCACAGGAACAGCTCAGAACAATCTTTGTGCCTAAAAATGGTAGCATTAGTCCCTTTAAGGCCTGATGATCAGAATGCAAAACACACCCACCCAGCCAAGAAAATACACGCTACACACCAGTCTACAGCAAGTCACTTCTGCGCCCTTACCTAATATTTTGTCTCGGAGTTCGAAGGCGTCGTAGACTGACGAACCAAATGGTGGCAGTAGTGGCGTTTTGATTCTGCTAGGTGTGTTTGTTGTGTGGGTCTGCTCCTGAATGTACTGCATGTGAGCCGAGTGAGGGTTGGACACAGGGCTGTGAAGCTGGTTACTCCTCTGACGTGGAAACTCGTTCAACGGGGTCACTGGCCTTGGCGGACTTTGGTCCTGAACAGCTTGGAACTGCTTGCGTAAGTACTGAAGCGTGCCAGTGGAGCCTTCGTCGCACACTGACTGAGGTGGGGAGTCGAGTCGATTCTTACCAGCTAAGAGAAGTTTTAATTTGCTAGAGTTGCCGAGGGAGAGAGGTAGAGATTTCAGTTTGTTGTGGGAAACATTGAGCATTTTCAGGTTCTCCATTTCACCCAAGCACTCTGGCAGTTCTTTCAGGGCATTGTAAGAAATATCCACCTGAAAAAAGGGGAACAAATAAAACAGTCAACATCTCCAAACAAATATATTTCTCTCATGCACAAATACCATAAGAAGAAAAAGCAGTACTGTATGTGCTTTTTTCTATGACACCTGAAGCATATTTTCTGACCTTAGCTTAACATATTAACAATGGTGCTGGACTGACACTGGGGTTTCTTGTACAAATGGTGATAAGCTTTTCTCCATCAGCTCATTCATTGACAAGCACTGAATGCCTTACTTGCAATACAGGAAGGAAGTCGAGAAAAGACACGGAATAGATTTAACCAGGTCAGACTGAGAAGTGATTTTATAGAAAGACAGTAGAGAGAAAAGGTTAGCAACTTCACACAGCTGTGACAACACCACTCTCTTGCTCCCCTCCCCCCCCCCAACCCCCATCCCTTTCTCACTGGCTATCCTTGCTTCTCACCTTCTCAAGTTTCACAAGACGAGTGAAGGTGTCAGGCAGTGTGCGTAGCTGGTTGTGCTGCATGAGGAGCGTCTGAAGGTGGAACAAGAGGCCGAAGCTACAGGGGAGAGAAGTCAGCTGGTTGTAGCTCAGGTCCAGGTGACGTAGGTGTGGCAGTCGAAGGGGCAGCTCTGGCGGCAACTGGTGTGCAGCATATCGGTGGAAAAGTTACACTATGCTAAAATTCATGGTATCAAAGTGTTGCATTCTATTATCAAAAGAGATGGAGCGGTCGGAAAAATCAGAAGAAAATGTTTGTGATTTTTGTTTGTTTTTTGTGTTTGTGTTTTTCCCCCTTTTTTGTGGGTTTTTTTGTTGTTGTTTTTACACACACATTCTTTACCTAACCTGTAAGCATATGATACAGTGATACATACATGTACAACATATATAGACATTACGGTTACCTCTGTGAGAGCATTAAATGAGGCTTTCATAATCTCATACAGGCTGATGGAGTCTCGTATACTGTATGGCAGCTCCCGCAAACATGCTTCATGCACTTCCCCGTTTAGGTGCTGCAACATAAAAGTTTCACAGAAATCACTGCATTTGTCCCCATAAAGGTGTCATGCCGGAAAAAAAAATGAACAGAAAGATTTATAGATAAAAAATTTATATTTATACAGTGATCTAAACTTTCAACATTTTCAGAGAAAAAAATCTGTCACCACTTACATCAATATTTTCAACCCCTGAGAAATATTTGAACTCATTTGTAACATACTACGTAACTTCATACCTTCATGTACTGCTTGTAAGTTGGCTTTCTGCTCAAGTTCAATTCTTTCCGCTCATCTGGGCGAACAGGTGCGAAGTCATGAGCCTCGATGTTGCCCATGCTGGCTGGTTCACTGTCCTAAGTGTCTAAACCAGCGGTTGATGTGTAATCCATGCACTTTACCTCTCTTGTTGAGTGCATATTGATCAACCAAGATTAGAAGCATAATGGCAGAAACTCAGTTCCACTTCTACTAGTAGTTCTGAGATTACGTGCCAGTCTGTGAAACCCATCGTGTCAAAATGTCAATGCCAAGGAAATCTGGAACAGATTGAATTTGTATTAAGCACGAAGTGTCAAAGGTTTAAAACTTCACAAACATGAAATAATAATTTATTACACACAATAGCTAGTATACAGACTCCCTCCCCACCCACCTCCTCCCCAATCTTGAGTATACGATCTGAAAAATATGCACGGTGACCAGTTTGTTTGTATATTCATACACAAATATTTGTTGATCATTTTACAAAATGCCTGTCGGGCATGAATGTTAGCAGAGCTCACAGTATGCATCACCTCTCAGATGGTCACTGACTGACATCAGAAGGCAAGCAGAAGTAAAAATCAATGACAACAGCTAACACTTTTCCCCTCGAACAAACATTTGCACGTACCCTAGACCTTCATTAACGCTATCCTTTGCGGCTGCTGCTGCTTCACAGGTATAGGTTCAAACACCTTCTTGACCTGTGCAGATTTTGCACTCTTGAGATTTCAGCACTGTGGACACCTTACGCACTTTGCCGCATATTTGGGGGTATAGTCATGTTATTTCTTACCTATTTTGGCTTTATCTCGGGTTGAAATATCTATCACTGGCAACCTGCACGGCTACAACAACCTATACTCACAGTTCAGCCGATAAAGCCAGAAAATGTGTGTTTGTGTACGTTCGAAGTGGGCGACAGCCACGATGGCAGTGTGTACTACGTCATCCCTTTATGCGTACGCAGGAAGTTGAGGTCTCAGACATGGCAGACGCTCCAGCGACACAGGGTGAGACTGGTTTTAAATGTTTTGTGTACGTTTTACGGGCTTGTTCGTCTTTGTTAATGTAGCTTATGTCCGCAGTCGGTACTGGTCGTTTGGTTCTACGACAAGAAGAAGAGATTTGTTGCTGTTGCTTCGAGATGTGGGCCTACTTCCAGAGAAACATATGGTGTCGGAGTTACCTTTTGTTTTGATGCTGAGGTGGCTTTCCACTGGAAATCCGGTTATGGCTTCCAGCTGCTGAAGAAAGACTCAATCAAATTCATTCATTTAGCAATGATTGTAAAGAACGACACCATATATCTGCCAGAATCATATGACAATTGTTAGAAAAGTTACTGTCATGCTTTTTTTTTTGTGCCTTACCTGTAGACTAGATAAGGCAACCGATGATCATGCTTTTTTTTTTTCAAATGTTTATCTTTCGTGTACATTTTTGCTCTCTGATTTACAAGGCGTCTCAATTTTTACATTGACTCTTGAAGTCAGTGTGAATGGCAGACCATATTACTGATGAAACTCTAGGGTTGTGCTGGCAGCGAAAACACTCATGAAATGTAGACAAAGACCGCAGACAATACAGAAAGAACAGAAGTGAAATGTAAATTGCAACGTTTGTTTGTACATTTTCAGCCCAGCCTGTGGAAGATGGTACTCCAGTCAAACGTAAAATTTCTGGTGGAGATTCCAAACTGAGTCAAGAGCCAAATGACCTACATGCCAACTCATCTTGCAATGCAGCAGCTTCAGAATCCCTGCACAGTGGGCCTGGAGTGCAGCAGAACAACGCAGACACCAAAGTGCCTCCCAGCGTAAACTCAGTTGTGAATGGTGGTGGTGATGAAGTGGCAGCCAGACCAACCCTTCCTCACAAGTTCACTAAATATCAGGGTAACCCATATTGTCTAATTTATCTTCCAGCACCATACCACTCAGTAACTATGAGGTACATGTACATGTAGGTTTAGATCAGTTCATTGACAGGGCATACTGCCAGTAATAATAATAATAAATATAGTAATGAATTGTACTTACATAGCGCAAAATTCTCACAAAGTGACTCAAAGCGCGTGCTCCTGCACTCATACCAACAAATAGGCAAACACACACACACACACACACACACACACACACACACACACACACACACACACACACACACAGAGCAGCTGAATCAGGAGGAGGTAAGTGGGCCTAGTCAAAAGCCAGCTGGAACAGATGCGTTTTCAAGTCGGTAACATCATAATGGAATGCAAACTTATGTCTGCCCTCAGTTTTATCTTGTCACCAGTGCTGGAGGGACGTGAAAAAAAAAGAAGAAGATTAAACCCGCACATATATAGTATAGTAGCACGCTGCCTGCAGGCTGTATACGTTCTCATTTAAGGGAGAACTAGTTTTATGCTGTATTATGTCTGTTGTGAGTTGATCAATAGAAGCTGTTCTGTTTTGATCTGTTGTTAGTTTAGCAGTGGTTGTAAGTAAGACCCTTTCCTTCCCCCCTGAAGTAGATCTGTTCAAAGACTATGTTGCTAACAGTGAAGGGGGTTGGCTGTAGTATAATCATTGAATACACCCAATCACTGGTTTTTTGTTTGTTTGTTTTTTTGTTCTCTTCTTTTTTTACAGCTTATCAACAGAAAGCAGATGAGGATGATGAAATGGATGAAGAAGATAACGATGATGTTGACGATGACTGGGTCAGCGAGGAGGGAGAGGAGTCTGATGTTGAAGACAACGTGGAGCTGGCCTTCCCTGTGAGGAGACGAGAATCAAACCCACAGTTGCCTGACACTGTCACAATGCTTGAGGCGCCCCTGGGAGGCAAGGTGTACCTGGTGGGCACAGCTCACTTCAGCAAAGAGAGCCAGGATGATGTGTCCAAGGTCAGAACACACAAAGTGATATTGGCTAAAAGAAGTAGGTAGGGACTCAGTGTATTCACAAGGGTATATCTTGACCAGTTTTCTCAGCCTTTTTCTGCTGAATCTGAAATCCGTAAACATTCACTCCTCGGCGATAATGGCTGTTAACGTTTTCTGTCAAGTGTACTTTTTTCTTTCTTTTTTTGAGGGGTGGGGGGGGGGGGTCTTTTTAGGCAATAGCAGTTACTGCCATTTAGTCACCATGTTACAAAGTAACCGCTGCCAGTAGTGCTAAGAAGTTAACCCTGGTGGTGCTGAGAATGGTATGTTCTGGACTACCTCTATGGCTTTTCCAGCATACAATAAATTAATTCAGCAAAGGTCAGAGTTAAGAACCAGAAGAGAGCAAACACTCAAGCTGCGCTGGGACGCAACCAGCCTTGAGGCGATTTTCCAGGGGAGGCACAAGCACTAGGAGATGGGGGAAAAATTGTGACTCCAGGAGATTCAGATGTGTCCAGGTTATTTTGTTTGTTTGCTTAGTTACTACTTTTACTGTCCCTTTTGGGAAATACAGGCTGCTTTCCCTGGGGGAAGCGCATTGCCGCGGTGCAGCGCTGGCCAACTTACGTATCCTTTTTTTTTTTCTTTTTTTTTTCTTTTTTGCCCCAACTCTTTTTGCCAGCTCCAGTGGTGTTTCTCCCAGGTCATGGGTGGAATCCACGGAGGGCTCAGAAGCTGGGGCAATTTTTATTATGCATGAGGATGGAGATGAGGATGATGGTAAGGTGATGCCATGGAGGTCCGTGTGGTTTGGGACTGTGGGGCAGGGTGCATTCCATTGTTCCTGTCATAAATATCCCGGCGTTCACCAGGCCCGGGAACTATGGCAGCTGTGGTGCCGGCCGTGTAATCATCCACATCATAAGACATGTCATACCAAGGGAAGCACCTCCAAAGTCGCACCCATGAAGTGGGTGAATCTTGGCTGTGTGGCAACAGCCTCCCCATTGGGCCCATAGCACACCCGCTCCGGGTAGGAGCCGACCTAGGTAGGAAAAATCCCGCTTGCCTCGGCTGGGATTCGAACCCAGGTCTCCCGGTCCATGGTCCGAAGTGCTAACCACTACACTACGGGGGCCGGTATCTATCCTGTTTTTTTAAATTTTGCTGAGAGGGAAAAGTGGAATTAAACTTGGAGAGAAATCCCTGATGAGCAGCCCGGTAGCCAGGAAACAGCGATATCACATATCACAGCTTGACTTGAACCCAGCCGTCGCCGTGACAGCTGTTCAGTAGCGCAGCAGTTAAGACCTGTGTGCTACCTATTAGACCAAGACTCACCCCAACATTTCCAGTGTTGCTTACACCGCTCACAGTCACAGTAGTGCTGTACAACTCTAGAGTCAAACAGTAAAGACCTCAAATGATACAGAGTCTACTTTTGCCCATTTTGCCGTTACAGAATTTCCCGGGTTAAATCCTTTTGTTTGATAAACGCGTGATCTGTATTTTCATCTTCCTCAGGTGATTCAAGCTGTGCAGCCTGAAGTTGTCATGGTGGAGTTGTGTAAGAGTCGTATTAACATTCTGGAGCTGGATGAAGCCATGCTGCTGGAAGAGGCAAAGAACATCAACCTTGAAAAGTTCCGCATGGCTATCAAACAGGTCTGTGTTGCAAATGAGTGTTGCAATACTGTTTTAAAGGTTTTTTTGGTGGCTGTTTTTTTTTTTAGGCCCGGTGTTTAGTGTGCTGGTAATGTCTGCTGCTGTGCACAGGCATTTGTTTATTATGAACATTCAGTTAAAAAAAACAAAAAAAAACCCAAGAAACATGAAATAATTGTGACTGCAGGTTAACTTCCTGTCAAATATAACCATTTAATAAATGAAAGCCTCTGCTGGTTTTATGGCATTCATTTAGTTTAGTGTTTTCTCAAGCTCCTCCAGATTGTGAAGTGCCATTAGCTATTTATTTAGTTTTGTATGGTCTTTGTAAACACCAGCTGATTTTATTGCAAGTATCTGATATAAATTAAAAGGTGGGGATAATATGGTAGCTTTGGTGTTATGAGAGGCGTTGGTGATACTCGTCATACACTGTAGCATGCAGCCGTCTTGTCTTCAAACCATTCCAGTAGTAGCCTGTATTGTACAGACAGGCAGTTTTCAGTTTAACTATGTTTGTGTGTGTTTGATTTTACAGAGCGGAGTTATTCAAGGTGTGATGCACCTCCTGTTGTTGAGCATGTCGGCACACCTGACCAAGCAGCTCGGAATGGCACCTGGTGGGGAGTTTCGGCGGGCTTTCCACGAGGTGAGTCGTCATGTTCACCGCAACTTCCTCTTCAGCGTGCAGTAGTGTATCACTCACCTGTGGATGGAGGGGTTTTAGTGTCAAGTTAACAACCACTTGAGTGCCCAACTCTTTTTTGCTAAGAATAGCACTAAGCTCTGTGAACTGGCATGTTGATGTTTTCATTATACATGTAAATCTAGTGTTGTTTTTGCCTTTTCGTTTTTTTTTTGTTTTTCTCCACCTAATTTTGCTTCTCATATTCTTCATATTTGTTTGTTATTTTAACACATTTTGTACCATGCACAAGTTTACAACGTTCTTTACTTCTTCTTTTTTTCTGTTTTGGCCCCGTATGCGGAAATTAAGCAAGACTAACAGTTCCTTTATGGTTCCTACTGCAGTGTATGAGTATCGTCAAAGTCAACACTCGCACTAAGCCAAATTTAAATCCACGCAGACATGATTTTTTTTTTTTTTTTTTTTTTAGTGAGGCCACTGGTGCACAACCCCAAACTTTACTTGGTAGGAATTGAGTTAAAGAGAGGTGGGTGATTCCAGAACCCGTTTGACACACCCCTCCCAACCCTGTCCAGATCTGCCTGTCACACGTCATCTTATGACCGTACGTCTTTATAGACAGAGTCTGTATGGGGGGTGTCTTTTTTTCTTTTTCTTTTTTGTAACTTTGAAACAGAGCAAAGAATAATTGTAAAGAGTTCTTACTATCACTGACATTGTGCCAGACCTTTGCGGCATAATTCACAGTTCACTGCATTTTTTTTTTCACCCGTGTTCGTTCAGGCACGGCATGTTCCTGGCTGCAGGCTTCAGCTGGGCGACCGACCTATTCAGATCACACTGAAACGAGCTCTAGGGGCACTGTCGGTGTGGCAGAAGATGAAACTCGCCTGGTACTTGATCACTACTAAAGACCCAATCAGGTCAGAAACAGGTGACACGTATATTGAGATTCCAGTCATAGTGTACCTTGCTTATCCAGGCAAGGGAATTGGTGTGATAACTTTCAGGGCTTAAAAGCTTCCACCTTTTGGCAGATTACCACCTGTGGCTAAAAATGTTCCTACTCTGAGAAAGTGTGTTCCTCCTCTGAAGCACTTAAAATCATGCCAAAATGCACCACATTGCACAGATTTTAATTGATTTCCAAAAATTTCCTTCCCCAAAAAAGTGTTTCCTCCTTGCCAAAATACACCAAATTTCACAGATTTTAGTCTAATTTAAAAGAAAAAAAATTCTGGGGGAGCATTGGGTGGACAGGACTGTTTGCGACTCAAACGGCACCATATATAGAGCATGTGCTGGTCAATAACCAGTGTCTGCTACTGCATATCAAATTACATGCAAATCATCCCAGCCCACCAGCAGGCTGCAAAAGGGTTTGAAAGATAGATCAGACAACTTCACTTCATGAGTACATGCACAAGAAGAATTTGGCTGGATTCTCTCATGAATTCTTACCTAAACTCTGATACCTCTAATACTGAGACTGCTCAGGGGAAAAAAAAAAAAGCCAGCACTCATAGTCTTACCTTTCTGCGTGCAGCAAGGAGGACGTTGAAAAATGCAAACAGCGAGACATGTTGGAACAACTGCTGAAAGAGATGACAGGAGAGTTCCCTGCCCTTAGTCGTGTTTTTGTAGACGAGCGAGATATCTACCTCGCCCATTCCCTCAAAATGGCAGCTCAACCACGGGAGTGTCCCGGAGGACCAGAAGGTATGTGTGTGTGTGTATGTGTGTGTGTGCATGCATGTGTGTGTGGGTGCATGTGTGTGTATTTCCTTATATTTTCACATAAAGAGACAATTAACATGATGCAAAACATGATAAAACTGCATAGACTTTAGACATAAGTGCATACAGTGGAGACAGATCCAAATTTCCTCGTTTGCCATGCTTAGGGGTTGTCTTCCCCTGTACCCAGTAATTTTCCTCTTTTTTTTTTTCTTTTTTTGTTTTGTTGGACATTCAGCGCAGTTAGCTACATGCTTGCTCTTCCTTCTTTCACTTTCAGTGTAATGTCGCTTGAAATACATGTAGTATGTCTGTCATGGTTGTGGTCCTAGCAAACTTTGCATTCGACTGAGCAGCGTGCGTGGTTGTGTTGACAGGTTTCGTTCCCACTGTGGTCGTGGGGGTGGTGGGTATTGGACATGTGCCTGGCATCGTCGCCAACTGGGATAAAAGCCATGACATCAGAGACATCATCACGTGAGTTGTATTCAGTAACGCAGAACAGCTTTATACCCAATATGATGTGAATCAGGAACAACTTCAGAATGTGTGTGAACAGGCTCGTACCTGCTCTTATCAAAGTCCATTTTTCCAGAAAATGGTAGCACTGCTATGTTGTAGGTGGTGAGTAGGTGTTCCAAGGCTAGTGGCTAAAGGGAAGCAACTACCTACCTCAGCTGGGTGGACTCTGAATCCCGTTACTAACTGTAGTTGAATGTGGGGCAAGGGAAACATGGGCTTGGGATATATCTGTTCCTTGACTGTATCAGTGCGTGTACTTCTCTCATATGGCAGGGGGAACATGGCCTTGGGTTAGTTCGTTATTTAGGGCTTTAACGCTGCGCAAGCAACAAAGGCTAATTCGTGGCTAGGCTAAGTCTTCCTTTGCCAGGTCGTTAAAAATTAAGATAAAAGGCTCTTCTGTAAAACAAGATGAAAATACTCTATATATATTAAAAATATGTCTGGTTTAAATGAGGTAAACATGATTTTGCTCATTAAAGTCAGTGAAACTAAACAAGTAGGTCAAGGAAAGTCCATATAGTTTGAGAGACTATATTTTATGAAACAAGTTGAACAAATGGCCTCGGCATATATCTGTCAGTTGACTGTATCAGTGTATGGTATCTTTTTATTTGAATATTATATAAACTGTCATGTGCAGCTTCCCGCTGAGTGTATGATAAATGATGTTTGCAGAAGTACAGAAATTTCCTATGTCCTGTGCCAACTTGAAACAGCTGTGCCAGATTTTCCAGATTGTTTTCAGTGAAAGCGCTGAGCTTGTTCACATAGTTCAGCTGGTGTTTAGTAAAAAGTGTATAAGGGCTGTGAAACAGTTTTATGTCCCATCTTTGTGGAGTGTGAGTGTGCCCTGCTGCAATGCTGATTCAGCCTCTTACTGTGTTCCAGGATACCTCAAGGTTCTTTGTTTGGCACGGTGTTCAGGTGGAGCATCCGTGCCAGCCTGCTGTGTGTGCTTTCCTACGGTTGTTATCGCCTCTTTCGATGGACGTCTCACATTTTGTTGTGAAGCTCAAATCGTGACCCTGATCTTACGGATGTCTTGAGAACTTGCCTCGGGAGTTTTTCCAACATTCGCAGCAGTTTGTAAGTTAAGTGCGGTGACTGAGAGCATTACAGGAACGTTACTTGAGATGAGGAGCAAGACAGAAGTTGCCTTTTCCCCCATAGTCCACGGAGTGCGGCAGATGAGGAGCAAGACAGAAGTTGCCTTTTCCCCCATAGTCCACGGAGTGCGGCAGATGAGTGCTGTGTTCCTTTGGATTTGTTTACTTGCTACAGTTAAAATCATGCACATGCTGATATGACCTTGGGTGGGCAACACCAGTGAGGTGGTTTCGTATATTTAAACCTATTTATTTATTTCACAGCTTAGATTACAGGCGAAAACAGTTGTCTCAAGTGTTTAAATTGAGACTTTGTTTAGGCTGTACCGAACCACTCAGTTTTACAACCACATTTTTGAACTTCCTTATGGCTAGGGTTGAATGGACGGTTTGTGATATATATACACAGTGCTTGGGCTCCTTAACATGGCATCATTATTTACAAGGTCTTCTAAGCTGGACGCCCTCTTCAGTTTGACATCTTATCCATGAGGGTACTAGTTCTTTGAATCACTGGATGTGACTGAAGGTGTGAGTGTGTTTGCTGTATTTTACCTGAGGATTCTTCTCCTCTTTGAAGTGTTGCATCATATTATGCGTCTGTGTACGTGTGTGCTGTTGAAATGACTTTTTTTGTACAGTTTGAGGGAGTGGAAAATACGGTGCACTATAAAGACAGCTGAGTTTGAGTTCCAGCTGTTGCAGTTTGTATTATCTTTTTTCCTAGACATCAGTATCGAATGTTTTATTGTACAGTTCACTATTTTTATATCTGGTGACTTTTTGTGCTGTTTGCTCAAAGCGTCATACTGAAATAACTGGTGAAAGGCTGGAGAGATGAAGAAGCATGGTTGTGGTGGGAGGGTGTGTGTGTGTGTGTGGAGAGGAAAAGTGAGACAGACAGACAGCAGGCAGGGAGCACAGAGAGAGGTGCATGTGCCATTCATTTTGACTTGAATGCAAGTGATCATGTAAGGGAATTCCTGACTGGTGTAAATATTACATGTTAAGGTGCATGTATGTAATTATACTCATGATTTTCTTCACTAAAGGGCAGTGATGTTGAATGCAAGAAACTTTTTTTTTAGGTTCGGCTGATTTGTGTGCATACATTAGCAAATTAAGACATTCACATTGGTTTAAACTGTAGAAACTGGACAGGTGTTTCTGTTTTATTTTCTTCAATGAAACTTCCAGTCATACAAACCAGTCAGTAAGCAACAAAAAAAAAAACCCAAAAAACCCCGAAACATTTGTTCATTTTGCATTGGCTTCACTAAACTACTGATCTCATTAACAGAGTATTTGTTTTCTTGATAAACTTAAACACAAGAAAAATCATGGTGCACCCAGTGACGGGTAGTGCTGGGTTCATTTGGACGATTCAGGCCTATTTTATTCTTGCCTCTTTTTAGAGCCATACTGTTAGTGCTGAAATGCGCACTGTCATATTTTTCAGCCATTGATGGATGCAAGTGAAGCAACAAACAAGTGTTGCTGGTAACAGAGCAAATGACCTTCAGTCAACATCTTAGACTTGACAATGGCTATGCAGAACACAGACTCGGTTGTGACGGAACAAGTGCAGGGATCTGTACTTCGCTGCTGTGTAAAACAGTGCTACTTCCGTTTCCATCAGTTTCTAAAGCTTTCCTTTAAACACAAAATTGAATATAGCACCAGTCGACTTTCTGTTCAGGCTTCTTTTGGTAAATCACAATTTAAAATGCAACCATCTTACGGTGAGGTGACCTTGGTTCTACATCTCGGTCACGTTCTCGTATGTGCTAGATGGTATGTACTGCTGTAGCGTGTGCAGACCTGCCTACACTACGCATTGACCATATAAAACTAAGTAATTTTGGGCTTACTATGCAACTATGCATTTAATTGCCCCACTACACAATTTTTTTCCTAAATCTACGTAGTTTAGGGGTTAGCGTTTCGTCAAATCCGATCTGAACTTTTGCTCGCGCCAATCCAGCTTTTTGAACGAGCGTCATTCAAAGTTTAACGATGTATAAATACCTGGTAGAAAGAAATTTGGCTTTAAAAAAAAAAAAAAAAAAAAAACACATACTGAGATACTGTGGTAGTACACTGTAACCAGTCGAATCAAACAAGCCAAAGAATAGAATAGTTGATCTGCAGCATAAGCAACAAGCTGGCACATTTCGGTTGGGATACGTTAGGACTACTCATTTGGCCAGGAAACTACTCGTTTGGTTTTTGGCACTACTCATGTTATGTTTGGTGGGTAGGCAGGTCTGCGTGTGAACTGATCTCTATGGCTGTAGCATTTAAGGTGATCTCTATGGCTGTCGCTGTCAAGTGCCTGACCACTACTCCACGGAAAAACCTCTTCATTACACACTTCCAGGGTTTGGCTTGTAAGAATCATGATTTTCATCAGGTGTCCTTTCTACGAGTTGAAACAGGATACTTGTTACACAGTGACTGGCTTACACCACTTTTTTCCTGGCAGTATAGTCAATGATTTTTGCAAACTTCCTTCCTATGCTAAGTGGGGTGAACGTTTGTGATTCCAGTGTGTACAGTGTAAATGTTCACGATGCACTTCCTGTCTTGAGTCAAATAAACATTTTCAATTTTCATGCCACTTCAGCAGTTTGTTTGCTGTGTCCATTTCTAGCTATGTAAAGGTGGCAAGCACATATCAATAACGTACTTCAACATGCTGAAAAAGGCACAAACAAAACAAATCTGACAGTAGAGAAACTGGGTTTGCCTTTCATTTATTGCCTTGCATAGCATACAAAGCAGTGCTCTTCAAAATACACAGTTCAACAGAGTACAGAAATCAAGAGACATTTTCCTCAGAAGCAGCATAAATAATTCAAGACATGGAGAATATAGGAGAGTCAGCACTGAGGATGAATGGAAAGAAAATAATTCTGTCACAGAAAGGTGGAACTGATGTGAGAGAATATATGAAGAATGCTTGAAAGGAACTGAGACGGCTTTTGGCATGACCCGAATGCTGACGGTAGGAATTAGACACAAGAGCATCAAAACTTCAAGACACAAAGCGGCAGCACTCAGGTTAAAATAATAAAAAAATAAAATAAAAACTGCCACAGTATGGTAGGATTGATGTGAAAGAACACACTGAAACATGCATTAAAAAAGTTTTAACTCTGGTCTTGCTGAATGAAACTGTCTTGGGCTGAAACAGTCATTGAGGTCACCCGGAATCTTCTGGGCTCAGCACTACCAGGGTTAAAAAAAACAACAACAAAACACACTATACACTTAAGAGGTTTTTGGCATGACTTGAATGCTTACGGCAGGAACTGGACAGACAGTTTCCTCATCAGCAGCATGAAAAGGCAAGATAAGGAGCAGTTAGACCAGTCAGCACTGAGGTGAAAAGAAAAGAGAATCCATCACAGAAAAATGGGACTGATGTGAGAGAACACACAGAAATAGGCATAAAAGTTTCTGAAAATGCTTTGGGCATGAGATGATGAGAATGCTTGTGGTAAGGAGTAAGTAACTAAGGTGATGTATAAAAAGTAAAACCAAACCATACGTATTAAAGACAGTAGTGTGGACATTTGAACAATCTGGGTATAGACAGACAAGAAGACTCTGCAATTCAAACATTAAGTTAGGAAATGAAGAATGCAGGTGAAGAAGGCAAGTTGAACTGGAAAAAAACACACCCAGAAAACAAGCAGGCTCGTGCATGTTTACAGGAGGGTTGATTATGTGTTTGTGACAGTTGTACTCATAATACAAGGACATTATATTTTATGTACAGTTCAGCAGTGTTGGTACCACAGATTTGTCGGAATGCAGGGCTTTAAACAAGCCGTACATACCCAAGCAATACACAATCCATAATTCACATTCAAAACAAGGGCACACAACATGTATATAAAACAATCATAATTGTTATCACAGCAATGCAAGGAACAAACAGCATCTGTACCACAGCTTGGCACAGCTGTGCATATATGAAACACTAATGTGTACAAATTGGTTTCTTTAAATGTTTAATAAATGAGACAGTACAGATTAGAAATTAATACTTGGGTCAAATGTATAAATACTCAATGCAGAAACACAAATGCTGAGAAGTACAAATAGTATACAAAGAAAAACACTGCAAAGGCACAAAAAGTACCTTCTGTGTGGCAGGTACATGAACATAAATAAATGTTTCTCTCTGAAACTATCATGATGTAAAAATATGGACAAGAATATGCATAGACTTTCCTCAGCAGTCCACTTCAATTGAAAAAAGCTTTGAAAACAATTTAAAGAATGCTGTTTAACACTGGCTTTTTCAAGCGGATCAAAATCACATGAGCAACTCCGGTAAAAATGTCAAAATCGTGTTGAAACAGCAGAAAAGACAATCCCAATTTAAAAAATCTAACAGACACTGGAGGGGAGAAATAGCATGAAGAGGGGAGGGGGACTCAGCAGCACATTCATACTAGGAGACATATCAGTTTATGCAGAGTATTAGAATAACTCTAAACCAGGTTCCAAAGACCACAAAATACCAACATTTGAGTGCAAGTGGTTGTATGCAAAAAATATTTCTGCCTGAAAGGGTACATCTACCTGAAACTGTGTCCTATCTTTCTTCTTTCTCTCTCTCTTTTTTTTTAACAAATGATTGTTGCATTTCAATAAAAGTTAACTGAGACATTTTTTTTCCTGGGTAAGTTAGAAATACAAAAATAATCAGAAATATGGAGGACGCTCTATGTCCGAGGGTCACTAATGCCGGCCAGACACTTTCATCAGTGCATACGTCTTATTCACAGATGAAAATGACTTCATACACTGATACAACAGCACTGGGATGAATGAAGTATTCAAATACATGTACATGCATTTGATTTGACTGATTGTTCACTTCTTATCCAGACGACTAAATTTCAAATATGAATTGTATATTTATCACCAGCATGTTTTTAGCGGGTCTAAAATGAATATCCCGTTGCTCTTACGTATTATGAGTTAATATATTAATTCAACTGCATTAAAATTTGAGGGTTCCCTGCTAGATTGCATTATCTCTCTTGTTCCTATCTGCATTGGTAGTGCCTTCTGGCAGGGAACCCACGATTTATCCCTTTCTCTCTGTTCCTGAAATGGACTGGTAAGGTCTAAACATGCATCATAGTTATCGCTAGCATGTTTTCAGCAGGTTTTGAATAAATACCCCATTCACCCTATCTTCTCAGGACTGCGACATTTTCAAGCTGTGACCGAGATGCAGGCCTGTGGTATTGAGCAGATGTTTTGATCGATCTACACAAATCCCTGCGTATCATACAATGACCAGTTCACGTTCCCTTGGTGCCATGGGCACCAGGTCCTGCGTGCTTGTCGCTGCATCAGTCCGCGCCACGGGCTCGAAGCGTTCCCGTGCCATGTCCATGGAGGTGCCCACAGCAGGGAGAGGGGCGTGCATTTCCCATGCTGCTGGAGAGGTTTGGAACAAGTGGTTGTCTCGTTCCTGTTCACTCAAAGGCACGATGAAGTGCTTGTAGAGCTTCTGCCGTTCTTTGTGCACACCACTGTGAAGCGAGAAAAAGTGCGGAGATGTAAAATCTTCGGTGAAACTCGACACTCTAGATCAAAAGCGCTAATGATCGAATGAGCTTAGAGCACAAATTATCAATCAAGAGAGAAGTTTGGGCTTTCCAGGCACGCCTACCATTACAGAGTAGCTGTATTTGTCCTGGAAAACTTATAAAATTAACAATCCACCCCGGAAATATGGATATCTGCCACAAGTCCCTGGGGAAAAAACATAACCAAACCATGTTTCAATCTCCGTCGCAGTGATCGACCTTGTTATCTGTCTTGGACATGATAAGCAAGGTGGCATTACTGCATAGCAGAGTGCTAAGGGACATAATCCAGACCATGTCTTTTCAGCAAGATAACCGTCATTACGCGTGAACGATTTTCAGTGCCAAAACTGGTCGCCCTTTTAATCTTATATAGACAAAACCAAGTCATCTGACTTACCTGTTTGGACTATATTTGTACAGGATGTAACTTTATGCAGGTGAGTTAACACAGTGATTAAAATTTGTCTGAATCTTGGTTGATGCAATGTATTCTTTGAGTGTTCCTGAAAGTTGTGTTCCAGATTTTCAGGTTTTGTGTCTCGGAAATATTAACTGCTGAGTAGGCATACCTGGCTCTATCGCACTCACCTAAAGTCCTTGCCGTGTTGAGCAGCATGCACAGGGTGCTGGTAGTCGTAAGCAGGGACGCGGTTATCTTCCATGTTCCAGCTACTCAGCAGGAACGGCCCCGGCTGGTACCCCTTCGTCCTCTCCTCCCCTTCCCCAGGGATGGCAGGAGGTAAGGGCCAGCCCCGGGCGCGGGCTATCGTGTCCACAGATGGGTAATGCACGACACTGAGTGGAGGGATGTCGCGGGTGTGACAATGCTGCAGCACCAGCTTGCGGGGCGGATCTTTCAGCACGTTAGTCAGGCGGTCAAGCTGGTGAGTTGAAGATATTGTAAAGCGTAAGACATTACTCATTTCAAAACGATCACTCCTTTCAGCTGATATGACATATTTATATCTTACTGATTTTAAGCATTCAAAAAGAAAAAGGTAAAATAGACCAAGAATCCCGCTCCACCATTCTCCACAAAAACAAGACCCCCCCCCCCCCCCCCCATCCCCACAAAAAAAAGAAAAGAAAAAAAAAAAAAAAAAAGAAAGAGAGAAAGAAAGGAAGAAAAATTCATGTGGCAACAACAGAAAAAATTTTGACTGTATGTCTTTTTCATGTCTCTGATTATCCGGCAAAGTAACTTCCTCTCAGTACCTGGTTACTTGAGTAGAAGCCGGCATCCGTCATCTCAGTCTGAGGCAGGAGGCGGTGGAAGTGTTGGCTTGTGTCAGTAACCACGACGCGACTTTGCCAGTCTTCAAGAGCCTTCTGCTTGGCTACAAGCTTCTCTGCCTCTTTCTTAACACCAGGCAGGTGAATGGAGTATGGTTCATTCTGTAAATAAATCTGTGTATTAAATGGTGCGCACGGAAATTTGTCGCCCTAAGATATGTCAAATAGCCCTCGTCACAGGCCCAGGCTGAAAATACTGTTTCTTTGTGTTTTGTTTTTTTGTTTGTTTTTTGGGGGGCTGTTGTTGTTGTTGTTGTTGTTTTGGGGGGAGGATGGGGGGGGGGGAGTGGTGTGGGGGGGGGGGGGGGGGTCCTCTTCAATTTTTAACTTCTTGTTAAAATTAGTTTAGTGGTGGACATTTAATTTGTCATGACCTGGAAATATTTCCTTCTGTGGTATTCTTCCTCTCCCCTAGCCAGAAAAAGGGACATGGCGGTGGAACATGGACATCGGTGAACACATACAGTATGTGCAATACTTAATTATCCATTGCTAGAGTCAACGGAATTTTCCTTCTCTCCCTATCATCAGCCGTTGTAGGAGAAGCATTTATACATCTCAAACTGTCAAGGATGGCTACACTGATGAATGCATAAAAAAATAATGTGACCCTCCACCACGAAATGAGTCATCTTGAACATGAACAAACAGCACAAGAAGACTCATTTCATGGTGGAGGGTCACAATATGTGGCTTCAAGCAACTTCAAACACTCACCTGGAATATGCCAGGAGGCCTTCTGTAAAGCTCGAGGTCTTCGCGGCGGTAGTCCCAAGGGAAGCGATCGCGGTCAAGCGGGGGCTGAAGCACATTGACGTGGAGGAGATTCTCCCTCCATTTCTGTTGACACAGTAAAAAGTACATGCACAAAGAAAGTAATCATTCTTCAACATATCTTTGTATGCCTTTTCCGCGCTTTATCTTTTTTTCTCCATTGTTTCCATTTTTTTACAATTTCCTTTTTTCTTTCTGACTTTGCTGAGCTTTTGCTCTGCTTACAAGAGGTCAAGGTCAATGTATGGATGGGATGGGGATGGGGGGGGGGGGGGGGGGGGGAGGCTCTTTGTCTTCCCTAACTGGGTAAAATTCAAAATTAAGACAGGTGAGTGGCACTGCAGACACATGTTCCCCAACTGAAGCAACGTGAATTTCTCAAGAGTAATAAAGTAAAAAAAACCAAAAAAAAAAACAATAAAGATGAAAAAAAAAGAAGTAAATCTTTCAACCACTTCAATTATCAAAACTGAAACATGGAAGATGGCCCTTGCCAACCAATTCATCAAATTACACCCACCTCCTGCAGTTCGTCAATGCGAGCTACGTCTGGCTTCTTGGGGTGTACATTGCTCTGCATGGTGGAAGGTACACCAGGGAACACCCATCCCTTCTCGTTGCACCACAGCACTCTCGACCTTTTCTGCTCATCCTTGGCCAAGGCCTCTACATTGACCGGCACGATGGTGCTGGAGTGGAGGAACTCTTGGCAGCGAGTGTATCTGGTGTCTGGATCCTGAAGAAAAAAAAAAGAGAGAGGATTTATTCAACACTGAACCCATGTTGGGCTAATTGTTGTCTTCCCTAAAAATATTTGTTTTATACCGTTTATGGTTGGTGAGTGGAAGTTTAAAATACGCACCCCAACCCCCCCCCCCACACACACACACACACACATGCATGCACACACAGACACCCATACCCATGCACGTGCGCACACATACAAAACATGAGGATATGGCTCAATCTGTGAATCTGCTAAAAAGCCAGCTAAAAACAGAACAACAGCAACAACAAAAAACCCAATGTAATGGTGGAAAGAGTGGCTACGGTTTCAGTCCTAACATGTCAAACCCTTCAAACTGAGGTGCTTTTGAAATCTAAGCTTGTGGTGAAAACACCCGATAGAAAATAATTGTAGGGAAAAGAAACCATTCTCTGAAAATCATGAACACTGCAAACTGCATAAATCACATGAAGAGCACGTGATCTGGCCCAGAGCTGTCAGCTCAAGGGCCAGACTTCTTCAGGACAAGAGCTGCTGACATCGGCCTCACCTTCTCCTGCAGGATGTCTCGCAGTGCCTGGTTGGCCAGTTCCGTGGAGTTGAGGGTTTGCGTACTGTAGTTGTGGGCGCCTGCGACAGCATTGGTAACAGAGGGCACCTTTGTCTTTTCCCTTACAATCTGGTTCACCTCACTCTGGCCACGCACTGTGTCCTGTAAAGCAAACAAGTCAACAATTACTTGAAATAATTAGCTCTTACACCCTATGACTTGGTTGAATATCGACTTGTATTTGCACCATGATGCAGGTAAGTCCCTGAGCTTCACTTTGCCTTCAACATGAATTTGTGTGCAGACATGCATGAACACACACTCACACACACACACACACACACACACACACACACACACACACACACACACACACACATCCCTGCACCTTATTTTGTGCGATGAAATCCTGAGTGGATCCCTTCTCCTTGCGTTGAGCCATGTGATCGACAAAGGTCTGGTTGAAGTTGTCGATGGGTGTCCAGATGCGTGATGTCTGCATAGAAACACCAGGTACCTCTGCTCGGGGCATTACAGGTGATGGCGGCTTCTTCTCCCACTCTGGACGCAACTCTGCCCACACAGATAAAAGTATGATGATGATGATGGTAATGGTAATGATGATGATGATATCTTCATTGGGGGATAAGTTTTAACGTAAAACAAGAAAATGGAGGGGAAGGGGGAGTAGGAGGGGGGGTGGGGGGTGTCTGCATCAGAACTTTGAGAAGAGATGGGTCTTTAGTATGGGAATGAAGCTGAGAAATCCACCTCCGTCGGGAGTAACCTGCACACTTTCCTGTACAGCAAAACAGTACATGCTGGTTCGGCTTAGTCCCAAGGCTGGTAGGATGTTAGACATTAACTCAAAGAGCTCAGACTCATTTGTGAGCATGTATGTCGGAAGATGGGCCTGTAACAAACTGATTTCAAACACTGCTTAACAATAAACAGAGAAACACAGGAACACGTACCTTCAAAGTCTTCGACTGTGAACGGCACACCAAACTCCTTGCTCATAGACACAACCATTTCAGCCGTAGGGAAAATGTCGTTCTTCACGATGTCCTTCATCAAATGCATGCGTGACATCTGAAACAATAGGATAACAAAGGAAATTCAAACCCAGCACCAAAATACCCACCATAAGATGCACTGAGATGGAACACTTTTTTATGTTCTCCTTCTTTTTTTTGTTTGTTTGTTTTGGTTTGGTTTTGTTTTTTTGTCACACAGTCCATTATCACAATGTGCTCTTCAGCACAAAGCAACTATAACAAATCACGTGTCACTGGGATATATGCTGCTCGAGCTTGAGGTTGGAGACCTAGGTGGTGGACACATACCTCCTCCAGTCTGACAAGGGCCTGGAAGCAAGGACGTGGCACCATGTCGCGGACATACAGCAGTGACTGCTGCACCACCATGTTCAGCGGCTCATGCAGCTTCACGCGACAGAGATCGACGTCGAGCGGACTGTAGAGACGCTGGCTAAAGCTGAAGTCAGAGTTGTACATCACTCGCACGTCTGAAACACACGCATCCCACCTTTCACGGCCTGTTCTAAGCTCATCTAGTAACTGGTATATTGATAGGGATGGTCTATCTGCACTAAACAGAAACCTGCTTTCAGATGTAAGAAGATGTGAATCGTGTGCGATTACTGCCGGGAAATTCAGCTGTGCACCTCACAGTCATCCTATGCTGTTAGTTAAGTTGCAGGAGATGATGTTTTAGAACTGTTGTATGCGAGAACCCACAAACATGCACTTCGCCCCTTCATCACTGGAAGTTTCTAAGAAACGTGCGCAGGAGCTCACAAAAAAAGACAGGTTTGTTGCGTACACCCTGTACAAAAACCTCCGAGGAAGTCACCCAGTTAAACCCACTAATTCCATCTTTGCTGAGCCAACTCATGTTTTGCAACAGTTTCGCTCGTGACTGCGCCTGTACACTTGAAATGCAATATCTTGACTAGCAGATTTTGGCGCGATCGAACATTGTTTACACTTTGCGCTAGCAGTCAAACATTCCAATTCTACAACTGTTGTTACACTACTTGAGTGCTCAGTGTGCTCGCCGCATCATCGAGTCCATTTCTGTTGGCTCAGTGCCAGTACTACAGATGCTGTCACTGTGCAAGTGTCAAAGTGGTGTGATGATCGATACCACGAAAATGCTCAGAATGATCTGTGAGCATACAACATGGAGCATTAGCCCTTTAATAAAAGGGTCAGCTTGGTACTTGGTTTCCCCATAGCTAAGAGTGTGTAAGCAGGGGTGCCACTTTCTGAGACACAAAAAGCCAGAAAACTGACCCTCAAGATCTGAATGGCCGGAAAGTCAGACTCCAGGGAGCCAGTGAAAGGAAGGACGTTGCCCGGAAAAAGTGAAAAGCGTGTGTGTGTGTGTGTGTGTGTGTGTATGTGTGTGTGTGTGTGTGTGTGTGTGTGAAGCACTTCACAGCCGATTCAAAAAGCAGGAAGAGTGGCAGCCATAAAGACGGAACATGCCAGATGAGAATCAAACCAAACCGGAACAAACGTTGCAAACACGTTCCTAAGCCGGAACTCGGCACGTCTGAATTTTCCCAGGCCGGAATTCCGGCCACAGCCGGAAAAGTGGCACCCCTGTGTAAGTGTCTTGCTCCATTTGGAAATACACGTAAATCCCAGCTGGAAAAACAAGCAAGCTAAGTGCCTGCCAAAGAAAGACTCTGCAAAGAACAATGACAAACCACACAAGTTCATTACAGACAGCACATCTGCCAAAACATCTGTCGCACACCCTTACAAGACCACTAGCCTCTGTTCAGCCCCAGCAATTGGTCCTTGCTCTGTCAAATCTGACAAAAAGCAGCACGCCTCAAGCCCACCCCTCCCCCTTACCGGAATTTTCTGGGCGAGGCAGTTCTTCCCAGAGGCGTCGGACGGCCTCGTCTCGCAAACCCTCCAGGACAAAGATGTGTTTCTCGCCGTCAAGCACATGAAACCCAGTCACGATGTCCAGAGTTCCGCTCAGCTGCTGTTCGCTGTATGGGGAAAAGTCAAATACACTGTACAGCCATGATAAAGAAATAAGAAAAAAAGCAGTCAGGACTGTAACTGAAACAAAATATTATGCATGCATCAGCATGGAAAGTGCACGCACACCTGTCATGATAACTTTGACCATTATGTCCAATTTGGGTGAGACATCAAGCCTCTGAGGCTTCAGTGGTGTTATTTGTGCAGCTGTTTCTCTCCCCCCTCCCCATTTTTTTCTCCAATCTTTACCAATGCTCTTTATTAAAGAAACAGTAACGGTCTACATAGTGTCATGAGGCCCAAAATAAGGCTCAGTTGGTATAGTTCGCCCGTCACGGGGTGCAAATGTATACCAGTCAATTCCGTCGATATTACGCATGAAGTAAGTTCGTAGAACGAAGTCAGCAGTCACCTCGCCAGACCCCAGAGCACATTTGCACCCCCCTTCCGTGTCAGGGGGATACAGTCGCCCGCGTTAGTGGACGACTGGAGTTTATTTGCCCCTCCTGCGCATGACTGGTATACGGGGGAACTATACCAAATGAGACAAAATAAGCGACAGATTATTGCATACTAGGGACTCAATAGGCCAAAACTGATATAGAGCCCAGAACTGATCACAAAAAATAAGCAAGAAGCTAGCATACGACTTGGCCCTGGTCTGCCTGTACGGTTTCTTTTCCTCAAGCTGATAGTCTAAAACGAACTGCTTAAAAACATTTTTCCTTTTTCTTTTTTAAATGTAAACATCCATCATACTTCTCAGCACTGTGATAAAATATCAGCCACTGAATGAGAATCTCTGACTAAACTTCTCTCTCCTCTCTCTGGGTACACCGGCTTCCTCCCCCTCTGCTTTAGAAATGTTCAGCCCACCAAATTTGAAAAATAAATGCAATTCTAAATTCCGAAATTTAAATAGCTGAGCTAACCCTTCGCACCACGTGATTGTAATGTGTTTATGTCCAGTGTGTGAGAGAATGCGTGTGATTCACATGAGCATGCGTATTGGGTTCAGTTTGCGGCGCTTTGAGCCGATTCATAAAATTGGGTAAAGCGCCTACACAATGCTCATTATTATTATAATTATTAACACTTTCAGCCCTGCCACCGTATCACCTACGGTCTCATAGACCCTAACAATAATATGCGTGTATGTGTCCGACTCTCATACGCTCTGCACAGTGGAAGATTCCCCTATAGGATGGATCCAATACTTCTTGAGAAATAGGGTTTTGTATACAAGAGCCCAGCTTTAGATCTAGCACACTTGGAAAAACTCCCAGGCAGAGAGCGTTATCGCTCTTGAGATTCCTTCAGGGCTGAAAGGGTTAAACTTACATGGACAGTTTGTACGTGGAGAGAGCGGCCTCAATAACATGCTGTGGCATGTCGTCCAGATCCAGGGCGCGGGCGTTGATTGCAGTGACAAGCTGCTGCAGCTGGTATAGCATTGTCGTGTTCTTGTACGCAAAGATGAAGATGATTCGACTAAATGGACACTGAAATCACACAACGCAAACCAAACCACATTTGATGTTACACTCGGATCAGATGCCAGACATATACAAGTGCCCACACTTGAACAGACCATCAAGGGTGAGGTCATTTTTCAATCAAAAAGTTGATTTTACAAATGTGAACAAAATGTAAGCATATTACAACTTCAAGACTTTGTGTAGCTGACCTGGACCTTCAGATACCAATAATGTGTCAAGAGTGAATGCATGCTATGTTTTTTTTTCAAGCACTTAAACTGTTTTATACCTCTCTACCACTATTACAGGCCATGGTTTAAAAATCCTTAATTCATCACGTGTGGTTTAACATTAGAAAACACAAGTGAATTATGGATGTATCTAAAAAGTGCACATGAACTACCCCTAGCAACATGTTATGGCTAAAGGATTTACGTCACAACATGCTACGAAAAGCAACTAAAGAATAATTTACATCACAAAATGTCGCAGTTCAACTTCATATGCGAATGAGGACGGAGGAGCTTTGTCAGTCGCTGGGTGTGAAATTGTGGACCTTTTGCTGGGTTTCATCCGCGATCAGTCATGTTTGTGACAATCACCCTGGGAGCATTCTGCCAAGGAACTTGTACAACAACTGGTCTGTCAAAGTTCTCATGCGTTCTCATCTGAATAACCTTAGCCGAGTGCAGCAACTTGCAGCACAGACCAGTTCTGATAGGGCTGGCTGCGAAGTAGAAGCTAGAACTTATGGGCACAGGCCGCCGGCTTTATAGTAGAAGGGAAGCCGCTCCTCTCAACTGGTAAGTTGGGGATTGCCTCCTGTTGTGTACTTAACAACGGCAAGCTTAGGCTGGTTTTGCAATGCCAGGTTCTATAGTAATACCATTGGAACGTATCGAAAGGAATAAACCAACAACAACAACTGGTCCGGAGAGGTTTACATGATGCTAAAAACATACAGTCTCACCTGTTTGGTGGTTTCCAGCTCACTCTTGGCTGCCAGTTCTTCCACTGTGATCAGAGGCTGGGCAAGCTCTACCTGAAGTTTAAGGTGTGCTCCGCTGTGCAAGTAGCAACCAGCAGCGAATGGTCGGTCCACTAAAACCACAAGCAGAGTTGTTGTAAAGGAAAGTATCTATCCACCTTTTTCATTCAGACAAATTTAGTTTTCTTTACACTGGCCTCTAATGATAACCTGCAGTTTCACCAACAGATGTGTCACAGAAATGACCCTATCTTGCTAAAGCTGCTTACATGTGATAAGATTACTTGTGCTAACCTTCAAGTTGATGCCATATTGCCACACACACACACACACACACACACACACACACACACACACACACACACACACACACACACACAGAGCAGCTGGTGCAACACTATCATGGAAAATTTCACCAAAGGAGGTTAAAACTTCTAAAGAATTTTTTTCCCAAAGTAAAAACCCTCTAGAACTGAACGTCCAATTTGACACTGCTGTGGAATTTTGACGCGACTGAATTTTGAGAATAGCGCAGGATGATAAGCACTGTATGCCTCGAGCTCCTTCGTTATTCTCAAAATACAGTAATGCCCAAATTCCATGACAATGACAAATCCTGTTTTTCTCTTACCTGGTCCATCAACGGCACCTGCAACACCAACCAGCCTTGAGTCTCCGACGTTCGTGCCAAGAATGTCAGGCTGAAGGCAATTGCAGATGGGTACCTTGAATTCCAGGAAACGATGACCCAACAGGAGCTCGGACAAATCAATGTGACCTACACCGTATGGATCCCATGGCTTGTTACGGCCATGGAATGCATTATGTAGAGTGCGTCGACCTGTTAAGAAGCATTTAATTAATTTTTACTCATGAAGGCTAGCTGTATCCATATGCAGAGAGAAACAGAGACCACACAAGCACTCACACAGAACTGATATCAGCTGATCATAAATCCTGAATGACCGATGAGCGCTTTGGCGAGAAGTGCTGAAACCTTTTCAGTGCTGCGAGTGAACGCAAACAATAAAAATTAATGACTGCTCTCCCCTGATATGACATTCAAAGTGATGACCGTAAGATTTTTTTTTTTTTTTCAACCAAAAGAAAATTCCTGGCTGTGCATGATTTTATGGTACATTTCCCACCTGACAATGGCAGACATAAAGGATGATCAGGTTATATTAGGTTCTGCAAAGTACTGAACAACAAGCTGAAGTCAGTATCACTGGCTTTGTCGTGAGTTTGTGCACTGATATTTGGAGGAACTTACTCGCCACAGTGCCCACATTGCTGATTTTCTCATCCTCAAGGTCGTCCCCGAAGAGAGTGGGTTTGAGTTTGACATCATCAGGCTTGCGGTCACGGTCATGAATCTCCACAGCCATGTGCGGCCCTGTCAGGTATTCTCGCAGCTCACTCGGCTCCTGGGTGCCTACACATATATACAGTACCAGGATATTCGGTTCACTCATTTAGTTCTGTCTACATTGTTTTATAATGCTGGCATTTTGGTGTGCCAGAGAAAGGAAATTGCAATTCTACATGTACAGGCACTCATTATTTCTGCCTAACACATTTCAAACCTCCAATGTCCCCTATTTGACATCTTTGAAAGACCTTGCAAATATGACCTCACTGAGGAATTGGTTGTATGTGAAGATGTATATCTTCATGTACAGACCCCCCCCCCCTTCACACACACACACACACACACACACACACACACACACACACACACACACACACACACACACACAAAACAACAAAACTAAATAAGTATTTAAAAAAAAATATATATATATAGAGAGAGAGAGAGAGAGAGAGCGAGAGAGAGAGAGGACCTGAATCTCAAGCATATCCCCCCCCCAACCCCCACACACACACACACACACACACACACACACACACACACACACACACACGACATGAAGTATGGCCAGCAGAAACCCCACTACAATCCAAGCTCTATGGAAACAAACGAGATGAAAAAAAACGACATCATTTATCTCACTATCCGGCCTAACGGTGTAAATGGTGAACAACAAGCAGAAGAACACACACACACACACACACACACACACACACACACACACACACACACACACACACACTTCTTCGACTGTGGAAAGCAAAAGCAGAAGATCCCAAGTACATGTAAATGATTTTTCACTGAAGCAAGACACAACACAGATTTTGTTCTCACCCAGCAAAATAACACTCTTGTCATCCCAGTATATATTGCGAGCATGTTCCTTCGCTTCCGTGATGTGCTCCGGCTGCTTGAAGAATTTGTACTTGACGTACACTGGCTGACACCTGTCAAACACACAGATCAGCTCAGTTCCAACCACTGATCATTCCCGTGCAAAACAATTTTCACAGGCTGCAGGGAACTGGTCATAGTCACATAAGCAGATAGATCTATAGCAAATCCCCCAGTCAAACACAATTTTCAATAGAAAAGGAAACGGTAATGACTGCGAAGTGGTTACAAGTTAAGCAAATAAAAGTGACATAAAATAATTCATGTCCATGTCGGACCTAAGTCATAGGTGGACTCGTTTTCAACGCTAACTTTGTGTGTGTGTGTGTGTGTGTGCGTGTGTGCGTGCGTGCGTGCGTGCGTGCGTGCGTGCGTGCGTGCGTGTGTGCGTGCGTGCGTGCGTGCGTGCGTGCGTGCGTGCGTGTGTGTGTGTGTGTGTGTTTTTTAAGAAATAGTTGCAGTTTTCCAAGTTTAGTATTTGTAGTTTAGCAAGGACAAGATCTAAAAGATCTGCACACCTAATCTTTTATCCTTGTAAAATAAAGTTTCGTTCCTTTCTTTCGCTCTTTTCTTCTTTGTTCCAAACTACTTTCTTACCAAGGTCTTTTCCTGCCTCACAGTGGACAATATGCAGGACTAATGTCCTATACTTTTACTGTTAGTCAGCCCTGCATTCATGGTTACCTAGTTCAATGCACAGAGCAGTGTAAGCCGTAAGGTCTAACACAACACAGGCGATGGGCAATTCTAAAGCCTCAGCATGGCTCTTTAATGGGACACAAATGGACATATAAGGCAGGGCACACATCTATGAAATCAGATCCAACAATTTTTCCAAAGACCCCTGACATGAAACTTAAACCTAAGCTTGTTTGATTAGACACTCAAGGACAAAAACAGTGTGCCTACACTGAAACTACTCTACTCTCGACTTCTCAGAGAGATTCTACTCCCTATGTGTCAGAGACAGTTGTCAACAGGTGGAATAATCTACATGTATCATACTGCATAAGCTTGATGTCACTGGGGGAATGTTCTTAATCCAAACAAACAGGGTGTTTTTTCCATGTTTCTCATGTGGCATGCAGATACAACATGCCATTTGCCCTAATTTTCCTGAAGCGTGTTTTGAGTCGTTTTCCATGTTTGTTTGAACAAAAACGTCTCCCGTGTGTCATATGGGCCTAAAGCACCATTATTCAAAACCTTCAAAACTGGCCTCACTCCCCTGTGCTACACCATGCATGCAGCAAAGAATAATTATTGAACTGTTGAAACAACAAATGTCTTTCAAGTTCAAGTTCAAGAAACCCAATGAGGCTCACTTTGTGCGGAGTTCCTCAAAGCTCATAGGTGTGTCTGGCATATCAGTGACTGACTTGACAGTGATGATCATGGGGTTCAGGGCAGACTTGAGCTCGTCAGACAGGAGAGGCTGGTCCAGGGCTACAGTGATAAACATGTCCTCCACACCAGACACCGCACTCTGCAAGCGGCTCGTCACTGATGTCGTGCCTGTAGGAAGTCCGTACACGATCAGCACAATTCACACTGTGTATGTTATGCAAGAACCTATTTCTCTGCTCAGCATCATCAGCATCCCGTTTTTTGAATCATCAGTGCTTGCGTTTTCTCTGAGAGGCTGTTTACACTTGCCAATTTTCATGGGTTGAACCTGAGTTGGTGCGTTTACATTTAACCAACCCAGGTTAAAAGCGACCTGGGTTCAACCCTGCTACGAACCAGGGTTGAACGCAGGGGCACAACTCCGCTTGCAACTGGTCTGCTCTGTTGTGTGTGTGTGTGTGTGTGTGTGTGAATGAATTTTGATGTGTTGTGTTGTATTGTCGCTGTGTCTGGGCGGACATAAAATTTCCCCATGAGGGATTAATAAAGTTATCCTATCTTATCTGAACACGGGTCTGGGGCCAACTCGCATTTCCGATTTCAACAGGCAGCTGGCATCACGATATGATAAGATGCGTTCATCAAGGCATGACCGCAGGCATGACGTAAGTTTTCCTAAGTTAATGTCAGGGTTAGACTTGCAGAGAAAGTAGTGTAAATGCTACTGACCCAAATCTAACCCGAGTCGAAGTAAACTCCGGTTGAACCCGGGTTGAAGCGCAAACAGCCTCACTCAGAAAACAGTATCTAGATCTATCCAGTGGCAGAGCCGACACAGTGTTTCTCTCGGAAAACAATTATAAATCTATTGCTCTTGCCGGATTATCACATCTAGTGACCCAAACCCAAAATACATGTGTGGTGGGAAGAGAACCAGAAGAACAGTGAATTATTCCCAGGTGCCTGTACAAAATGTGCTGAAGTCAGCTGTCAACAGAATTCTACACAAAGACTGGAAATGAAATAAGGTTAAAAGAAACTTTCCAGCTTGCACAAAGGCTCTAGTCGCTGTAGACCTTAATCTCAAGTTCATGCTACATGACACTAGTGAACGAGGGAAACATTTCTCTTGGAAGCCATAAACCTATACTGCTCCAAACTAATTTTGCATACTTCAGTATGCTGTACTGGGTTAGGGTTAGGGAACTGAACTGAACTGAACAGATGTGGTTACCTGAGAAAAGAAGCGACATCTTGAAGGGCACCATACAGATGCCGTACTTTTTGGCCTGCTCAGCTGCTGCGGCGGCCACTGCCTCGGCTTTCTTCATACGTCGCTTAAAGGTGGCACTGTCCTCTGGACCTGTGTTCTCTTTTGAGAGGGACGCCCCTGATGACATCGGCAGAAGGAAAACAAATGAGTGATGAAAAGTTACATGAAGACCATTTTCACCACTGTGTAGAAAATCAATGGTATCATGAACAGTATTTCTGTTTCATTATTACATATACATACATGTATCTTTGAGTAAATGCCCTAAGCAGTTTACCAGATCAATTTTCCTATTGCATGTACATGTGTGACTCAAAGTAACATTTCATGGTGGCATTTCAGATTACATAATGAACAATGACACAAAACTTAACACCTGTGAATTTGCTGTTCATTTACTAACACTATTTTAAGAAAGATATGTGCGTACAACATGTATCAATTGTCAAGGTAAAGTGTACACGGCAATTATTCAATTTGACTAAGAAATACATAGCAGCTAAATGACGGAGCACCACTGTAAGATTAAGCTGTCCATCAGCATACTGTGTAAAATATCTGCATCTAAAATGATGTTCACTGAGTCTAAATCATTACCAAATGAAATTTGCAGAATGATGTATTGCAGGAACAGTTACGTAACATAGACTGAGATCATAACTCCACTGACTGTTGACACATATACATGTACCGATGTCTTTAAAGATAAACTGTTATTTTAAAAACAACTGTCACTGCTAATGCTGTGGTCACACCCATGAAAGGATGTACAGCTCGTGCTATGGAGGTCCGTGTGGCTTGGTACTGAGGGGCAGGGCCGCATTCCACGCTTCCTGTCATAAATATCCCGGCATTAACCAGGCCCGGGAACTACGGCACCTGCCGTGCCGGCCGTGTAATCATCCACATCATAAGACGTGTCATAACAAGGGAAGCACCCCCAAAGTTGCACCCGTGAAGTGGGTGAATCCCGGCTGTGTGGCAACAGCCTCCCTATTGGGGCCATAGCACACCCGCTCTGGGTAGGAGCCGACCTAGGTTGGAAAAATCCCTCTGGTATTTCTACAATTTTCACTGTTACTACGCTGTACATGTATTTTGTGCAAACCTCATGACTAGACAGGCATCTGACTGGGGGTTTTTTTTTGTTTTGTTTTTAATTACCATACCCAGTTATAAACCTAAACTGAAGCACTAATATTGACATGGTGTTTAAATCATAAGAAATCTGTTGTGGCTTATGAAGCCATAATGATTTACTTTCAAAGTTACGTAGATATATACATATATATGTGTATCACCTTAATGAATGGAAATTTCATACATGCAAAACACACTTCAAAACGAAGAAACACAAACAATTAAAACAAAGCAGTCAATGGTGAGAGGACAAAGCAATGCGAATACACATGCAGCCCACTACCCAAACAAATGTATGGAATCTTTTTTTTTGTGAAATCACAGTACATGTACCATTCCATTATCATCACACATATACTGATATAGCCATAAATCAACTTTATGGACAAAGGAACAGGAGGGCTGGGACGGGCATGTGGGACGGTGCAAATTCTTGCTATAAAAGCCAAAGCATTCACTTGTCCCCCCTGAAACCACAGTTTATTTTTCCCCTAAAGCCAATCCTTTCAGGTGGAATCTCTCGCTTTAACCATTTCATCACGTCTCATCAAGGTGTACGCAAAAACAAAACCTGCTCTGGTTTCTCTTGTCTAAAGGACTTTCTACATTCGACATCCAGTCACTCAAACTACTCAATGCTGACCACCTGTCGCAACTGGACTTCCACAGTACTGCAGGCATGAGGACATAAATTGACTGTTGGGGTCATGTGCAGTGTTTTTTTTGAAGAACCCTGTTGGGTGAGTGTGCTAGTTTGTAGTGTGTTTTGTTGTCATCAAAAAGCATGATTTTCATAATTTTTGTATTTTGTAGGGCAAGGTGCATGCCAGGGGGCTGCAACAAGAGGCAAGCTGCCAGTGAAGCTAGGACTATGTGATCAGAATAGAGGCAATGGTGACGCAAGCAGATTTGGACGGAGTGGCTTTCTGGCCTAAACTGAAAGTAGACTAGCATTACTCCAGTGAGGCCTGAGTGGAAAGGACACATTCAATTTTTTTTATTATAAATTCTCGTCAGGTGAGTGCCCTTGAATGGTCTGTGCATGGTATTTTTTGTTTCTAGGTTGAAGCACTTTTAGGGGTGACTAAGGTGCCTGAGGCTAGTACGGAATACATGTATACAGGCATTTTGAACCCCCTGTGCACTTGTGTTCTTTGACCTGAAGGATTCGTGACAAGACTGATATTGGTAATGGCTTCAACGTAAGAATTTTGCAATAACCATGGTGAAAGCTATTTCATTTTTATCTAGTAATGACTTCACATTCATTTCATGTGAAGTTAGGTGGCAAAGATATGCTGCAGTCTACATTCACGTAAATTCACACATTAAAGAAGAATCAAACAGCAACCCACACTACACAGATGATCCAGTTGCCCCTGAAAATTAGGTGAAGCCACTTTATACTAAAGCACAAATGTTTAATAATCAGTGGAAGGTCACTACAAGAAAACTTGGATCTATGGTGTGCCAGAATGGATCTAAAACACACAATGGGTTAAGACTGCTAAGTGGACAGAGTGAACTTCTGGTGCGGTAAATATTTTACGTGAACAAACCACAGCAATCATTATTCTCACACAGCAACTTTGTGAGTGCAAAAGCCTCCAGTTCTCACTTTGCGTTTTACCAACCACACACAAACGTGTTGTGTAGAGCATCACTGCAAAGGCCAAAGCTTCTACAGGCCTGACCTAGTGCACACAAGCATCACACCCACTATGCTGGCTGCCAGGTCACTCGAACACACCCACAAATTCTCGTAACTCACCCTCCGACTCCCCCGATCTCAGGTTAGATCGAGACTGCAAAGGGCTGGGAGAATGGAGAGACTTGCCAGAAGTGGGACTGGAGCGAGGGGGCGGGGGTTTGGGTGTGGCAAGGGTTTGGCGTGGCTCGCTAGAGCTCCCCGACGCTTTGCTGGTCTTTGACTCCTTACCTCCTGGTGACTGGACTGGCCTTTCCGCTCCTGCCAGCCTCCCTAGCCGGCTGAATGTCCTGAGAGAGGGGAGAAGGAATATGTCAGTGAAGTATTGAGGACGGTCTGCAAATGCTCCCGTATCACCCTCCCCCCTCCAACACACACACACACACACACTCTTCCACATAAAAAGAATTTGCTCAGAAAGCCTCACACATACTGATATAACAACCTGGCTGAAAGCATTCCAGTGTTCCTTTGAATCATCAATACATATGGCATAAAATCCAACTTCCCACCAAGTATTCAGTTATAGTATACCTTTCCCTCTCCACACCATCCCCTCCCCTGACATATTCAAGTATTAGTGTGTACTTGTCTTGAACAGCTCTGCAAGCAGGGTATTTTTCACATTGTCAAAACTTATCATTTTTAATCAAAACTTGTCCAAAGGTGTGAAGAGCAACAAAATCTTGAATGGCTACTGCAGTGATATTTATAAAGTCTTAAAAAATCTACCATCCTAACATCAAACAGACGTGTGGAAAAAAAAAAGCGATCTGAGAGGAACAAAAATTTACAGTGATTGCTGATGTGACAAGTAATGAAGGCTGCAAAAATGTGCGCTTGTGAATCAAGTACATGTACCACCAACTTAAAGCTGCAATGACTAGTACAAAAGATGCACGACATGAACGCAATACTTTACATACCCTGTTGAGGGGTAAAAAAAATGATGCGAAAAATATACTAGGGAGATTTCACATTTCATTAGAACCATAACTCTGCAAGCACTCATGTAAAACGATTCCATATATATTATGTGTAGGTTTAGTTTGAAAGAAAATTTGCATACCTCGTAACTTGGCTAATTCTTCACACTGTGTAGCAGTAGTGTGTAACTGTTAAAGATACATTCTGCAACTTGTTTAAGCTCACAGACCGACCTAAGCTTCTTATGGTGACAAGAATATAGTCTCATTTAGATGTGAGCAAAATCTGAGCCCATTCCAGGCCATTGTTGCAAAGATATGAGCCAAAATGCAAGTCTATCGGCTATTGTGGTGAACCTCACTGTGTTGAGCCATAATATGGTCACTGGTATCACGTGACACTTAATTACCCGACAACTGTAAACACATGCACGTGAAGTACTGGCACAGCTAACGCTGAAGCAATACCAACTGACGACATGGTGAAATCCAATGTTGACAGGCACATCAGGGTGACCGTCTAAAGGGACGTCACCAGTTTGTGAGGAGCAGACGATCATATTGGACACGATGCATGCTACATGTAAATTCGAACAGGGAGTACAGTTCATATGGGGTCGGTGGCAACATTACAAGTTTACCAAGCTCTAAGATAGCCTTTGAGAAGACCACTGGCCCCACAGTGGCGGCGTCTGTGCCAAACACTTTTTTCGGACACAGTGGGAGTTGATCAAGCTGCGGTATGTAACTTTAAGTGTGTAACTGGCTGTCCCACGACAGTATGGTCCGCGGGTGTGCAAGCTGGGTTCAGCTTTGTGCTGACTGGGATAATTAATTAATTGTTCTACAAAAATTCTCTATTATTTTTCTCTGTTATTGTTACCTGGCATTGTCTCCTGCTTTGTTCGGTACAGCAACAAGATTTTTGCCTTTGGCCAAAGCCTGGTCAGGATTTGGTGACTTTCCATCAGCAGACGCTCCAGTCGCTGGCATCGCCGATCGTAGAAAGAAATTGTGATAAAAAATACCCCAACATGACATGACTAGTAGAGTTCACTGTCCGTGACCATTGCTATGGAAACAGGTGGCATAGTGTGGCTGATGGAAGGACAATCTTGCCTAAACAGTGGACATTCACAATGACACACACACACAAAAATACACATAAACTATCCAAACAAACAAAAATTGAAAATCTGCAGAAAGAAAACTGGCAATGCAAAAGAAAGTGCCAAAAACATAAACTCTCATGAAACATCACATTTTGCGTCAACCAGAATTAAATCCACTGCATGCAACCAACTAAACTTTGCAGTTGGTGCTCTTCACTGAGAACTAATGTGAACAGATCATGTGAACAAGAACAGTGACACATACTGAGCAAGACAAAACAGTCGCTCAAACAACCAAAATGTAAAAACAACAGTGTGAAACAAGAACTTTCATAAAACATCAAAACAAGCAGCTCTAGCTCTCATTCTCTCCCTCTGCTTACGAGATTTCTTTCTGCTGGTGTCAGTTTTTGGGAAAACGCATCTGTTGGGGAGAGGCCGTGCAACGTTGGACTTGGGTGCCTGCATGTTATTAAATCCAGACAGCTGTTTCAGAACCATCGCCTTCACACCACCCACATCTTCTACACTTTCGCCTGTAAAAGAGAGATCATGGTCAACGGTTGCTATTCATGCTGATGCAGTCAGAATCACATATGGAATACATGTATAAGGTTCTACTCTATCCCCCCCCACCCCTCCCCATGTAGCTCCACACACATACACACGCATCCATGCTGACACACACACACAGGTGTTTGTCCATCCCATACACACACACACACACACACGCACACACACACATATTTGGCAATTCTGAAGATAAATATACCAGGCTTTGGTTGAGGTAGCCGAAAAGCTTTAGGTCGATCAAAACGGGCGCGTGTGGAACACTTGTCCTTGACATCCCAGACTCGCAGTTCTAAAGTGTGATCATACAGATTCAGCAGCATATCTTTGTTCACCGTCATCGTGTGGCTAAAATAAACAACAACAAAAAACCACAAAAAAACACAGTTACGATGCATTCATATTATCACACAACCATCCAATCATCAAAATGCTCAACAAAGTTGATATGTAACAAAAACTGCTAAAATCTGCTTCAACACCCCCCCCCCCCCCACACACACACACCAAGTCTGCTGGTCATTTGCTTACACATGCAGTAAAAAAACAAAACAAAAAAACAACCAACCGTGTGTGTGTGTGTGTGTGTGTGTGTGTGTGTGTGTGTGTGTGTCCAAACAGACCTGCGCACTAAGCGATATGTGAAAGTGCAATATAACTAGGTAATGCATGCAATGCACGAAGAAGACGTAATGCATGTAGACTAGGTAAAATGTGCAATACACGCAAAGTATGTAGTGTACGTAGTATATATGTAACTTAGGTCATTGTATGTAATCAAATGTAATGTGCATATGTAAGGTATGTAATGTATGTATTGTATGTAATGTTGCCTGTCATGTCATCATATACCAAAAAGATGAATTTTTTTTTTTTAAACAAAAAAAAACCAAACCAAACAAGCCTTGGCTTTTGGGGGTTCCTCACTTTAACAATTTCAGAGCAAAGGGTGACATCTCGTACTGCTATGCAAGAGGTGAAACACTAAGGTTATTTTCCTTCCTGATAATACCAACCCTTAGGATGCATGTTAGAATGAGACAGGGATATCTCATAGAGGTAAAGAGACAAGGTGATTTTATATACTGAATATAATGTGCTCTACATGGTAATAGGTGTAGATGGCAATTCCATATACTTGCAAAAATAAGAACCTGAACACATACGCACGCATACACGCACACACGCACGCACACACACACACACACACACACACACACACACACACACACACATACTACCTGTGTGCCCAGGCAATCCAAGTGATCTCCCCATCCTGCCATGTCTTGATGACACGTGCATCATGGCGTTCCATGTAAAGCTTGGCAGCCATGCCATACGTCACCACATCTGTCTTCATGAGTTCATCGTCGTCAGGATACAGATAGTACTCCACGTGATAGTAACTTTGGGGTCGCGGTGCCTCAAACACCCGTTTCTTCTTCTTAAGCATCGCTTTAAGGTCAGGCTGATCTTCGTCCTCAACTGCGAAGGGAAGAAAGCAGAATTTCTGTCAAATTCAGACTGGTTCGTAATGGTTACTAGTGTGACCACAATAACACACTTCAATGGGTCTTTTTTTCAATGTTGAGCATCACACACACACACACACACACACACAAAATCAGCTAAGTATGTCATCATGGTAGCTTAGGGGTAATGGGCCCCATTTTAAGAGAGTATTCTAACACTGAAATAAGTATGAGCAAAACTAACATCCACGCAGCGTGCTTCGCTATTTCCACCAAACAAATTAACCTCATTCAACGACTTTACATCCCTTTCAAATGTTACCACATAAAATGTATACCAATTGTATGCTGTCACACAGCTGTCCTTTTAAACTCAGCTCATGACATACCATTCAACCCAAGGATTCCAATGCATAAGAAACGTGTGGGTTTTTTTTTCTTCTTTTTTTTCTAGCAGCAGCCAAGCATAAAATGTATAAAATCAGAAGAGGAAATATCAAAATAGCATATACATACATGTATGCCAATCCCTCTCAATTTCTCTTTCACACACACAGAGTAAGACGCTCAGCCACTCATATGCAACTATAGAACTCAGATTAAATCTTAATTCGTAAAAATTCATCTTGCACTGTCTGTACAAATTACTTGTTGCGACCTTTTGCAAGAGGAACTGCTATGTCGCAAAAGCCCAAACTAAAGAATCAGCATGCTTTAGTACAACTGGCACCACCTGTATACATGTATCAAGTTGTGACTCCATTCGTGCATTTCTTTGACCCATAACCATCAAATTCATGCAAGTCAGTGTAATGAAACAGAAACAAAGTAAGGGCACCTACAATGACCGAGAAACAAAGGACACCTATGTTGCAGTTTCTATAACTTTTGTTTCAGGCTGTCAAAGTACTGTTTTGGTTTACAAACATACTGATCAACAAAAGAAATGCAAAAATAATTTACAGTTTTTTGGTTATCCAAATCTGCCATTAGTTGCAAAAACTGATTCTTTTGCACACTGTAATTTTAAGCAGTCACGTCTGTACAACAACTCTCATGATTATTACGACACTGGTACTCTCCCTTTGCACGGGGCGTGTGGATTTCTGAGATTGTCGCTGGTTGCATGTTCAAGCACTGCCAGAGAAATCTGACTGGTGCAATGCATTCACTGATGCAACAGCAAGAAAACGCGAGAACGAAACAGTTGCTCACAGTTCAAGTGTGGACATGCCAGCCGTTACAAGACTAGCTCCTGCCCAGCCTGAAAGATCTGATGACCTAAAAACCGTTGTTACTGCAGTTAACATGTACCTGCTAACCTGTTTCCACAGCCTTCAGCTAAGTTTTGCGGTTACCAGAAAGCACTATGAGCAGCGCACCGGTAAAGCTTGGGTGGCAAAACAGAGGCTAGACCGCCTAAGCTTCCTCCCTCAGCCGAGAGATCAGCTTCAGACTGCCCAACAAGACTGCTAGAAACACCACCAGAAACCATAGCACGCCTGCAACGGGCAGGACAACACTTTCACACAAAGTCATGGTGACCCAGGACTTCCACCAGCACCACGACATCCAGACCCACCCACAGTTTAGACTTAAACTGCCTATTATATGCGACGAAATGCATTTTTGGATAACCAAAACAATGTAAATTATTTTCGCGTTTCTTTTGTTGATCAGTATACATGTACACTGTACCTCTAAATCTGCATGTAACTCTACATATTCAGTACATGCACATAAAAAGAGAAACTAAACATTCAATATGCTGTTTTCTTCTTCTTTTTTAAAAAAATGTAATACATGTAATAAAACAAGGAATTAAACAGCATCTTTCCATAATCATACAGTTTAACAAACGGATCTAAATCTGCTGCATAGCAATGAAAATGCAGCACACCCATTTTCCAGGCACAGAAACAGCTCATCAAACAAGAATGCAACATTCCAAATACATGACGAACACTACTGCATAATGCAAACATTTGATCATGTATAACATGCAGTATGAACACTCAGTTGACAACTATACCTTGGTCCTTAAATGCCCATGTGCACTCCTCTGGTGTTTATCAACATAAATGAAAGATATAAAAAAAAATAAAAAATAAATCAGTCAAGTATTAGTGGGGAAAACAAGTAAGCAGTCTGGTCATTTCTAAGTGATGGTTTAACACTCACCCTGCTGTAAATCTGAACTGAACTTTGACCCAGTGACACCTACTCTTGTGTGTGTGTGTGTGTGTGTGTGTGTGTGTGTGTGTGTGTGTGGTGACTCACTTTAAAAAAAAAAAAAACCCCAATGAGTACAGACTTAAAAGAGCTGGAATAGTGAGGCCACCACCCTTTCTGATACAGTGTATTACAAGTACATACACATACAAACCCAGAGCATGTGTAGAAGTGAAATACATCAATGAAAGGTACAGAAAAGAAACTGCAGTGCTGACCTACAAGAGTCGGGACAGTGCGTTCTGTGCTGCACAGCCAGTTACTACTCAGTTTTGGGACTAAACCCAAAAATCATGAACTTTTCGATGTACTGCACAGGTTTGGGAGAAGGCAAAAAGCTACCTCAAAAGTCGAGGTGGATTTTTCGGTTTAGTTCCTAAACTGTACTCTCTCACTTTGCAAACTGGCTCTTTGGACATTTGACCCAAATCCAAAGCAGCAAACTCAATGAGGTTTGCCTGCTGGATCAATCCCAAACCTTTTTTTTTTTTTTTTGCATATCAATTAATTAAGCAGTCATGCTAGCTGTTTCTCCCTTTAAGCAGAACAAAGGAGTGATTTGATTGCTGCAGGGGACAGCTGACCCACAGCAGAACCCTCACTGACATTTACCTGCTACTGTAGTGCTAGATCAATCTGAGACATTTTACATGTACTGGCAAATTGGCCAATCAATGATATTGTTGCTCTCTGAGGCACTCAATTTGAACAGAACAAAGGAGTTACTTGATTGCTGCATGTGACATATCAGAAAGGTCACCATGCATGCATGTGCAAGAATGGGGTCATGTGTCCACCCTCACCAGTTTGTGTGCCGTTTGCAGAGAAAGAGAGAGTACATATATAATGTAGTGACTGGTTCTTCAGCACAGAATAGAACAGTGAGGGTATTTTCATTTCTTATATGTATATATGTATTGAATGTATCAATCCCGCGCACATGCAAAAGTGTGAAGTAGGGACGTATGTCAAGTGGAAACGTTATGGAGCTAAAGGTGAAGTGGAGGCAATGTATTTGTCAATTGGTTAACAAATATTCCAAGTAGCAGTCATTTGCATGTTGATTGCCTGATAGTACAAGGGTGTGAGAGGCAATATAGCTGCCCATATTTTGTCACCAAAAGAATAAGGAATCTGTGTGAATCTAACTGGATGATAGAGCAACAGTGGAAATTAAATGTGAATTCAGTTATAGAATTATATAGGGAGCAAAATAAAGCAAGCAGCACATACCAACCCTGAACGAAGCAGCTGCAAATACATGTTAATTATGCAAGTGGCGCTAAAAACCGCTTTGCATATCTACATAAATTATGTGTAACTACTAATCTATTAATATTTCAAGAAACATTGAAACCATTCAATCAGTGCACTCAAAGTATGCACACACACATACACACACACACACCTACAAAATGAAGCAAGTGACCATAAAACAAAACAAAATATTCAAAACAGTGTTGAGTGAAAAACACAGCAATCAGTTAATTATTCATGTGAGTTACACGTCAAACGCTCAGAAGATTACAAAATAGGCCTGTAATTGTCCTGCAAATGGAAACTGAGGAAACTGTCCCTTAGTGGTTCTCTCACACACACAGAGCAGTAATTGGTGAGGCGGCTGTCAGGCAGACACTAATCACAGCATGAATATTTTAGGAGCAGAGTCTGGCCGCTGTGAGGAAGCGCTGATTTGCGCTGCCCCAGCTAATGGGCTGGAGATGGGGGCAGAGACAGAGAGAGAGATGGACTGATGACTAGAAAAACAATTAAGCAAGACGCACACTCTCTACTTGAAAGGCACAGGAGTTTTGCGGGGGCACAGCAGGGAAATTTGTCAGTGATGAAAAAGAGTTTGGCACGCTCCTTCTCCAGCTAAGTCAATCACTGTCTATGGCATAGCGTGCAAGAAAGAGTTTGGTCTTCGGCGGAAGGAAGGGAATTAGAGAAAAATACCTTGGGACACTGGTGAATTGTCTTTTTCTTCAAATACTGGCAAAAGTTTTGAAGACAAAATTATAAATGACACACAATTTCACTTTTGAAACAAGATGAAACTCAGACAACCAAAGGCACTTCTTCCAAGGTCTAAAACAGGGAACTGTCATTTTATAAGTATTGATGCTTTTGATTTGACAAAAGAATATATAAAAGAAATAGATGCAATATCACATCTAATGTATATGTATCATACTTGTGTTGCATGGATCACACAAGCCCTTTCCTCTCATTTCTCTCTATATAAATGTCAATAAAACATATGTTAAAAAGGATATATGTCCTGTATACAGGCAATGGCAGGTTCGAGTCATGAGTTTCTTGAGGTATCTTCCCAAATATTAATAGGTTTCATAAAATAGTAACAGTTATTTTGCAATGACAAGGCAACCTAGCAAAGTCATGCATCAAAATCACCGCAAAGTGTATGGAAACAACACATATGGTCTATACAATCAGACGGACCAAAAGCCTGTAGTTACTTACCAGTGGGTACAGCCATGGCTATGCTGACAGTGAACGTAACAGTGTGGGTACCAGTTGGTTCTGTAGCCCCTCGCTTTTTCTTCTTCTTTGCCTCAAAGACAATATCCCCACTGGCGCTGCTTTTAGCTCGAGCGCTGGCTGAACTGTGGGGCCGGGAGCCTCCGGACACCTCAGAGGCTTTCCGTGCAGTGGACTCCCCATCTTCTACCCGAGGCGTCCCCTCGCTGTCCGTGCCCTGTTTATGGCTGGACGACTTTTCAGAACTGGCCTCATCAATTTTGATCTTCTGCTCACCGTCTGAGTCAGTCACTGGCTGTGTCTCCATTTTGACCTCATCTGTTGGAGGCGACCCCTGGGGCTCAGTCTTTTCTGCCTCTTCTGCAGACTCCATTTCTCACAATGCCTACCTGACAAGTCAGGATGTGAAGAATAAATCTGTTGCTTCTACATAAATTACAGTGAGAACACAAATAGTGCAACTCAAGTATGAATTGACAAATTCTATAGCACTAAGTATGAGCATGTTTCTTCATTGTTGGGGTTTTTTGGTTGTTGTTTTTTTTGTTTTTTTCCCCCCAAAATGAAACATTGCTGGCATTGGCAAATGACATATTGTAACTGAAACTACAGTTCTGCTGGACAAAAGCATTCTGTTCATAATAAAAACACTTGCTATAGGGAGTATGTTGACACCCACCATATGGACTTTAGCTTTGAAAAAAAAAAGTGACCAAAATTCTCTCTAGCACATATTTTATATGCACTGCCTGTGACTGTAGATACCTACAAACACAGTTTATCATTTCACCCTCTCTCCTTGTGCACTTTTGCCGTCAGAAAAAAAAATCCAAGCTCACTTCGTGTCCGCTTTAAAGAATGAATGAATGAATAAATAAATGAACAGAGAATCCATACGACCTAAACCAAATATTCTTCTCTTGGGTGCCAGCAAACATCAAATTTCATAAAGGATCTCGTTTGCGTGTCGCTAATGCAGAGCCACGCACACCACCGCCGTCTGCATCAGCGGGAACTTGCGATCAATTAATCATGAGGGTCGGCATTTGATCCATCACGCCATATCTCGGAGTACAAACAGGGCAATCTGTAATTCGCTTACCACGCTTATTCCAAGGATGAGGGATTCAGAGAAACCATGATATCTGCATCAACTTTTCATGAACTTTCCCATCCCCCATCCCTCAACGGGACCTTTGCGTCAACGCGACCGCGTCACCGTTACAGGAAGCCACTTGATCATTCCTCGACGTGAACGAGTTTTACAATGTACACCACTACCGCTTGTAAATCGTATAATTTAGAACACGATTTCTCATGAAATATTACATTATTTGTAGGTTACATCTGAAAGTAGCAACAGACGTGCAAGATATTTGCGGAAAATATTGCCTCTGAAAGAAAAGCGTATTAATACACTTTGCGTTAGCAGGCCGTTGCTACAACACGTTCACACTTCCGCTAATCGGTGCAGAGCAGACGACATAATTAACTCTTTGACGACGAAGCACAATTTCTAACACGCGATTTCCTATAGGAAATCGCGTGTTAGAAATTGTGCTTCGTCGTCAAAGAGATAATACACGACAGCATTTAAAACATCGTCGCGCGATTCCAAAATCGATCAGTTCAAACTGTCACATATTCGAAGTTGAAAATTATTAAAATGATCTAGCGGTGAGTGTTTCTCAGTGACTGACAGCACACTTCAGCTGTGATCCCTTGAACGCGCTCTCTCACGGTTGAGAATATTGAATTACTTGGCAAGCATCAATCAGACGCAGGAAGCTCGAGACAGGGCCGCACGCACGGCCCGTCTTTTTGAACACTCAGGAGACCAGTACATCATCTTAGTGGATCTCCCAGCAGCAATTAATATTCTAAATCCATGGGATATGCAATGGACCGAGAGATTGACTGGGTCTCCTTCTACCACGTACCATCAAAATGCCACCTTCTCCCATGGGTAAAATTCGCTGGTTGCAGTAATTGACATTCTGCGATTGTATTTCTACCGATTTTGACATTCTGCCCAGTGCACCATCTACTGGGTTATCCAGTGGTGAATCTAGGGTTGCAAAGTATCTTCTTACCAAGGCTACATTTCAAGACCAACACTATGCGAGCTTCAAGGAAGGCGTGTAAATGAATTATCTATGTAACTATGATTTTCATGGTACAGTTAATGGCAAATACGATAATGCCATTTCATTATGAGAATAAAACAGACACACTTTATGCCGTTTTTTTCGGAGGATTTATAAACTGAGATGTATGAATTACATGTATAGCCTTTCAAAAGCTGAGCAGCAAGAACTGTCTTCTACACACAACTGAAATCAGTGCCGCACCAAGCCAGGCTCGGCTAAACAAAGTGCTTGCTTTGCGTGCAGTGGACAATTCATGGGACTCAAGTTTCCAGGGTGCCACTCGGTGCCGCCGACAGTTAATTGGTTAATCAATACCAAGGTCTGTTAGCATAAAGGCAGCACTACAATCATCCGCCTCCACTCCCTCTCAAACTTGTAGCTGGTCCCAACAGAGTAAATTGATGCAAGAGATAAGAAGGGAAATGAGTCTGGGGTTAGAAGAAAAAACAACAACATACATCCACCCCAAAAAAAAACAAAAAAACAAACAAACAAACAACAAAAAAAACTCAATAAAAAGGCAAAAGTTAATTCCTCTTTTCTTTTTTCCTGCAGTGTATGGGGTGACTTTTAAGGCTGATCTTCTCCAGCATGCATCACTACTATATATCAGCATACCCCCCCTCCCCCCTTCTGAAAAAAAAATCCATCCAAAAGTTGAAATACTGTAATAGGTGCGCCATACAGAGAAAAGCCCACAAATGTTCTCCTGCTCCCAGTACTCATCACACACACACACACACACACACACACACACACACACACACACACATTCACACACACACATTCACACACACATGCCAACAAAAATAAATCAGACCTCATTTTACTAACAAACATGTATGTTATAAATGAGATTTTATCAAGAAGTATGTATATATGCATATTAATGTGTCACAAGAAAATGCATTGAACAAGGCTTAAAATGGTCACAAGTCCAAAAGGAAAAGTGTGTAACATTGAGAGGCAAAGCCATGAACGCTCATCTGCAAAGCAGACGCGTGAAGCTACACTTGCTCAGGGGCATGCTCCCCTGGAATTTTGTTCAAAATCTGACTAAAATCTGTGCAGTTTGGTGGATTTCTGCATGACTTTATGTACTTCACATAAGGAAACACTTTTCTTGGAGGAAAATATTTCAAATTAGAGTAAAATACATGCAGTTTGGTGTGTTTTGGCACGATTTTACGTGCTTCACCGAGGGAACACTTTTTGGGGGAGAGGAAAATTTTTAACCAGAGGTGGAAATCCACCAAAGGGTGGAAGATTTTAAGCCAACCGGCCCCCGTAGTGTAGTGGTTAGCACTTTGGACTATGGACCGGGAGACCCGGGTTCGAATCCCAGCCGAGGCAAGCGGGAGTTTTCCTACCTAGGTCGGCTCCTACCCAGAGCGGGTGTGGTATGGGCCCAATGGGGAGACTGTTGCCACACAGCCGACCTTCACCCACTTCACGGGAGCAACTTTGGGGGTGCATCCCTTGCTATGACACGTCTTATGATGTGGATGATTACACAGCCGGCACCGCAGGTGTCGTAGTGTTCGGGCCTGGTTAATGCCGGGATATTTATGACAGGAAGCGTGGAATGCGGCCCTGTCCCGCAGTCCCAAAACCACACGGACCTCCATAGCATCATCTTACCATCATCCTCATCTCCATCATCATGCATAATAAAAATTGCCCCAACTTCCGACCCATTACCAGGGAGGAACACCACTGGAGCCGGCAAAGAGTTGTGGCAGCAGCAAAAAAAAAAAGAAGAAAAAAAAAGATTTTAAGCCCTGATTGAGCCGAACGGAGAAGACAAGGTGGGTACACAAGTCTTGTACATGTAGCTGCCTTTTTCTGCATCAGCTGTCTGGTTGTTTCAAAGATGGGGCGACAGCAGTCTGGCCTCTGCCATATTGACAGTTAACCTTCACTGTGCATCATGGGTGTTGGCACCCACATTTTCATTCAAACGTAGATAGGGTATTGGGGAAGTGCTTAGCAACAATTGTATAATTTTGGTCATGAACAAGCAAGTAAAGAGCAAAAACGTTGTATAATCCTCCCTGTAACTCGTGGGGGTAAAGCCACCCATGCTTCTAAAGGAGGAACCTTGTGCACCACATACCATGGGTGCAAACTCACCCATACTTTTAAAGGTAAAAAAAAAAAATGTATAACTACACTCGCCGTAAAAACATGGGTGCAAATTCACCCTTGCTTCTTAAGAAGGAACCTCGAGGGCACATTCTGTCAGACATAGTGTGAACATAGGAAAAAAAAACACACACACAAAAAGGGAAAAAACCTAACAGAAATATATATACACACACACACACAAACACCTGTGTGACCATATGGAAGTCACCACAGAAAGAAACTGCACATACTACTGAAATGCTGAGATCAGTTCCAGCCAAATATGCAGTTTCTGATTTGCATCGCTTTAGTATATACATGTACAGCTGGCCTATACAGACCATCACATTGATGTGTGCGTAAGCGATTTTGACCTCATTCAGTTTAGTTTCTTGTAAAGTGTGGGCGACTTTACACGAATGATCTACTGTGAGGGTTGTTTTTTCCTTTCTGTACAAGGATGGGTGTGTTTACACACATTTTGTTCATACAGCATGCAAGTTTTCTTCTGCGAAAGTATGGGCGTGTTTGCACCCACAATGAAGTCCTCATAACACAAAACAGAAATGAACTTCTGAAAATCTTTTTTAAAAATTGCAGTTTTTCTCCATTTTGTGATTCACACACACACACACACACACACACACACAATAATAAAAAGAAAAAAACCCAAATCCTATATAAAAAGAGCAAAGACTTTACATGCAACAATTTACATGTACTAGGTAAACAACACAAGAGTTAATAAATAAAATAAATTAATCATTTAATGTGGATATTGCACTTGATTTGGTATAAAGTACAGTCACTGCAGATACACACCACCTTTCACCTACTAGGAATCTCATTTCCTTACCTTTCGCCAAATGTCCTGAGTGCAACTGCATGGAAGAACTAGAGCCATGGAACTTCATGACTTTGTCAGTAAGGGTACTGGTGAAGTGCTCACTAAACCCTGTGTGATTTTGCCTGTAAATAAACAAGTAAATAAACAACCAAAAAGTTCTACACGTATAACCCTCCCCCAGCCCCTACATTGTGGATGCTTCTTCTTCTTCTTCGTCGTTGTTCACTAGATGGAGATGCCAGTCGCCCGCACAAATGCAGTTGTCCTCAGAAGGTCCTCAAGGTTGCCATGGAGCTTGACCCTCAGCGGTGCTGGTTCTGGCCATGTTTCTTGTCTGGGTGGTTCATGGAGCTGGCAGTGTTGTTGCAGGTGTTCAGCATTCATGACGTCTGCATTGCATGCGCACTTCTCAGACTCCCCGATTCTGAATTTGCTGTACATATGAGGGTTTAGTCTGTTGTGTCCACTGTCCAGTCCTCGGTCGGAAATGCTATCAAAGAAGGAACTGTGTGCCCAATACTTCATGGGTGCAAAACCACCCATGCTATCAAAGAAGGAAAACCAAAAAAAAAAACCATTGATAATTACCCTCCCCGTATATGGCGTGTGCAAAACCACCCATACTTTTCAAGAAGGGATTTTGAGGGTAGAGTCAGGAAAACATTAGTGTAACTGTAGAGCAAACTCACAAGAAAGAAAGAAACAAACAGAAATATCAACAGAAATCTGTGTGACCAAATGAATGCTGCTGCAGATTGAACAGTGCATAATTATTATTGAAATGGCAGGCTGCTACAATGATGAGATCAGTCCTGGCAAAATAAGTGAAAAACGCTTTAGCAGACGAAAGTTTATGACTTGTATCGCATTTCTGTATACAACTAGCCAATACAGACCATCAGATTAGTGTGCATCTAAGCAATTTTGATTTAATTCAGTTTAGGTCCTTGAAAAGTATAGGCAAGTTTGCACCCATGATGTACGGTGAGGAATAATACATTTCCTCCTTCTTTAAAAGAACGGGTGCCTTTACAGCCACGATGTATTGCACACCAGTTTCTTGTTTAAAGAATGGGTTCGTTTGCATCCACAATGTACAGCGCGCAAGATTTTTAGGCAACAAATGGCAAAGGTTAATGTACACACATTTTTGTTACACACTACATGTTACCACACACACACACACACACACACACACACACACACACACACACACACACACACACACACACACACAGCCAATGTGGAAAAGGTAACTAAAAAAGATAGAGTTCATGGACAGTGATTCAAAATTCACAAACCCATGCAGAAAAAGTCACGCCCTTTCAGCTTGACTGTCAAACATAATTATGTACATGTACATTTAAATATGCTGTATCAAGCAACAATAGCCATGTATTCAATAAGCACTTTCATCCCGACACTGAATACAATCATTGTAGACTACCCCTCAGACAGGGTACCTCATCCTTTCCCTAAGCTATCAAAATGTGCACAGAACCTCGCTCTCACACCACAAATAACTTGGCATTCTTGCCACAGTTTTATTCCAAACAGTGTTATTCCAAACAGTGCTACCCATCCTAATCATGTAAACAGCAAAATGTTATGCTCAAGTGGTAAACATTTTATAACATCTCACCTTTGCAGATCAATATCAACAATCAGTCCCTAGAAGGAAACAAATCTTTGTATGAAGGTGGGGGTGGAACATCGGGTGGAGCAGCTGCCACTTCCTCATAGGTAGGAGGTGCATTGGCGTCCCTCACAGGAACAGGGGGTGCACTGACCTCCCTGCTTCGAGAAGAAGCACCATAGTCCAAGCTTCCTGTTGAATCTGAGTCACTAAAGCCGAGAGTACCGGAAATATGTCCTGGATGGCTGTGGTCTACTTCTGCTCCTGTGGTATTTGAATTCATGTGCCTCATCAAGAGAGATTCCTGGTTGGTGGGTGGTGGGTCACGTCGAGACGCAAATCTTCCAGTTGCGGCAAGTGATACAGTGGATATATCTGCACGCGCACGCACACACACACACACACACACACACACACACACACTTGAACAAAATCTCACAATGATGGGAATAACTCTTGCCTTGCCCTGAGGCACAAATGACTTACCATTATAAACACCAATCGCTGCCCTATAAGAATTTTTTTTTTTTTAAAAGAAGGTAGATTGGTATCTCAAGCAGCATACTATGTAAAACTGTACTACACATTTAGTTTCAAGGTACAAAAAATATTTGCTAATTGGCAGATTGATTGATCTGGTCATCCTTTCAAAATATTGTCAGTGATGCTAAAAACGTTTGCTTTTTCCTTCAATCATAGCAGACTTTTGTGTAACTGTTGATGCAACAGCAGAGGCTTCAGAGACTATAAAAACACGGTGCATCTCACTCTTAGCCAAGATTTATTGTAAGACTCCAAGCTACTGTGATACTATAAGGGACTAAGCCTAAAGAAAAACGTGCTGAGTGACTGCTGCAGTGAAGCACGCTACTGAAACACTGTAAACGGGACTATGGATGGTACCTTGCTGATTCTGCTTCTTGGTCATTTTGTGTGCAGCAGAGCAGAAGCAGCAGACGAACGCTGCACAGGCGGCCAGTCCCAGGAAGAGTTTCGTCAATGGACCCATCTCTTCTGTGTTTACGATGTCCTCATAGGAGTTATCATTATAACTGGCTGCAGACACAAACACAGAAGCATGCATCCCTGTAGATCATTATCCTCAGAAACTTCCAACATTCAAAATTAACTCACTTCAGGTCTCATTTTCTACATGTGCAAACAGAATTATCTGCAATTCTAATCTCTTATTCACTGCTGCGGAAATGATCTCTGCTATGGCGCATAACACGTTGCTGACAACATGGAACGCAGTATACCTTGTCAACAAGTGGAACGCAATATACCTTGTCAACAAGTGGTGTGCAAAATACCTGGTTGTGAGTGATCCTATACATGCAGTTGAAATTGACACGGTACTGACCATTGTACCATTACCAGTTTTGCGGACCATTAGTGGACGTTACTTCATGTTCTTAAAGCGGCACCTGGAAGGATGAGCAACTCCCACATTGTCAAAAATGTGTTTTGCACAGATGCTGCCACATCTGAGTAAGTGGTCCTCCAAAAAGTTATTTTACAGCTTTGTAAACTTGTAATGTTGCCAGCAACCTTGTGCGAGTTTCACTGTGACAGCCACTTGGCTGTACCTATAGTCTGTTTTATACTAACTTGTGAAGTGGATGGCAGGCGCATGTTTTGGCTCATACCTTGGCAACAACAGCCCCCAAATGTTCGTATTTTGCATGCATCTAATTTCTAAATGGTATGTTCTTGTCACCGTTATAAACCTGGGTCAGTCTGTGAATTTAAAAGACCTGCAGAATGTACTCTTCTGTATCTTTAAAGTTTGGGGAGCTTGTATGCGGCACCGAAACTACATGACAGCAACAGCTTCAGCCATATATTTTTTTTAATTGTTTGAAGCGATTTGACAGTAAGTCCCATGCAAAGAAAAAAAATGGTGATGTAACCTGGCATGCACAACTTACAATCAGGTGATCTGGTCTCTAAATTCAGACTAAATGTCAAGGAGAACATCTGCTGTCCAGGATGTTGGACGCGTCTTATGTCATCTGCCCACTTCTTCCTTAGCACATGAATCAGAACACTTCCAGCAGAATCCATCTCAATCCGTCTGTTCATGTGTGATAAATCCAGAGGTCTTTTACAACTGGCTCTTATTACAGTGACAGCAGTGCTGGGATCTGCATACAGGCGCTTCCGCTTCCAGGCTACTTCTGTGCCACAGGGAAGACGTCCATGTGTAAAGTTCCATACCGGGCAGAAGACGTAATGCTCATTGAAAGACACATATATAGAGGTTGCAAGTTCCAAGCTGCAAAGCTGAACTTCAGGGGCCCCAAATGTATTGTGCCACAGGTATGACCGGACCGTCAGCACGCTCGGATACCGATCCAACGACTCTTCATGTTTGCACTGACCATCCAAGTAATCTGTAAAAGAACAACAACAATAAAAAGTAAAGATGTAGACACCAAAGAATTGCATAGCTGGTGTAATTTGTATGCACTGAGCTTGTAGTTTTTTTTCAGATTTATAAGAGATGCAGAGCAGAGCTGGATAAAACAGTGATGTTCCCAAGTTGGAGGTACAATTGGACAATGTCCTGGACACAAAAAAAAACAATAGGACATGGTGTCCTGACAACACAAATAGGACTCCACCAGTCTGGACACACAGTTCGAGCTACATCCAAACACACACGAACACACGCACAAACAAGCACACACACACACACACACACACACACACACACACACACACACACACACACACACACACACAGAGTCTTCTGGGAAAAAAAAATTATCTGTGCTCACTTTTCCAATTAGCTTAGTGATGGTCAAATTGGTTTCAGTCTCAACTAAAGTATGCTACTGATTGTCAAACATCCTTCGAAACAGAAAGTTATACGTTTTACTGAAAAAAAAAAGAAGAAAGTTTTCTGTCAGTATGAATTTGCTATGTCCACGTTAAATGGAAAACAATGGGACACTGGACCGCAACAGCCAAGCTTTAATCAGACATTTGCCCTAAAAGGGCACATGGCATTAGGAAATTTACAATTTAATCAGACTATGATCAATGTCCGAGACCTTGGAACATCACTGATTTGATCTGGACCCATCCCAAGCCCTCTCCATAAGTTTTACGGAAGCCTTCCGTCCTTCCCCAATCAACAAACCACCACAGCCACAATATCCTGAAAAGAAAGTTCTAGTTCTGCCTCTGTTTCGGGAAGCCAGCTTACATATATTTCCTGTCCGCTTGGTCTGGACATACACGTACAGCCAGGAGGGAAAATAGCTGCTTATGGTTCCATTACAGCCACATTTGAAATACAGAGCGAGATACCGAGATTCTGAACATACAACGGATGACATGGACTTGGTTCTATATGGGTAGTGTGTATTCGTCAGGATCTGAAAGAAAGAAAGAACAAAACTAGATAAATACCGGTAGAAAAACTCAGATCCAGGAGAGGAAAGCTTCAAAACTGAACCACAAAAATTAATTCACTTTTCACAGGTAGCAAACCGTGCAACATTTCATGTACTTGCTTACGTATCGCCACATACCTTCGACCTCAATGTTAACTTTCACATTTTCAAACAACTGAAACCTTGGCTGGGGTGCAGGGGCCACCTACTACACCCTGTTTGGGGTGGAGGAGCAACATCCTTTTGGAGGAGGGGGGTGGGGTGAGGGGGGGGGGGGCAAAGCCTCCAGCAGAAGACAAAACTTTGTGTTTCCTGAGGCAATCTGAAGGCTTCTAGTGCCATGTGACACTGAAAAAGGCTACAAAATTGTGGTACAGCTGTACGGACCAGCTGTGTGGAGTCAAGAGTGCTACAAGTACAATGTCTAATTTCCATGGCTAGGTGACTTGGCCAAACTCAGGATTGACTGTAGCAGGAGAGATCATAATGGCCAGTGCAAGCACCAGCTATGCATCCAGTCTGACAAAATCCCTGTAACTCATAATACTTACTTCATATGTAGCTTTCCCTCGAACGTAATAGCGCACTGTTAATGTTGAATTCTCTCCTTGGGGTTGGATGCGAGATACGTCCACACACAATTTATCAATTTCAGCCGAATGGTTTGTATCGATATGTAATCTACAGTCAAGAATCTGGTCATATACTCCACAAACAGTCTTCTCTGTGCTTGGGAGAAGCCTTATTGTTTCACCTTCATTTACGTGCAAAGACTCTGGACACAGCGCTGAATTCACGACCACTGGAACAATAAAATGAGCATAGTGAACTTTAATTTTTAAAAAAGAAGAAGAAAAACACCCTGAATTTCGCTTTCACTAAATGCCTAGCAAAGAAAAGGAAGAGGGTAGCTCAAAAGGTTTGTCCTTTGGTCTTGCAGCCTGTGCAGAAAGTGCGGCACATCAAGAATTCTTCCGATGTGTAAACTGGGCTTGTGTGTGTAGCCTGTCTACTCCAGGCACAATCTTTATTACATGTATTTTCATGCTCACAGATCATTTTGATCACTGAAATTAATATCCCTGCACAAGAATCATTTCTGTCCCGATGGTCTATCACCTTGTTGCGGTGGGATGGCTTGCGTGCTTCAATGACCCCCAGAGCTATATGGGCGGGGGTTTCGGCCCCTGGCAGGTTCAACCAGGCTCACCAGGTCTGTGGGGTAGGGGCCAGACGAAACGATACACCCTGGTCCTCCAGGATGGGGGTTGTGCAATGGGTTAACTACCCTCATACAAAAAAAAAACAAAAACCAACAACCTTAGTTACAGAAACCATCAACAGCAAAACTCACACCAACTCAGTTTTTGGGAGATCTGGGGCTCCGCCCATGAGACTTATGCCGGCCTGACATGGGAGGAGGCCAAGATCTGCGCCAGGGACAGAGTGAGATGGAGGAGAGCTGTTGAGGCCCTATGCTTCTCTAGGAGCCAAAAGGACTAAACTAACAAGAATCATTTACACTGGAAGATCTTACATAATATCTACCCTACTAATATAATGTTAGCAAAAATGAATGTGTGTGAAAGTAATGATTGTTCTCTCTGTCCTTCTGAGTTAGATGTGATAGAGCACTTTTTCGTTGAATGTCCCACAGTAAAATTGTTCTGGCAATTCATAGAAGGGTATATTTTTAAGGTAAAAGAGGTTAAGGTCAAATTAGATGCCTGTGAGTATGATGTTCTTTTTCGGTTACCGAGGACACGAGATCAAGGCCACTGTAAATTGGATTAATCATATCATTTTAACTGGGAAAATGTGTGTGAGCATCTTTAAAAAATGGAATGCTCCATACCCCCTAGAAATCATTTTCAATCAACAAATTCAGTTAAGAAACTTTAATTTATTTATTTTTATTTTTTTTTGGGGGGGGGGGGGGGGGTGAAGGGAGGGGTTTGTTGTTTTTTTGTTCATTAGTCACATGTCCACCAACCGTAGATAAATTGTAGTGTTGTATTCAGAACCAATGAAGACGGTACGCTCAGCCAAGTTAAAAAGAAAAAAATAATAATAATAATAAAAGCACAGAATCAAGAAATGTTTCATTTTTTTGTGGTTTGAAGCGGGCCTATAACTGAGGTTAAAAAAAAAAAAGATTCATTTACAGTAAATGATAAATCAAATGTACCTGATGGATTGACTAGTGGTTAGCTGGACTGTTCAGTTAGGGTAACCGCCCCTTCCCCACATAACCCGACCACTAAAGACATCTCAAATGGTACCTGTGCAGGGATATTAATTTCTAACCAAACAGCCAAGAAAGCGGTACGCATCCAAAGAAAGCCTGTTTTCTTACAATTTTCAATATGGTACTGTAACGTGTACCACTGACCAAATAGAACATCATCACTAGAGATACACTTGCCAATGCTGTGGTTACAGTTCGCCCTTATCTCCTTGCAATTTCCAAAATACACATTTGCAAAGTCATTTCACTGTACATGCAAATAACAACCATGACTGACCTTTTCCCCTCCCCTCTGCCAAAGAAGAAATTCTTTGTCATTATTAAACTGAAGAAAGATCTTCCTGAAATAGTTGATGAGGAACTGTGAGCGATACTAACCTTCCCTAAAACCTTGTGCTGCAGCCTCATGTTCACTCAGTCTCAGAGCGAGGATGACCAGAAATATCACAACATCGCCAGGCATTGTGTGCCCAAGCAAATGACCTGAACAAAACCAAACATGAATCAGTGTAGACAGTTTAGTCAGACATCCTAACAATGGAAAAAGCAAACATCATAATTATTAAGTGGCTAAGGTTTATTAAATTACTTGAATTAATTACAACACAGTCAGTACAAAAGTGATTCATTGAACAGCTATGTGTACAGATACAGATACTTCCACTGCCATATCAAAACATATGTCATAATTAAGTGTCTTGGTGTTGTTCTTTCACTCATCACAGTCACCTTGATTACACACTATATATATAAAATACTACCTTCAATGACATCATAAATAGTTAAAATTAAAATACAGCGGCAGCTTACGATACATAAAACACCCACATGCACCCACACACGCACACCTGACACACTCCTAGACATAAGCATGGATAGCAAAAGGGGCAAACACATGCACGCACACACACTCACACACACACACACACACACACACACACATCGTCACATACACACACACACACACACACACACACACACACACGCACACACACACTTCTTCACGCATGTTGCCCCTACCCCACATACACACAAGACATCAGCTATAATTTTAGTATAATAGTGATACAGTATTGCACATGTCAAATGGCAAAATCTGGCATGACATTCGATCCGATACACATGTACCCTCGATAGTAACTGTTCTGAATCTGAGCTTATCTGCAGTCCGAGACTGGCAACCGCGTTCCACTAGTGATAACTGGAGCCAAGCCTCCAGAGCTAAGCCAAGTTTAGTCCCGAGTTCACCGTACAGAAACAAAAAGTAAAGAATGCGTAAGCCAAACTGCTAAATACAAATTACCGACGCTGTAGCTGGAGCTAACGAAGAATGATCGGTCACTGGTGAACGGTTCCAACGTCTCGCAACTGCTGCCAGGGTAATAAGCACTGCGTGCAGCACTAAGCAGGATAAAAATTAATGTGCACTTGGAACATTGTCTATACAAAGCGGTTCTAAATGACAATGGAAACGTATGCAGATAACACTCGTATGAAATGCACTGCTACCTGGAGCAAGAAAGGAATCCTAACTGCCAGCAATCTTCACGATAGCTGGGCATATTCTATGATTTTTGTGGAAATGGAGCAATTTATGGCCTACCAGGGGAGAGCAACCCAGCCGCAGCTCTTTTGCATGGGAAAACATTTAAATACCTAAACGCTACTTTCGTTTTCTGCCGAAGTGAATACGCGACTCTAGTGGCTCGCGATCACAAAGTGCTTTAAATGCCCTGCGCCGAATCTGAAATCACGTACCTTGAATTGTAGACCAGAGACCTTACCAGCTTGAACACTGAAGCAAACCCAAGTATCTGTGTGTGTGTGTGCCACGCAAGTAACGGTAATTCCCAAATCCAAACAGTCTAGGACTAAAATAAACATATATGCATGGGTCCTACGAAAACAACCGAAAACAACTCTTAAAACGCGTAGAACGCAGTTAAAACATAGAAATAACAACACACAAACAAACGACGAAATGAACGTGTCTCCCAAGGGAAGCGACTCTGGTCCGGACTGGTTATTTTCTGCAATATCACCTTTTTTTCCTTTTAGCTTTTTTTAAGGCCACTTTTTTTCACCTTTTTTATCATGTTTGTGTGTTCTTATTTCTATGTTTGAACCACGTTCTATCCGTATTAAGAGTTGTTTTCGGTTGTTTTCGGTCGTTTTGTTGTTTTCGGTAATTAGTAGGACCGTATATGCATGCTTGTTTCCGGCTTTATGGCAAACAAATGTTGATGTTTGTACCAAAGGATTTCTTGCCAAATAAAACAGATTTTGCTTTGTGTACTCTTCAGGAAAAAAAAAGGCTGTTTTATTGTTCATTCCTCTATTGTCCATTAAATTACATACAAAGTTACAAATCAGTCAATGAATTATACCTTTATTATCCCAAGAGGTAAACTAGGGTGTGGTGGTCATAAGATTCAAATTTAAACAGCATAAAATAACATAAAAAGACACAATAATCAATATACAATTCACAGTAACTACATGTATTACCTGAGTTAATCATGCAGTTCTCAGTATCACATGCATTCAAACTGTATTACATTTAGATATACATAAGACATACACATATACATACATAATTAAGATACATTAACCACATATTAAAAAGGTCTATCACATACCAAAATCACATGGTACACAATCTTCTCCCCCTCAACCTCTCTGGCACTTAGGGAGAGGTTTCAGCAGAAAGATAGACGGCAAAACAAAACAACTAAAGACCTCCGGTTAAAGGGGCGATGCCCTGAGAGATGAGTCTTCAGGCGCTTCCGAAATGCAGCCATGCTGACTGCCCCCTTCACTGACTCAGGAAGAGAGTTCCAAAGTTAGGGGGCTGCACTCTTGACGGACCGTGCACTGTACCTCTTCTTGCTGGTGTCATCAGTCGATGGGAGAAACAGACGGAAAGAATTTACACACCGCAAGACATCAGCTGATTTGGACAACACGCTCCAATCGGTACACACAAGACACCCTTTCAGTTGTTCTTTGGCGTCATGTGACCACTTGTGGACTGTTCTGAAGCCGATCTTTCCCCTTCTTAGTTTCTGAACAATGGTAGCAGTAACACAGTTGCTTCCAGATAAACTAATGGGAGTTTGTGAGTTTGTGTTTGTTTGCTGTTATTGTTGTTGTTGTTTTGTTGTTTGTTTGTGTAAAAGGGTGCAGGGGTGGAATGGAAGTGGGGACGAGGAGGGTGATGCCCAAGGAAGACGCACAGGCAACTTCAGTTAAATGAAGTGATTTATTTCATCAGTGGACAAACACGCCTGGAATAAAATAAATAAAACAATCTCTCAAAATTCAACATAACAAAATAATTTAAAACAATTAGTCATCGTGGCAAATAAAATTCATAGCACTTAAAACTCATGCCAATAAATGGCCACTAAGAATTACAGTATTATGCAAATCACTACACATTACCACACTCCGCATCGTATACTTCAGGTACTAGTATAGTCTTGTGTTGCTTTCCCCAACTTGACTAAGACTTCTCATCGCTCAACATTGTGCACGTAGTCTGGTGAAGCAACAGACATTCCCCATAAAGGCGTAACCTTACTCTAGTTGTTCTGTGGTCACTTGATAGCAATTAATATGTAATAATTTCTCTTGATGAGATATTAGGAACATTCAACTGCTCTAGGAATCCCAAACAACTCCAACTAACAGCTTGTTCCACATTCCATACCATACACTATACCCCATAATACGCCATCCCGCTAACTGGGAAATGCACTACTAACACAACTTTTGTTTTCCTGTAAGTCTTCAGTCAGCAACGGAAGTACCCATAGTGTGACCTGACCACTCACGCCATTTTGCGTCAAATCCAAAACTAAAATGTGCATGCTTCCAAAAATATCTACCAACGGCGAAATTCTCATCACACAGCACTATACAATAATGGTTACAATAACCCTTACCTATACGTTATCCTAAATTTCATACTATCCGGACTAAAACTGTAAAAGGCGCCAATAATTCTATCCCCAAAACTGCTGACAACAAAATATTATCTACCAGAGGGTTGAGCCAATTATGAAACCTATGCACCTCAACCTCAACTCATTTTATCGATACTAGCAGTCAAAACAAAACATTTACATCCAGAAATTCACTTACTATGGACGGACGTCTAACACAATAGCAGTTGCGTCTGCTTGTCATGAGTTCTCCGCGCCAACTGGCGCTCAGTAGGGTGTGACTACTACCATACCACAGTACCTCATCCTTTTCCTAACATATCAGAACACAAAAAAAGGTACTCTGACACCACAGACAAGCTGCTCAGCACAGATACAGTCTGTTTCGTTATTCCAAACAGTGACATAGTCATGTATAAACACCCGTAATAACCATGCAAAAAACAAACACACACATGCTCACTGGTAAATAATATCATCTAACATTACATTACAACATCTAACCTTTGCAGATCATCATCAACAGTCAGGAAACAAATCTTTGTATGAAGGTGGGGGTTGAGCACGAGGCAGAGCAGCTGCCACTTCCTCATAGACAGGAGGTGCACCAGCATCCCTCTCAGTCACAGCAGGTGCACTGACCTCCCTTCTTCCAGGAGAGGCTCCATAGTTCAAGCAGTGTGTTGAATTGAAGCCACTAGTGTTGAGAGTATCATTGGTATGTCCCCGACTGCTGTGGTCCAAGTCAACGCATACTGGTGGAGAATTTGAATTCACTTGCCGCATCAAGAGAGATTCTTGAAGGGTGGGTGGATCACGCCGGGACACGTATCTTTCACGCCGGGACACAAATCTTTCAGTTTCTGCAGGTTGTTCAGTGGGCAAATCTGCAAGCAACCAAGCAAGCAAGGGTGGGTGGGTGTTTCAACAGTTTGGGAGTACTTAGAGTCCAACACTCTACCATTCACCTATCCCGGCTCCCAGCACATGCACACACACACACACACACACACACACACACACACACACACACACCTTCAATAAAGCTTGATGATGGCAGATAACTCTTATCCTAGCAAACCTTCATGTAAGGGTTGAGGCAACAGCAGCAGGTTCATAGACTATAACCAGTAAGAGAGCATGGAGCAATCTCACTTACAGCCAAGTAACAGTCATATTAAAAGGGACAATGAATAAACTGGAATGGAAAAGCTTTTATGACTCACATGTGACCTTGACCTTTATCAGGTCACTCACATTACAACTTTTATAAACTTTTCACCCAAGTTCCAAGAGACCCCTGAAGTCAAGGTCACCCAAATTGTATACACACAATGCTTTTCTTACCAACCCCATTTTCGCAAAGTTCGTGTTGCCCTGTGTTTGATTTTTTTAACTTTCAGCATGATCTTTGGGAATTCATTCAAAATGATATGTCATGACATGGGGATTGGTCCTGGTGTTGTCCTTTTGCTCATCGTACATGTACTCACATACATTCCATACACACATTACGCATCCCTGGACAAGCACAGTTTTCTCCCCTGTAGCATCCGAACTCCCTTTTGGATTTTCCCCTGTCTTCAAATGGCCTATACATTACCTTGTCGATGCTTTCTTTTGTTCCATCTGTGTACAGCAGAGCAGCAGCAGCACAGAGCCACAAACACTGTACAGATGCCCAGTCCCACATAGAGTTTTGAAATTAGATGCATCTCCACCATTTCTGAGCTGTTCTTATCTGCAGACACACACACAGAAGCACAGTAAATCATTATATGCCTGGCAGTTAAGAGGAAAAGGGTGACAGTGGCTTAAAATTTGCCCTTTCGGTCTTGCAACCTGTGCAGTGAGTGTAGCATAAAATTAGCCCTGTACTGTGGTGGCTGTCAAGATTTTTTCCAATGTGTGCACTGGGCTTGTGTGCGCAGCTCGTCTAACACAGTAAATCGTAATTCAAATCCAGTGTACATGTACCTGACCTGTCACTCCTTTTGGATTGACTAGTGTTTAGCTGGACTGTTCGGTTAGGGTAGCTGACCCTTCCCCCCATAACCTGCCCACTAAGGACATCTTCAATCACCCTTGCGCAGGATGTTATAATTTCTAACCAACCTACCTGCCAGCCACATCACAAAATAGCTGTTTTCTCATCCTCTGCAATGGTCCTGTACAGTGACCGAAACAAAACATCACAGAAGATACAAGTCATTGATGTCATTACAGTTCACTCTTATCGCCACACATTATTGAAATACATGTACACATGCACAAAACCATAAAACGTAACGCACACAACTGTAACTACACCATCTTCCCCTTTTCCCTGCCACAGAAGCAATTCTTTGCCATTCTCAAATGAAGAGCGCTCTAATCAAGGCAATTTCCTCGTTACCTGGTATACGGGGAATACATTTCTAGTTCTACAGAGACTAACCTTGTGCTGCAACCTCATGATCACTCAGTATCACTATCAGAGTGAGGATGACTAGAAACATCAAGACATGGCCAGCCATTGTATGCCCGAGGAAATACCCTGAACAAAACCAAACATAAATGTTTTAAGGTTAGACATATCCTAACGATGGAAACAGATATGAAACAAAGGTTTTGCTAAGAATCAGTGAATGATTTTAATTAGACTGTAGTATTGGTAAGAGATCACAAAATGGCAGTGTTCCTGCGGTAAAAGTTTTTCTACAGAAAAAAACAAACACTTTTCCTGCAGAAAAAACACTTTTTTTTCTGCAGAAAAAAATGCAAATGACAATTTTGTTCTGCAGAAGTCTGGATCTTTGGAAAAGTTGAAAATCAGTTGAAGATCATTTTTCAGAAGGATAAACTCATAAAGTTCTAACACAGAAAAACAGCCAATCAGTAAATACTGAGCATTCAACTGGCATTTGGATCAATCTCTTCCACTGGATGGAATGTCCAGTCAGGACCAAGGACACAGATCTCTTTGGTGATTGCATAGATACATGTGCTAAACTGCTCAAAACATTTTTTTTTCAGCAGAAAAAAAAAACCGTCATGAGCAGTCTATAATGCAGAACTGCCAACATTGTTTTCTTTATTAAAAAAGACAAAAAGAAAAAAAAACAAAAACGTTTTTTTCCTGGTAATAATGGTTTTCTGCAGAAATGCTGTTGCTTTAATTATCATCTCTTGCCAGTGATACTGTGGGCAGTAAGAAAAGCCACAAGTCATTCACGCAAGAGATCAAGTTTTGTTACACGTTACTAAATAAAAATTACCAACACTGTATATAACTACAACTGGAGCGAAGAAATGATTACAGGTGAACGGTTTTAAAGTCTCGCAACTGCCATACATGTACTACAATAGTTGGCCTTGTTTTATGTTGTTTTCGGTAATTAGTAGGACCCGCAGAGCACTAAGCTCTGATCTATGTCTCTGTCTATACTAACCGGTTTTAACTGACAGTAGGAACAGAAACGCATGCTGATAATGCTTTTATGAAACGCACTGCTACCTGGAGCAAGCAAAGAAAGTTGACCGCCAGCGGTCTCCAGTGTAACGGTGTACTGTGCATCTTACATCTTGTGCATAATGTGAAGCTGCTTACCAGGGGAGAGCAATCCATCCCAACTCTTTAGCATGGGAAAGGCATTAAAGTCACTCCTTTCGTTTTCTGCCGTAGTGACAATGTAGCCTCGACTAGCGAAAACCAAACAAAGTGGCTCAAAAGAACAGAACAGGCGCGTGTCTGGCGTGAAATAGGATTACATAGCTCCCGAATCTCAAGTCCCCTTACTAGAACCCTAAAGAACAGAACAGACACGTTGCATGAAACCGTTCATCTATTTCATCCTCTAGTCCCTAACAGTGACTGACCAGAGCACTTACCAGCATTGAAGCGAACCCGAGTCAGTGTGTGGCCAGCATGTAATTTCCGCCAGACTGGGTCCAAAATAAGTATGTGCCTTTTCAGGATTCACGGTAAACGTTTTTTTCGGGGGGGGGGGGGGGGATAAATGATTTCATGACAAGTAACAACAAAAAGGTGTTACATGTATTTAGCCTATTCAGGTTAAAAACAAAGTTGTTTTAATCTCTTAAAACAAAGGTGTTTTCATCTCTGAAAATAGAGTCAGAGCCATGAAGAACACTTTTTCAGGCGTACAGGCAATTTGGGGGGGGGGGGGGGGGGGGCATTTCTTGTTTTTTAGCTTGTATTCATGGATTCAATAAGGTTGTTAACCTTTCCTTATTTTGGACTAATATGGCATTGTTAGTTTAAATTTTTACTAAAACATGCAAAAAGTGAAGACTACATTCTATGTCCATCAACGGGTTTTACAAGGCAGAAAATGGGAATCACAAAGGTAGTTTCAGTCAGGAAGCTGGAGCTTTTTTTGTTTTAATGGTCTGTTCGGGTCCTACTAATTACCGAAAACAACTCTAAATACGGGTAGAACAGCGATCGTCAAATGCGACACTAGCAGCCACTCTGGCTTCCAGAATTTTTTTCGGGCTACCAGTTTTGTTCAGGGCGGTAGCCCGAATGGCTACCATGGTCCTGACACATTTGACGATCGCAGGTAGAACACAGTTAAAACATACAAATAACAACACATAACCATGATTAAAGGTGAAAAAGAGGCCTTGAACTAGTTAAAAAGAAAAAAGTACTTATTCACTCCAAGAGAACAGGACGAAATGAACGTGTCTCCCAAGGGAAGCGACTCTGGTCCGGACTGGTTATTTTCTGCAATGTCACGTTTTTCCTTTATCATTTTATCTTTTTAAGGCCTCTTTTTCACCTTAAATAATGTTTGTGTGTTGTTATTTCTGTTTCAACCGCATTCTATCCGTATTGAGTTGTTTTCAGTTGTTTTCGGTTATTAGTAGGACCGGTCTGTTCACCAGTTTTCATCAGGTGCTTGTACCCTTTCTTAGAGGTCTTATGAGTCAAATCACCTGAGACTTTGACTCAAGGAGGTCTTACCTTGCACCTCATCAGCCAATTTCAGCTGCAGTTACAACTGTGTTCAAAAGTTCTTCAGTTTCAAATCAGAAATGCTATGTGCCACTGAACTATTCTTAGAAGTACCGTTGTTCAACCACAGCAACAGTGACTACAGTGTATCTACAATTTTGTGGTCTCTTCAGACTTAAACTAAGGAGTAAGAACAGCGGGTTCTGTCATCATCCTCGGGGAGAAAAGTGATCTCGACCACAAGGCATTAGATCACATTCATCATCACCAGAGACCAAGCGTGTGTGTGTGTGTGTGTGTGTGTGCATGTGTGTGTGTGAATTGGTTCATGTGAACGTTTTGTAAAATCAGATACTAGGAAATGTGAGCTCATTGTCTGCGACTGTAACTTCCAGAAGCCAGTCAAGCAGACTTCACATTCGCCTTTTCTCATCATGTATAGAAACTAGAAAGATCTCTCCGAGACCACGCATGGTGCATCTACTCGGGTTGAAAACTAAGTATCATTATAACGTGCATTCCACCCCTGGAAAGCAAGTTCAAAGGAGTTTGTCGTCATTGTAGATTCTGCACACTATGCGTTCGTCAGAGAGAGAAGAAGAAGAAGAAATAGTGGGAAAACAGACAGAAAGGAAAGACAGTGAAAGAGAAGTAGGCCTATAGGCCTAGCTGAAAGAGGACAAAAGAGACGAAGTAAAGACTACTTTATGGATGACGTAAACTGATCATTTCAACGCTTTCAAAAATATTATTCTTGGTAACGTAACATTTTCCATGAATTTAATCCCTTACGTGAGTTTTCTCAGAAATATAGTTGCAACATTTTGGACATTTATTTTCACGACATTATATTTAATGATCGGTTTACGATAGGCCTAGTTGTGTTTACGAAATCCATCGCTACAGACCAAATACTTCGTTTCCACTATAACGGGACAAACATGTTTGGAACCGCTTGCAATCGATCTTCAGTTCTCCTAAAACATGCTAATTTCGCCGCCACTTGTAGATGGGTATCTTCGAGTCACCGCTTATTCATCGCTGAAAGTCCTAGACCGCGTCCTGTAGCAGACGACAGTACAAGCGCTTCCAAAGAGTTTGCAGAACGCGTAGCGAAGGTACACTGTGTGTTTCCACTTTCGTAGTTTATCTCGCAGGCACGAATAACCCACTGTCACCTTCTACCATCCCCGCCCCACTGTCAGTGCAAACTGCAGCGTTTGTATCCTTTCCCTCAATCTCCAGTAAAAGAGTGTGCACAGTTGTTTTTACCGAAATTGCATAATTACGTAAATAACTATCTGTTGGAATTTCCATGTCAGCCGGTCACGTTGTGCGAGGTTAGTTGCCAGTTACATGTACATGTTTACAAATGAAGTGTCTTTCCTATTTGGCAGGTATTATATGATGGGGAATGTAATATATGCATGAAAGAGATCAACATACTGAAGAGAGTGGCAAGCAAGCGCCCTGTAGACTTCGTGGACATCACAGCTCCTGGCTACCAAGCAGACAAGTACAGTGGCATCACATATGAGATGGCCATGAAGGAGATGCATGTAATTGGAGCAGATGGAAAGGTCAGTTTAGTTCTTTCACAGTTTTCACACACACACACACACACACACACACACACTGACACCACACTTTATATCCGGCCCTCATGTATGATGTAAGCGGATAAATGAAATGTATCACATGTACACATAGAACTGTGACATACTGTTTATTGATTGATTCCTGCTTCCACAATAATGAAAAGTTGACAGGAAATAGCCACAAGGGATGCAAGTTTTGCAATTTTACATACCATTTACAAGTGTTTATATACGAGCTTGTGACTAGAGGTGAGTTTGTATTAACAGACATTTTCTTAAAAGGACAGACTTTTGCTTGAACAATTCTTTTATGTGGTGTTCCCAGAATTAAAGATGATAATCCCATGAGACTGTAAAGAAAACTTTCAGTTAGTCAACACAGTCAAAATAGAGTGAGCAAATTGAGCTGCAGGACATAGTATGTCCACCAGGAACAACCAGGTGAAGTATACTTGCTGTTTGTGCATGTTGGTGACTAACAGAAAATTTTCAAGAAAATTTTGTATTCAGCTTGTCATTTTAAAAAAGAATTTTCAAGGAAGTGTCTGTTTTCTTATCTGTCAGTTACAAAACTACCTTTTGTCACAAGCTTCTGTTTGAGTCGTTTCTTTTTTGTTTTTTGTTGCTGGTTTTGGGTTGGGTGGGGTGGATCGAATCATTTTCTCCCCAGAATTTCTACAAACCAAGCCCTTGTGTGTGTGCATTTTATCTGCAGGTATACACACAAGGTGACGCAATTCGGGAGATGTACAGAGCATGCGGACTTGGTTGGCTAGCGGCAGCAACACAAGTACCTGGTATTGAGTTGGCTTGCAACAAACTTTATGTGAAGTTTGCGGAGTACAGGCTGCAGAAGGCATTGGACAGATGTGATTCTGGAAGTTGTTCTGTGAAACTTAAGCACCTCCGAGAGAAACTTAGGCCCTAGGATATGTCAGTACATGTATGAACATGTGCAAGTGTCTCAGTGTTTATGCGTGTGGTGTGTTCTGCCAAGCAGCAAAATTCCCATGCACACATGAATTATCAGACACATGAATGGTAATTGAAACACATGAAATTTATTACTGAAGCACAGCTATTGCATTTACAATAAGTAACACAAAGCTAAAATTTGAAATTGGTGTTTTAAAGCCAAATCCTATATGACCTTTGTTTTGGGGGGGGTTGTTGCTTTTTGGTGTTTTTTTTTTTTTTTTTTTGGGGGGGGGGGGGGTGTTGTTTTTTTGTTTTTGGTTTGTTTTTTTCAGGGGGGGGGGGGGGGGAGTGTGTTAGGAAATTTAATTTCCAACCTGTCACCCTGAGTGAATGTGTGTGACAAAGAGTAAGATCCAACATTTCACAAAAGAGAAATGCATATAAAAATGAAGAACATAAGAAAAAGCAGCCAATCAATATTCCTGTTTTCAATCTCACAAATGGGCCTCAACAAAATGAAGACCAAGGTGCAACAACAAATAATATCTGTGTTCCTCATTACGCACACGTGCCTCGTCTATGCAGAGATTTCAGAATCTGACGCAGACATTTTGAGGCTGTACTTCTCTGATTTTACAAAATGACCCTCTAAATTTGACAGAGATGGTAAAAGTGACCCACAGTTTTGAAAGCTGTAAGGAACACTGGATATCAAATGCAGTAATGAGAATGAGAGCAAAAAATGTTCAAGTTAGAGTAAAAGGTATGGTTTCTCTCTCTCACAGTCACACACACACACACACACACGAAAATAATTTATTAGAAAACACCAACGCCACCACCACACATCCAAAAAACGAGAACAAACACTTCAACAAACACTTTAACCTGCATGTACACATGTAATAAGCCACAAACATGACAGTTTGAAAGTGTGAATGACGGAATGGTCTAAGCCCTGTTTAGTCAGAATTTTTCTAAATGCAGGGATGTCTACAGTACTGGAAGAAAATATGAGTAAAATATGAACATCATCTTTTGGCTTCACTGCTTCAGTATCTGAGGAGAATGGCATTATCACAGTTACATCCTGATGCGCATTGTGCAAATGTGGTTGTGTGAAGGGATAGCAACAGCTCCAGCTACGGCAATGCCCAGGGTGTCTCCAATTGTAGCCACACCCAAGCTGAACTCGCGCACATCAGCTGGCACCTGTTGATCGAACAGATAACAACTCTGACTTGGTTTCATTCATCAAAGAATTACATTACATCTGTTAAAGATTTCTTGCATGCATGTACAGAAGTCATTAAATTGTGATGTGCACATCAGAATAGGTTCACTGCAAAAGACACTCACAGTAAGTGCTTCGATGAGCTCTATCTTGTAGAACGTTAACAGAACTGTTGCAAAGAAACGCTCCATTTAATGGGTCATGCTCAGAAGGAAATCGGGCAGCATCTGCTAAGCTGCTTATCTGAATCTTGTATCTTTCTGTATGACAATGCCCCCCCCCCCCTCCCTCACACACACACACCTTCCCCCCAATACACACACACACCCCCCTCAAAAGAAAAACTTAACACAGTCATGTATGTGTACTTTCTGGGAAAATGAAGAACAGAATTATTAAGATGCATGTGCATATAGGGTGTTGAACAGCACTGGGGGTGAGCATTGGTCTAATAAGGTAGCGCGTCGGACTTTAGCTGCTGAGCTACTGAAAGCTGTCATGGCGATGGAGCATGGGTTCGAGCCCAGGTTGAGCTCGTTATATGTGATACAGGTGTTTCCTGGCAACTGGGCTGCTTAATGGGGGTTTCTCTTCAAATTATCCAGCTTTCCAGCCCCGGCAAAACCGAAAATTTGAATTCCCCGAAGTGGATAAGAAAGTTAAGTAGTAAAAAAATATTTTGAAAAAATTTCATCCACCCTAAAAAAAAAAGACTAGTTATAATATACATGTGTAAAGGTGCACGCTCACTTCATTGCTCATCTTGTAGAAGGTATTGACATAGGCAGCTCCCCCAAGCAGGCCTTCCCACAGCACAATAGCGAAAATGATCCACACATTAGGGATGAAGCGATAGAAGACTTGGGCCAGCAGCACACCCATGTTCACCAACTGCAAAACGCAGAAATCAGTATGAAGATGACATTTTGTGTCTGAGAACAACAAAATTTTAATGTTAGACACTGCTTGACTGGACGACTTGCTGAGAAGTAGAGGTAGTATCTGCGAAGCAGCATCAACTTGTGTTTTCTACTGGTACACATAAGCAAACTGATCTTATATAGTTCTGATGTGCATGTGTTGGAGTGTGAGTATATGTGCGTGTGTTTGTGGCTTGCGGCGACAGGATACGTTCCTTTGTGTTTCTGGCAAAGGCTAATAAAGACTTGATTTGGTTTAATTAAACAGGTAATCATCTTGGCACATAAATGTTTTTAAATGTGACAGACGAACAAAGAGCAGGAAATCAGCTGACGAATATGGAAGACAATAAGGTTGTAACTTCTGGTTGTAACTTCTGGTTGTAACTGTCCCTACGGTGAAACTGCATGATGTTTGAAAGCACAGTAACTTTACTTTGCATACAGGTCAAAATTATCCTTTCCATCCATACAGGCTTATGGAATTTTTTTGTCTGTGCAACAGTAAATAGGGAGAAAAAATGCACACAGAAATGTGTTCTATTTGTGTGGCCTAATAAACATTACCTGCAGTGCAGGAAGAATCCACAGTCGATTAATGGTCAGCAAGTTCACAGAGGAACGTGATATAAACACACCTATCTGATAGTCCACCTGGTACCTACACAGAAAATGGGCATTAGAAAGTTCTTCAACCTGTTTTGTATGTATTACTGCCATGTAATGGCAAAAGACAAGTCCATATCATTTTAGGGGAAAAGGGGTGACTTCCAGATGGAAGACTCTGACATAATGGCCTTTTTTTCTCAAATGACATTGAAGGACTTTATGTGTTTTGCCATTACATAGCACATTAGTAAAGATCAAGAGAATGGTTAGCATTCTCCAAGAAAAACACACAAACATCCCTCTACAACTTGAAGAGCTCTACTCGACACATCATTTTCCAGTATCTGACAGATCAATAGTACTCTATGCATTTTTGACATAGTTCTGTGCTCTCTCTGTAGAAGGCAATAAAGCAAGACTGTGGCAAAGTACAACTGTTGAAAAGTCGAAGACACTTGGTTTAAACAGTTTTTATTCAGTTTGAACAAATAGAAAATGCACTCACACAATTTCCACAAGGCCGAGCACAAGTTAAAAACTTATGAATGTGCTCATAAGTACAAAGAAAACATTTGCGGCGGAGGCGTCAGATACAGTATTACGTTCAGACAGATTTGTGAAGAAGTGATAGGAGGAAAGGGGATAGAGAGAATGGCTAATAAGTACAGTACAAAGAAAAATGCAGTGGGACTGTATCTGCGACGGCGGCAGCGGGCCGGCGACTGGTAATGGTAATCGGAATTTAGGTGTCAAAGCGACCTGACACTTCTATAAAGTGCTGTACAGTTTCAAAAATGTTTTATATTGTCATTCAAAGGAAGACAGAGATTCCCTCTCAAGAGGGTGTCGATGTTGTAGTTATATGGAAGAGTCGAAGACACTTCATAAATCATTTGTGTGAATCCATTTTGCATGCACATGTACTGCGGGAAACCACCACAGGAGCAGGCTATAATGACTTACCATCTGTACTGTTCAGACTTGCCCAACCAAACATTGTTGAAGTAAAGCAGCTCATGCTGAAACACGCACAAAAAAGAAATTAACCCACTCAAATTTACATTTTTTATGGAAAAGTCGGAGCAACAACCTGAAATGCTTCATCCCTATAATAAAAACGATGAAATAAGGTGTACAGTAAACCTAACTCAGCAAATGTTTGACCACTACTAAGCTTGACCTAAGTTAAGTTTGACCAAGCTACGTTGGTAAATATTTGTTAACACAGACTGCTTTTATTGCTGTTTATTCAGTTCCACATACCACACCAAACCACTCCACACCACAGCCCCCCCCCCCCCCTCCTCCCCCAATCATATGTCACCCATCACCATGTTGTATCACTGATTCACAACTCACCAGTCCCTGGTTAATGAAGTACTCAGCAAAGTACACAATTGTAAGAGGCACCATATACTTCAGCAGGGGCTGCAAACCACGTAATGCATACATTCACCAGAATCTAGCCTACGTGTCAACACAATTAGCTTTGATCTTATTAGAAAAACTGTGCGTATTATTACACAAAATAAAAAGAAATACTTGGACTCAGAGCGTATTATACAAACTGTTGTCATTTTCAAGCACACTCTTGCCAGAAAAATGTACACAGTTGGAAAAGAAAAAGAAATTCTGGAATTCATTTTAATGAACTGCAGAAAGTACATGTATATACTGTAATTTCAAAGACACCATACTTCCAAGGCGCAAATCTTCAAAGACTGCAGTTAAAATCATTCATGATGCATACACGCACAAGACAGACACAGTGCTACCAAGTCTGTAAACCACTTACTGGAAAAAGGACCAGTTTTTCTCTCACTGTGAGGTGTCTTGTCTTTTTGATTTCTGCAAGTACACAGTTACGGGGAAACCACATGCCAGTGCACAGGTGAAAATACATGTAATTTTCTCATTGAAGCATTCAATGAAATACAGGTGCAAATGCTGGAAATCAAGAGCTTCAGCAGTGTTGTTAAGTTTTGTTGTTGATGTTTTAAGAATACAATTCACATACATACACCATCCAACCATTTAGGGTATTACTTAGTTTGTTTTTTAATTCCTGTTTTAATAAATTACTGAATGAGAAAAATCTCAGCAGGAGCATAATATGATTTAACTCACTATCTTCCTCCAGCAGGAGGGCGGCTGTGTCCGAAGAGCTGGATTCCACTTGGGAAAAAGGCCTTTCTGGTTTGGATAGGATAATGAAATAACTGCAAAGAAAGAAAAAGTATGTTGTCACTGTCAAAGTCTTGTATGAAGAGGCCATGTGTCTGCACCAACATGTATCTCTCTCTCTCTCTCTCTCACGATCATGGTCATAATATATGGTTTTGTCAATATGTTGCACGCCATACCTCGTCAACACCATGTCATAATGAGCAACATAATACGCATATTTCAAAATTAATGAGTCATGTGACCAAAGTTGTAATCATAAACTTACTACAGTAATAACTACAGGGAAAAAAAAAAAAAAAAAAAGTTGACAGTTTTCCTTCCAAGATTTGTGAGTTGCACAACACAGTATGGACTCTTGCAGCGACTTCCACCAATTCGTGTAAAACAAACCATGGTCAGCATGGGTTCATCGAGATTTTGAAATCCATGAACCATGTCGCTGTCAACCACACAACAGTGACCATTTCAGCCTTTGTACTGGGGTACACTGATAGACAAAGGTACGCTGACATGATCTAGCAGAAGCACTTGCACACACCTGATGCCCATGATGACAGGCACGACAACCAGACTGAGCACCGTGTATCGCGCTTTGAGACCAGTGGAGGTGAGACCAGCATAAACCAGGGCCCCAAACACACCAGCACCGCCCGTTCCTGATGACCAGGTGGATACCACATTCCTGCACAAAGACAGAAGCTGCAGACCAAACCTTAGCATTTCCACTGGGACAGCAGTCACAAAACTACTGAACACGTTTTACAGCCTTTTGAAATGCTAATGAGTAACATAAAAGTTGTTCAAACAATCACAATGACATTAATCGACTACAACTCTCAGCAGTTATCAGTAGTAACTTCTGTAATTTTTTTAAAAATTACATACGAAGAAACAAGCTTTTGAAAAACTTCAATGACATTAGCTCCGGCTTTCAGTGTCTCTGTAGAAACTTAAACTTCTCTCATGGAAATTCAGTATCATACACAGAACAGCTTTTTGACAAACACATGTGTTCATAGTTTTGCCGACCCGCTACATGTAATGTGTCATCAATGCACACCTGTTGTAAAATGCTGACAGGGAGAGAAATGTTACTTCTCCTATGCCTCCACTGCAGCTGGCACATATAACACCTGTGACAAAAAAAAACCACAACATAAAACATGATCTGAGAGCTGTGAGCAACACTGAGAACTAGCCAGAGTATTTCCTTGACAAGTGTACAGTCATTGTTGTTTATAGGTTTAGCTGTGTCTCAGCTTCATTTGGCCTGGCATTCATAAGTCTAAAGAGGATACACCCACACAGCTCCGAACTCCCACACCCCCCTCCTTTACTTTCCAGCTGCTGTTCCACTGAAAAAACGGCATTTTTAACATCTATTTCAACCTGTGCAGGCCTTGTCAGATCAGCTGGGATCTTGTAACGTTTAAAGCAGCAACTGCTAAGCACGGCCCAGCTGAGTCCTTCGTGCTGGGCTTGTCAGCTCTGTGATCGCTCCACTATTTAGTTGAACTTTTAGAACCAGTTTTATCAGCCTCACCTGCTGTAGTTGTAGGATCAGTCTTATTAATTTATCATCTGGCTGTGATGCCATTTGGGTTCCGTTATGCTGTGGCTTTTGTATTAATTTTAATGTTGAGTACTTCTTATCTTGCTAGTTATGATTGTGCTGGTGTTGCTGATTCTGTGGAAAGCTAAGGTATGAATGTAGTGTGTTTGTGCTGCGTGTGAGTGTATGTGTGGGTGGGCAGGTGGGTGGAAGTGAGGGGTGTGTGTGTGTGTTTTATCTAGGAGGTATGTTTAGTGATGTTTAATTGTGTAGGTATGTTTAGTCCTCTGCAGATCCTTCTGCTTTTTATGCTGTGTGAGTGACTGTGATGATTGACCCGACACCACGCAACATTCCTATGTTTTATTGTTTTATACAATGAAACACATGGCAATAAATTATTACTAAAAGCACAAGTGGGTGTGGACGAGTGCTGGGACCTGCACAAGTTACATGCTGAATTGACTGTAACTGCAAACTTGAAGTGAATGTTGCTGCCTAATGCAGTGCTGACAGTAGACACTGCTTTAAACCTCAAGCAGTAATGTAGAAAATTATCTGACCCCAAAAAACAAACAAACAACAACAAAACCCACTACGGACTCGATAAAGCACTACCATTCATAAATGTGACTTATAAGTAACAGTTTTACATACACACAATTTATATGATGTAATTCAGGTAAGATGAAAGTGCTCACCTATAATACTGAGCCAAATTTTATGAGCGAATGCCACAATCAGAAAACTTGCTAGGGCAAACAGTATCACCAGTGTCACCTTCAACCTGGAAACAAGCATACATAATATACATACACAAGAAAGTCTAGTAATACTATATATTATGATGGTCAGCAAAATGAACAGATGAAACGCACACAATCCAGATTACAAAAACCTTTCTCAAGCAACCACCGCACCAGTTTTCTCACCTTAACTTGGCTTAAGAAGCGAATGTGATATTTTGCCTTGGAGATTGGCTAATGGCAAAAAAATCAAAGCCAATACCCGGCAACACTGACTGGTGGATTTACATCAATTATAATATGGTCCCCCCCCCCCCCCCAAGAAACAGTAAAACAAAGTCAGCACTCCATTCATGAAACAGCCTTCCTTTCATGTTGTTACCTATAAGGCAAACGCTGAATGTAGAACGGGGCTGTCAGCTTAATGATGAGGGTTGGCAGGATGTCAGCAAGAAGAATGGCCTACAAGATAAACAAAAAAATCACAATAAATAAGAACCTAGTATACATCCAGACAATAGTGGACGTTTACCGGTATATACATTCTGTGTCACAGTGCAATCACACAGAAATCTACATCTTTTTTTTTTCTTTTTTTTTTTTGGGGGGGGGGGGGGGATTAGTTCTTTTTTAGTTAGATAATTTAAAATATATGCTAAACATAATCTATAGTTTGTCCTTGCAGTTCTGCCTTTTTTGCTGTGATACCTGTATTTATCCAGTATGTGCGGCATACAACTGTGATGTGTGTGTGTGTGTGTGTGTGTGTTTGTGTGTGTGTGTGTGTGTAGATTTTCTGTTAAACTACAATAATCTGAATGTAAGTACCTGTGCTGTTTATCATCTGATTTTTTTTCCCAGAGCAAACACATGTCACGTGCCACAATGCAGTGCATAAACAACAAAAAAATTGCTGTAAGTCTCACCCCAGTGCTGATAGTGTTGCACGTGAGATACTCGGCATCTTCCCCTGATGTCGTTGTCAATGGAGCAACTGTCTGGATTTTTAAAAAAAATGAAGAGATACAATGGAAGGACTGAAACACATTAAATGAATAAATCTCATGAAATATATGAAATCCCATTCATGCAAGAGACATTTGAAGAGAGATACAACATGTAAGATGATACATGTACGTTGTATCGGCAGAAGTCAAATCCATACTGTACCGTGGCATTTGCTGTGCCATTGGATGAAGTGTTTTCCCGTTCTTCCTCTTTGAGAATATCGTGAGCGGCGCTCAGCATCACAACATAAGCAAAGTTATTACACAGACCAAGAAGCCTGCAAACAAAACACAACACCAAGATCAGAAGAAATATCTACATGTTATCGCATAAATGTAACATACAAACACAGAAAAGCGCTTTATGTTTTAACATAAAGGCAGACCATGGCCATTAACTTTTACTACAGATGCAAATGACTCGAACTTCCTGACAGCAGCATAATCATACAGCAGCATATTCATACACCCCCACCCTCCACCCTTTCCCAAACATCTCCAACAAGTCATCTAAATAACAGTTTATGTCCCAAGCATGGGGTCTTCTTTTCTTGTGTGGTGTGGTAACTTCAACACGTTCAGGAATATTTCGCAGCGTGCTTATGCAGATGAATAAGGTTAAAAGTGTGATAAAAAGGCCATAGGCTACATATCAAATTTACGATAAAAATCAGGAGAGCCAGATTACAGCTGTCAAACCCTCAAGGCCATGGTGTTTTAACCCCTTCACTGCCGGCTCTGTTATGTAGTCAGTGACAACTATTTGCCAAGGGCACTTTGCCCGAGGAGGGTAATAATTAGAAACAAATTCTAGCATAGAATCTGGCGAACAAAAGTATAGATAACCTATACTTTTCTGAAAGGTAAATGAGTCTACTTCAAATCTGTATCAGTTTTAAAGTGTTTTTTTTTTTTGTTGTTTTTTCAAAAATTGATTTTGATTTTGAAACTTGAAAAATTGTAGGGAAAAAGTACACCAACATTGACATCCCACAACATACTCTCAAATATGCAGAAAATACTCAGATAAGGAAGAAACCTCTTAATTGCACACTGAAAACTGCCCCACAGCATTATTCTGGGAATTTTCCCGGAAAACATGACAGAGGAGGATTCCGATTTTTTACCAATCAGAGCGCAATATATATTTACATGAATTATTTATGAAGGTTATTTCAAGTCAATATATATAAAGCTCTCTGGTCAAAACTTGGAATCCTCCTCTACCGTACGTCACGTTGTCGGGAAAATTCCTGAATAACACTGTCGTACATGTACGATGTGGGGCAGTCTTCAGCCTGCAGGAAGCGTTGTACGTATAAGACGCAGGGCAGCGAAAAGGTTAAGGCTGTGGCTGAGTTGACCTGAAAGGAAGGAGTGTTTGATAGATAGGTGTTTGTATGGGTTGGGGGTACCATAAGCTTGTCAAGATGTCTTCAGTGTTTCTTGAATGTTGCAGATCCATAGGATGATGTCAATCAAGTCATTTCTGAGTTTGTACATAAGTGCAGCTTTACTAGCAGATCTCCTGGGGTTATTTTAAACAGAGTCTGCTTACTATCCAAGGCAGAAAGAAGCAGCAATCCCGATTATGCACAGTTGTGCATATTTGTACGCACAAAACTCTTACATTGACTCATAAATTTGAGAAAAGCGCGGCAAAAGGGATGCACATTTCTCGTTATGCCATGACAAACAGCTATTTTCCCAACTCTCTCCTGGAAACTTGATGAACAAAACGCGATCTGTAACTAGCAGCTTGCAGGCATCGCATTTCTGCTGCGCCACTGTGCATAACAGAATCTGATTGGCTTAATTAAGCATTCTGGGACACCTTTTGTATAGTCATATTTGGTAATAAGCTAAATTATATTTTGGCACTCGCCTTGCCAATTCGATATGGCTGACACGCTACACTTCACATACATCTCCGGCTCCTACTTGAATACAAATGGTTTTGACTTTCAGACTTTTTGTACCAAA